>CM053170.1:35086560-35207335 GCA_012977825.3 Pteromalus puparum | reverse complement strand
TTCTCTCTCGAGAGAGAGAGAGAGAGAGAGAGAGAGAGAGAGAGAGAGAGAGAGAGAGAGAGAGAGAGAGAGAGAAAGAGTGAGATGCATGTGCATGCACGTAAGACAGGTTGAGAGAGAGCGCAAGAGAGAGAGATGATAGCAGTATCTCTGGCGGAGGGAGGGAGTGAGAGAGAGAGAGAGAGAGAGAGAGAGATGCGTGTGCATGCACGTAAGAAAGTTTGAGAGAGAGAGATGACAGCAGTATCACTAGCGGAGGGAGGGAGTGAGAGAGAGAGAGAGAGAGAGAGAGAGAGAGAGAGANGATGAAACGTGTACGTGTGTATAATATATGTGTATATGAGAAGAGATGTGTCTGTATGAGTGCTGTGCTACTAGTATGTAAAATTAAGTATGCATAGATATTTGTGTATATTACTAATGAGAGGGAGACAAAAATATTAAAATTTAAATTACCTGGTTACTCAGGTTGATGCTAATGATGTCTAAAAATTATTTATAATTTACAGCACTCGTGAACCTTTAAATATGCACACACACACTTTGTATTTTCACCTAACACAAATTCTTTTCAAACTTGTAGAATTATTGTTAGTTCTACACACGATCTTACTGCAGCGACAGTCGCGATTCGAATGACACCCCCGTCTGCAGGACTGCCTAAATAGGCTCCTGGCGTCGGACACTTCTATTTGAACTAATTATCAAGAAGTATCATTATCTACCTATGGATTAGGATACTCAGGAAACGCGTACAACGCAAAAATATTGAAGCATTCCATTGAAAATTCTATTATTATTATTATTACTATTAACTAACTGAATGTTAAGTAAATTAATTTTGTTCATACCTATATATTATTGTGAATAATACTTGCTCTCACAACAGCTATCACAATTCATCTATAAACATGTATAATCCTTTTGCAGACTAAACTCAATCTCGCTGCGCTCTGGCTTAAATACTATAGCAATAGAGAGTAGGGGAGAGGGGGTAATTTATATTGCATGTGAAAAAATTTAAGTATTTTAGCATGTTGTTAGTATGGTGGGGAACATTGAAAATGTATAGAAACGTTTAGGGGTGGGGAAACCTTCGTTGTGAAGGATCGCATGCTATCCCTGCGGAGAATACTGAGAGTAAACAGTCGTTAATGAGAGGTTGCAGCGAAGGATCGGTGGCGACACTTCGTCTTGGCTATTATGACGCGTGGGGGTATAGGAAACATATGTAAAAGTTCGAGAGTGGTGGTATTGCAGCGTACTCCTAGACTATGCTGGTACACTATCTTTGCTGAGGGTATACAGTCGTTAATGGGAGGTTGCAGCGAAGGATCGGTGGCGACATTTCGTCTTGGCTATTATGATGCGCGGGGGTATAGGAAACATATGTAAAAGTGCGAGAGTGGTGGTATTGCAGCGTACTCCTAGACTGTGCTGGTACACTATCTTTGCTGAGGGTATACTTAAGCGAGCCTCTGCTCTGCATTTCTACACATTTTCGAGCGTACTCAAGCAGTATACGGTGCTCTACTTAAATGGAGAAAGCTTGCTGTAGCATTTGTAAGTATATTTTAAATATTTTATTATTTTACATATAAATTTATTCTTAATAATAAGTAATATTTTCATAGATATAATGGATTTAATTGTTGATATCCAGGGATTCAAGGGACAAAACGGAGAATTTATAATCAAGGAGTTGGCCTACATTGATCCCAATGAGGCAGCAGCAGTAGCTCAACTAGCAACGTTTCAACCACCGCACTCTTGGTACGACTTGCCGAGTGACCTCAACAATATANCCGAGTGACCTCAAGAGTACCAATCTATGGCTTAAATACTCGTTTCATGGATTGAATTGGAGTGACGGTGATCTTCCATATTACAAAGTAGCTGAAGTTTGCTCCAGCCTTCTCGACTTATCACCAACAAGAAACGTGATTGTTTGGGTAAAAGGTGCGTAGAAAATCGAGTGGCTGCAACCATATTTCCCGGACGTCCGTAACCTACAAAATCTTGGCTGTCCATCCTTAAAGTCACCAGGATTTCGAACTCCTGTTGTGTGTGCACATCACCTTCCTGGCTGGAAGGAGAATTGTGCAGTTCAAAACGTTTACGCAATAAACAGGTGGCTCCGCGTTATACGGCGAGATTTTATCTGCCCACTTGATTTCTTTGAGGAATATTATTCCTCATCTGATTCTGATACAACAACGTCAACTTTGGAAGGATAATTTATTATGTGAGTATAATATATTCTTATAACTAATATATAAAAAAATATAATAAGCTTATATATATATATATATATATATTGTTTCATTACTTTTACAGGATGGAGTCGCTAAACGCTGTGGCAAAAACTTCACCATTCCTGCCTACGAAGAAGTTGGCTGATTTAGAAATCAAGCAGTACAGAGTGACGAGGATCAAGAAGGTACAAACTAAATTTGGCGTAAAAATGGTTATGGAGCTGGACAACAGCTTTGATATATTTTTACCAACACGAGTCAGCAAATTGCTGATAGAAGATACTACTATACTTAAGAAGCTGGAGGAAGAGATGAAGAACCGTGATGTTTATTTAAAACATCTTGGTAATAACTTAATAGAATTTATTTAAATTGTAGACATAATTATTTAAAAAAGATGATAATTTGAAATAAAACATTCTTGTAGTGTTATTATATTTATCATAATGATTTTTGCGATTTTTTATACTGTAATTTGTCATAAGGATTTTTTGTATCTTTACATATATATAAATAAATTTAAAAACATAAAACTTTAAACAAATCTTTTCATTTATATCATCTACTTTCATATATATCTCATCCCTCTCTCCATCCCTCTCTCTCCGCATGCACTTATTTAGCAAGCGGTCTCCCCCACACTCACGCTTTTCAGTGCTTTTCCCATGCTCCCCACTCTACGTACTGGCCCCATCGGGATCCTGCATCTGGATGCGGGCTGCCCCATCCGGTTCCATCGGGTAAAACAGCGCTCATCATGGGTGACCATCATGGGTAAAACAGTGTTGATAAAAAATTCCATCCGGTAAAACAGCGCTCATTATAGGTAAGCGGGTAAAACAGTGACCATCATGGGTAAAACAGTGATGATAAAAGAAGCAGATCCCTGTTACCATCGGTCGGTATTCGGTGGCGCAGGACCCGTGTGGCGCAGTAGCAGTGCAGCCCCTACTACTCTTGTTAAGTCCTGAGTACTTGTCAAAAAATAGACAGGGAACGTAATGATAAGGGTAGTGGCGAGGCTGTAAGAAATATTAGTACGCGCCTAATTGTCTTTGTTGTTAGTGAATAAATAATAGCACTTACTTTTACGGTAAACCGTCCGACAACTGCTCGCTCTCGTATTGTGGTGAGAATATGCTTGTGCGGAAGGCGGTTTTTCACGTAAATAACTTTAATAACTCGAAATGCGATAGGAAACAATGGGTTTATTTAGCTTCTACACGATCTTTGTGTATTTAGATATTATCAATATTTTAATAGCTGGATTGAATGTAATGAAAATACGATTCGCGATATAGCGACGCTTAGGTTTTATAATATTTTGTCACTGATTGTCGGACCGGCGCGACGTACGGAGCTCTCGATTTGTAACGAAAAACTGACGATGAACGTCGTGCAAGGCATATTCAAACCTTCGCATCTTTCGCAAGTTGAATCGCAGTCGTATATACAAAATGGTTATTTTGCAGTTTGCGAACTCGACTCATAAGCGACACTGACACACTAAAACATTTTGACTGCAAGGAATGCTCAAAAAATGAGACTCAGCAGTTTGATTTAGGATAAATCTAACTATATAAAAAGTATATGTAACATACTCATCAAATCACTCACCTGATCAAATCACTCATACATCATCGAGCCGGAGTCTTGATAAAGCTTTCTTCCAACTCCAAGATTGCGATAGCATAGATACCAACGACAGCAATATCTTTAGTTATACTCCGGTGCATATAGTAAACTAATTGTAAGATGCCAATAAATGCAGCATTACTCGTACACCTAGACATTCAGGAAAATATATTACTAACTTTTCTCACAAATAATTATTGATAGATTATTGACAGACCATTGATCTTTTAGTATAAGAATATTAAACAAGTCAGCTTTTATGTATGAAAGTAGCTAAACAAGGCGGGTTCTGCCTCCCCCCATCACTCGACCCTTCGACACTCACCTGTGCAGGTGAGAATAGGCCCCGCCCATATAGAATGTTCTAGAAGCTTCGAGTCATGATGTCCTCAGCACACCTGTAAGGGTCGGTAAAGTAGAACACTGCAACCAGGTGTGCATTTGCGGAAGGAGGTGGGTAGGGAGGATACTCCGGATAGCCTACTCCTGGCACCATCACCAGGAGGCTGCTCAAGGTCAGAGACAACACCAGCATAGACACATCATCGGCTGTGGTAGGGAGGCAGCGGCGCTGGAGGTGGCATACTCCGGGCGGTATACTCCAGGAAGCTGCTTACTACTGGCAGCGAGCTTTGTCCGCTGCTCAAGGTCAGTATCTCTACGCAAGAAATTTCTAGAAGATGCAGAGCAGTATATAAGCGAGGCTGACGTCTGCGAGCATACATCTTTCGAGGTTACACCTGTTGTTCTCTTTGCGAGTGAATATACGCATCTTCTTACTGCAATAATATAGCTGTTGCATATTATTGAGAGCTCTCTCTCTCTCTCTCATATACAAATCATATGCATAGCTAGTACGCTGCATTTTGGCAGCGCGCTGACGTCAGCAGTCGGCGAGCATGCATCTTTCGCGGCGAGATAGCGAGCACTGCAGGTGAGACCCTCCCCCCACCACTCGACTCTTACGTAATCACCTGTGCAGGTGAGGCCCTCCTCCCCATAGAAGGTTTCGACGTCATCACCCTGTGCAGATGAGAATCGATAAAGAAGGTCACTGTAGACTAGCGGACACCTTCTGGCAGGCTGCTGAGGTAGGGGTATACTCCGGGCGGTAAACTCCGGGCAGCGTGCTCCAGGAGTCCACTCAAGGTCGAGCCAAGGCGTGGAATAATCTCTGACGTCACCGACCGACGTGCAACTCGTCGCATCTTTTCGTCGCGGATCAAATTACACCTGTTGTTCTTTCTTTATGCACGCTAATTCGTATATACTTTCATCGGATATAGCATATACGCATCTTCTCACTGCATCAATAGCTGCTGCGTATTGTCAGCAGCTCTCTCTCTCTGTCGTCTGCTAGCGGTAAGTGAAAGACGCTTTCTTGCACTACCTCTCTCACAAGCACTATTTCTGCCGCATCTTGCCTTCGGGCTTTCCTTTTTATAGTTTGTTGCACGCCTCTTTTTGCAACCTTCATGCTGATATATTAGTCGCTGGAGGCTGCATTCTGCTTGAACTGTTATCTCTGCTGCAAACTATCTGCTGTCTTCCTAACCTCAAACTGCTTGGCTTGGCTTGGCTTCGACTCCATCTTGTTCTCGCTTGCATCCTGGCTCTTCAACAGCACACGTGACGGCATCTCGCGAGACGCGGAACAACATCCATCATCAGCACAGTTGCACAGGTAGGTACATCTCTCTCTCTCTCTCTCTCTCTCTGTGTGTTTTCTCTCCCCCCGCACACCACCTAGCGACGACAATTTCAACATCAGGCTATGTCAGTAACTGCGAAGTCCTACTTTATCGACTGCCAGTAAGTTGTCGGCAAAATGAGCGCACTTGGAGAGAAGTTAGGTGAGGTGTACCAAATCTGTGGTTTTCCACGGTGCGGCAAAACCATCCATACAAGGGACCGTAAGCAGTGTGAAATCTGCCTTAAATTTTTTCACACTCGCTGCATTACTTTTCGTTCGGTGCAAGTCAAGGGTCTCGCCACACTAGCCTGTGCAACATGCGCAGACGCCAACACCAACGTCAACACCAGGGCGTCCCTCGGTGGGGGAAGCACGCAGAAGGACCAAAACAACAAGAAGTCCTCCTCTACGCCCCCATCGACCAATCCCTCGCGCTCACAATCCCCAGCTGCCCTAACAACAACGAAGAGGGGGGACGTCACGTTACATGACTTCTTAGAGGCAGTTAGGGACGTCCGTAAGAGGCAGGAGGAGGCTGCTGAGACAATGAGGGTAGCTTCCAACAGCATTACTGCCCTCGAGAAGGGGCTGGCCCTGCTTGAACATCGTCTCGACGCCCTGGACGTTCTGCCCCAGCTCCAGGCTCGCATGGAAGATGCTGAGCAGAGCATCGCGGAGCTGAGGGCACAGGTCACGGACCTGTCATCGAGGCCACCCTCTACGCAGACCCCACATAACAACTCGGGCAATAGCGCTCCCCCTCTCTCCACAGTCTCTTCGGAAATTGCAAGTCTCCGAAGGGAGCTGCTTAAGATTCAGCAGCATCGGGGGACCGCCACCAACAACGTTATTGTCTTGACGGGGCTGCGCTATACGAGAAAGATCAGGATTGACCTGCTGGCCTACTCGGTCGTGTCCGTCCTAGACCCTACTGTTCTCGAAAGGGACATCGCTGGAGTGAGGGTCATGGGGAGAATAAATGCGGCCTCTGACATGCAGACCGCTGACGGCAGACCACCACCCATTGCCGTCACACTCTCTTCCCACGCCCTTGCCCGCTCAACCATCATGGCGAAGATAAGGAAGGGCAAGTTACACACGGCCGAGCTCGACGCGAGCATCCTGGAGGAATCAATGGCCCATCATTAGCAGCGAGGAAGACCTGGCTGTTTTTTTAGCCAGGATCCCACCACCACCACCACCGAACAACAGCAACAACAGCAGCAACATCAACCACTGAAGATTCACCTCATTCCACGTACACCACCATCAACTTCATCATCGACCTCATCTTCAACTGGTTCCAAGGTAACTCTGTCCGAAGGTTAAGGGCCTGCCACTTCAATGCCAACTCTCTTACGGGTCACATTGAGGCCGTTAGACTCTTTTTGTCTACTCGTCCCTTTTTTCACGTAATAGCTGTGACCGAGACCGGGCTTGTCGACAAGATTAAAACTATCCCTTTACTAGACGACTACATACTGTACAGACGGAACAGAAACCGAAACGGTGGTGGTGTAGCTCTCTACATCCACAACACACTTACTGCTACAATCATCTCTTCATCTGACGGCATTTGGTCGGGCAAGCCAGGGAAGCCAGAGTATCTCTTCTGCGAGATCTCTGCCAAGGGCATAACACCTATTTTTGTCGGCGTTGTTTATCGTCCTCCTCATGCTCCTTTCATTCAGGGCAGTGACTTCATACAAAGTCTTACCACCTGCATGCACAACTACTCCACCAAGTTGATCATGGGCGATTTCAATGCCGATCAACTCTCCTCTACTGAAGATGCCAAGTTCATCAAGGCCTTCATAGATGAGAACTCCCTTCAGTCGGTTCCATATGGTGCTACGCGTCACAAATCGGAATCGGACACCTGGCTTGACCTCTGCTTAATAGACGAGCAGGACTTCCTCGGCGCGTGCGACTGGTCACTGCTCGCCACCTCATCTCTTGACGAATGCATCGCTCTACTTAATGCCAACTTGACTAACGCCATAGATCATCTCGCCCCATTACGCACAGTGACCCCTAGACCAAAGCGTCACCCGTGGTTTACCACTGCTCTTCGTGACCTCGTGAAAGAATGCGACAGACTCTACCATCGGTTACGCAGATCACGTCTTCCCAGGGATAGACTCTTTTATATACTAGCCAGGGACGATGCTCACAGACAGGTCGAGGATGCCAAGCTGAAGTACTACTATTCACGCCTATCGTCCCTGACCGATGTCGGAGAGATCTGGAGAGAGCTAGAGAAACTTGGAATTACCAAATATATAGTAAAGTAAAACTCCAAAGTAAAACCACCTTCTCGCTTCTCCATTGATGAACTCAACATACACTTCAGCGGTATCTCCTACGATCCGCTAGCTCCCGCTGTTGAGGATTACCTGCGTGACCTTGAGAGTCTGAACACCCCCGAACACTTCAACTTCAGGGAGATAACGGAATCGGACATTTTAGCTGCAATAATGCACTTTGACTCCCAGGACAGAGGCTGCGACGGCATACCCCAGGTTGTTATTCACAAGGCACTGCCAGTACTCGCTCCTATACTCCGTCATATTTTCAACCTGTCCTTGAGCGAGTCATGCTTCCCCTCTGACTGGAAGAAGTCTTTGGTGCACGCACTAAACAAAGTCAGTTCACCCACAGCCTTAACAGACTACCGTCCGATCTCCCTCCTATGTTTTCTGTCCAAGGCGCTGGAGTGGCTGGTGCACAGACAAATCTCTGAGTACCTTGAGTCTAGACTTTTTCTAGACGATCTACAAACTGGTTTCCGCACTGGCCACAGCACTCAGTCGGGCTTAATCAAGTTGACTGACGATGTCAGGCTTGGCACAGACAAGAAGAAGGTAACTCTTCTTCTCCTCTTTGACTTTAGCAAAGCGTTTGACACTGTGTGTCACGCCAAGCTACTCAGAAAGCTAACCTCTTTCGGCTTCTCTAAGCAGGTTATCCGCTGGCTCGCCTCTTACCTCTCAGGCAGAGAGCAGGCTGTCATTGGTGACGACAATAAGCAATCTACTTTTCGACTTCTTAACACGGGAGTACCACAGGGATCCGTCCTGGGTCCCCTGCTATTTTCGTTGTACATCAATGACGTCAGTTTCTGCCTGGACTCTGACGTATCTCATCTCATCTATGCGGATGACCTGCAAGTCTACAGCCAATGCCACCTTGAGGAGCTTGACTCTTGTTCCGTGAAGATGACAGCTAACGCCGAAAGGATTACCGGCTGGGCTGCACAAAATCATCTAAAACTAAATGTCAGTAAAACACAGGCGATCGTCCTGGGTTCCCCCTATTATATAAACGCTTTACCGACTGTAGCTAATACCTATATTAACATAGGGGGAGCCCGGGTCGAATACCAGTCATCCGTGCGTAGTCTGGGAGTGGTGCTCGATTCTAAGCTAACCTGGAAAGAGCACGTTACACATCTGTGTAAGCGTGCCCACTCACTAATGTATAGGCTGTATTTATTCAGGAAGAGCACTAACCTAAGACTGCGCAAGTATCTCGTGCAAGCACTCCTGTTTCCCATTATCGACTACTGCTCTCTAGTATACTGTGACCTTACACAAGAACTTGACACCAAACTGCAGAGACTGGTAAATACAGGAATTCCTTACATCTATGGTATAAGAAGGGACGAGCACATCACCGCCTACAGACGTGAGTTGCAATGGCTAACCACTGCCGGACGTAGGAGGTATTTTATGGCCTGTTTTCTGAGAAAACTCTTTAACACCGCTACACCATCTTACATATTGGCCTTCTTCACGTATATTAAGCTAGCAGACCATGGTCACGACGCACACATCTAACCTACTGGGTATTTAGTTGCTAATTAGTTGCTAATTAGTTACACTATTCCCGATTTAGTTGCTCAATACCTGCAGAAGATACGTGCGATCTGCTAGATTAAGTCTTAAACTAGCAGACCACAATATTATATCTTTAGTTCTCGTAAAGATATTGAAGTTCTGCAAACGGTATATTTAGTTGCTAAAATTAGTTGCTGAAGGATAGCGTTTTTTATATTATCCCCTCATCATCCCCTAACTGCAGCATCAACCCCCACACTACCCCCGAAATACCATAAAGTCAAAAAGAGGTCATGAGAAAATATAAACTGTGGCGTATTTTGTTGCTAATTAGTTGCTGCAAAATTGCACTGTTTATAATATGCCATTATCAACTCTTGAATCCCGATCATCCCCCCGACCACCCCCAGAATATGACAATATCAGAAAATTCTGGTAGGTGGACAAAAATTGCGGAATATTTAGTTGCTAATTAGTTGTCAGCAGAAACCGTAGTTAATAATATCCTACAATCATCCCCTAACCTCAGATCAACCCCTTCTATTCGCTTAAAAATTGGACATTGTCAGAATTCGCACGTAGAGATCTACAACTGCTGGATTTTTTGTTGCTAATTAGTTGCTGAAGGACAGCCTTATTTTTATTATCCCCTATCAACCCTTAACTGCCGCATCGACCCCCCACACTACCCCCGAAATACGATAAAGTCAAAAATAGGTGAGAGAATACAAACTGTGGCGTATTTTGTTATTTGTCCATTAGATCAAAAGTTACAGCTATGGTGGTGTCAGCTCAGGATTTAAGCCAGCCCAACATTTGTTTCTCGGCAAAAAACGAAGCAACAAAATAGTTCAAGGTGTAAAACTTCAGCAACAAATTAGAAACAAATTCTAGAACAGTTATTTTCCGCCGAGACGCATTTTTAATCATTTTTCCGGATTTGGGCCTCGGCCCGGTATCGGCCCATGGGCATATGGGTGAATGCGCGGAATGGGACCTTGTCTATCTTTCAGCAACAAATTAGCAACAAAATATGCCGCTTGAATCAGAAAGATAGCTCAATTAGATCAAAAGTTACAGCTATGGTGGTGCTAGCTTAATACTTAAGCTATCCCAACCTTCGTTTCTCGGAAACGGCTAGAGCAACAAAATCAATTCTTGCGTAACAAATTAGCAACAAATGAGCAATAAATTCTGGAATAGTTGATTTTTGGTTGGGTGAAAGTGGTGGTTCCAGCTTAATAGACATGGCCGTTTTATATTGCACAGACAAAAGGAGAAGTTGATCTGAGACGAAGCGATGCTTGTACAATATTTTTAAGTGAAAAATTCAAAAGCAACTAATTAATAACAAAATATCCTGGGATTATATTATACATCTATTTGTGTCTTCTGACCGTCTTCTATTTTGAAGCGAGTAGAGGGGGTTGATCTAAGGTTGGGGATGTTAGTAGAATATTATTAACTACGGTCTTTGCGAGCAACTAATCAGCAACTAAATATCCCGCAATTTTTTTCCACTTACCAGAATTTTCTGATATCGTCATATTCTGAGGGTGCTAGCGGGGATGATCGGGAGTTAAGGGTTGATAATGGAATATTATAAACGGTGCTATTTTGCAGCAACTAATGAGCAACAAAATACGCCACAGTTTGTATTCTCTCACCTATTTTTGACTTTATCGTATTTCGGGGGTAGTGTGGGGGGTCGATGCGGCAGTTAGGGGTTGATAGGGGATAATAAAAATAAGGCTGTCCTTCAGCAACTAATTAGCAACAAAAAATCCAGCAGTTGTAGATCTCTACGTGCGAATTCTGACAATGTCCAATTTTTAAGCGAGTAGAAGGGGTTGATCTGAGGTTAGGGGATGATTGTAGGATATTATTAACTACGGTTTCTGCTGACAACTAATTAGCAACTAAATATTCCGCAATTTTTGTCCACCTACCAGAATTTTCTGATATTGTCATATTCTGGGGGTGGTCGGAGGGATGATCGGGATTCAAGAGTTGATAATGGCATATTATAAACAGTGCTATTTTGCAGCAACTAATTAGCAACAAAATACGCCACAGTTTATATTTTCTCATGACCTCTTTTTGACTTTATGGTATTTCGGGGGTAGTGTGGGGGTTGATGCTGCAGTTAGGGGATGATGAGGGGATAATATAAAAAACGCTATCCTTCAGCAACTAATTTTAGCAACTAAATATGCCGTTTGCAGAACTTCAATATCTTTACGAGAACTAAAGATATAATATTGTGGTCTGCTAGTTTAAGACTTAATCTAGCAGATCGCACGTATCTTCTGCAGGTATTGAGCAACTAAATCGGGAATAGTGTAACTAATTAGCAACTAATTAGCAACTAAATACCCAGTAGGTTAGATGTGTGCGTCGTGACCATGGTCTGCTAGCTTAATATACGTGCCTTCTTCGACTTCCACGTCGCACTCCGTCCTGTGAGGGGTGAGGTGACCCCCCTGGACATCCCCTCCTTCGCCACAGAGACGCTGAGGAATTCATTTCATGTCAGCGCCTCATACCTTTGGAATTCGCTATCATCGCATCTTCGTGACATTGAATCCATTACTCATTTTAAAACTAAAGCCAAGCTGTATTTCTTCACGCAGGAAAACTCCTAGTATTCATCGTGTAGGTGAGAAAGCATCGAATGTTCTAGAAGCTTCTAAAAGCTTCTGTACGCGTGAGCAGGCGAGGGGTGGGGCTGCAGACTCCTGGGGGTTGGTTGCGGGCTCCTGGGGGCGAGCTCCGTACTCCTGGCTCAAAGCCCGCTCTAGGTCAAACGCAGCAGCATCAGCATCTCTATGCATTCTAGTAGAATATTCTAGAGTGCAGGCTGTAGTGCTGAGCTGCCAGCGAGCAAGCCGTAGCTAGACGCAGCTGCCATGACTCGCGCGCGCGCGGATCAAGTTACCCCTATTGTTTTGCGAGCGCATCCTTAGCTACGTGCCTAAGCTTTCTTCGACAGCATATGCGCGTCTTCTCGAAAACTATTGCACGTACTATCGAGCTATATCACCGCGTTTATAAGCGCGCGATGCGTCAGCGGAGCAGGTGAGGCTGCTGCTGCATGAGAGCTATACTCCTGGGGTTGGCTGCGGCTACTCCTAACCTGGATTCCGCTTAAGGTCAAAGGTAGCAGCAGCATTAGAATATTCTAGCATGCAGCTAGACGCAGCCGCGGTGACTCGCGCGCGGATCGAGTTACTTTTATTGTTTTCGCGAGCAACTTTGTCTCTCTCTCTCTCACTCTATACGGATTTTCAGTACACATAAGTGAAAAACAGTACAAAATCATATCGGTACATGAATCATACACAGATTTAAATTTATTTTAAGATTATTCATTTTTTAATGATCCAACATCAGTTGGAAATTTAAAGCTTAAATATGACAGCATGCATAGAGATTAGGGAAGAAACAGGGTTAAAAATAATGATAGTCGCATGTAATAAAACATTTTTTTATTGCTCTAAATATCCAAATTCTATCTTATTCATTACACCTCCAAAATATTGCAAATATACATTTTTTGTATTGCATTCTGGGCACAATTGTTTGAAAGAATCTTTAGCTATTATCTTGCTCATTCTTAAGGGTAAAAAGACGCCAAAAGAATCCTCCAGTTCGATAAAGACTCTGTCTCCATACTTTGTCTTGATTTCTTTCACACTAGTGATTTGATATTTTTTCTCCAGCTCAAGACTTGCTAGTTTCCTTGTCGGAAGGAAATCTTATCTTATTGAAATCCATGTTTTTCTCCGTCTCTCACGGCGTTCAAGCAACGAGCGATCTATGAGAACTGACTGAAGCTCATGTACTCGCTGCTCTTTCATAGAATTAGCACAGCTGATTCATGCTGTAGCTATATAGATAACTGATTTAATTTTGCTTCCTCCTCAAGAGGAAGCTTTGTAATAGTAAAATTTTCAGTTTTGCTAATACTTCGTGGAAACGCATTTGGAGGTGTTTGGAGTACGAATTATACGTTTTTAGAAAATGTCCGTGCGGATGGCTGTGTGTGTGTGTGTGTGTGTGTGTGTGTGTGTGTGTGTGTGTGTGTGTGTGTGTGTGTGTGTGCGCGTTGTGGGTGGTGTGTGTGTGTGTGGTGTGTGTGGTGTGTGTGTTGTGTGTGTGTGCGTGTGTGTGTGTGGTGTGCGCGCTGCGTACGTATACTGTATTATAATTCTTGGAACTACGTGATCGATCGTAATTAAGATTGCGACCGTGCATATATGTTTTCTGATTCTGAATTCGAGAAATTTTCTTTTACAGATATTATACTATTTTATGGCATTTAATGGCCATTTTTCGATTTTTGAAAAAATATTTTTGCTTTTTATTATGATATGATTTATACAATATATTCAACAATAGTGAAATATTTTCCCGCTTCTCCGACGCCCGCGCTCTCTCGTCTTAAGAGAGGTCGGGGCTTCAGTCCCAAGCGGATCTCCGGTGAGACCGCTTTCCCAGGAGCTATGGAATATAGAAAACTATTACGAGCGTCAAAAAGGCGACTGTGGGAATACAGAAAACGATTACGATGGTCTAAAATGCGACTGTGGGAGTGCTGAAATGAGCTTTAAAATTTTAAAAGACGATTATGGGAGTATAGAAAACAACGTTGTGTCAAGCGTCTGAAAGGCGGCTGTGGGTATGTAGAAATCGTGAAAAATAATTTTTTTCTGAAAAAGTTATTTTTCACAAAAAATGAAGCCACCCGCAATTTCGTAACTTGCAGTTGTTAACGTTATTAACGATTCCGCAATTACTGGTATTTTTTTTATTACGATATATGTAAGTTATTTTAGGGGTTCACGGAGAGTTCCTTTTGATATCCACCTTAACCCCCACTCCCCTGATACCCCTCCCCTACAAGTGTCTTCCTAACCTATCCTTTTAGTATCGAATAGTAGCGAATATTTAAATCAAAGAATGAGTTGATTGTCCCATGTAATTATCTTCCACTAGCAGAATAGGAGGAAGCTAAGTGCCAATGACTTGGCAGCGGTTTTTCATAAGCACTGGTACGATAATTTTACCCGCTCTTTCGATTCTGCGTCTAAAACGCTCTCGATCTCGGGCAACTTGCTCCCACTCTCCATGTCGTGCATTTTTATGTGCATATGTCCACGTATACATTAGATAAACTGTCGGCTTTTCTTGAAAACGCACCCGCTTCTTATTGCTATTTATTGTTCAGTTTACACTTAATGCAGTCTCTTTTTAAAGGCGGAACTCCACTCTCAATGGAATTGTGCTCTCGACAGCGTAGACACTCCAAAATCTCCGAGTCCTGCTTTAGGTGCTCTGGCAGCTTAACCCAAGCTAGCTCGATGCTATTAGCGGCAAATGTTATGAGAAATTCTCGTGGTAAATATGCAATATCTCTCGGAGTCATAAATGACAGGTGCTCTGTGCGATAAAATTCTCTTAGAGATCTCTCAAAACAGGGCGTATTGTCGTGATAAAATTTATTCAATAACAATACAATTCCTGTGTGCGCAGTTTGCTTTGAATGCTAATTTATGGTGTGGCAGAGAGGCTCCAAGATATCATATTTCAGCCTTTGTAGTGAGGGAAAGCCCATTTTGCCCATATCGACTACGTGAAAATTGAACTTCTCGAGCCATTGCTTCTTCTCGGCTCCTTTTACATACACAACACTCACGTCATGTAGAACAGTTTTCAGCACGTTTTCAAGCTCTTCACACGTTAAATCTCCTGAACTCCAACATAATCCGTGATAATTGCGTTCCAGCCAGAGATTTTCAGACTTATACTTGGCTGTGAGTCTGCGCCATGGTGTGGGCGGCTTGAAAAAAAAACACCAATGTCTTGAGATTAGCATCTGCAGTGCCATCTGGTTTTTGCAATTTTCCGCATATATGTAGTGAACTGCGCGAAGGCAGCACACATAGATCTTGATGTTGTATACTCATGCGAATTTCATCGCTGTTGTTGAAATTCGATAAAGTATAGGGCTGATGCGCGTGAATCTCGTAATGCGCAACAGATTCGACTAATACGACAGGTGACTGTATGCTTAGCACCTCTTCCATTTCGCTGAAAGCAGCAAAATATTATGCAACTTATTTTTTTCCAAGGACAACTTTTAGACCTAGACTTCTTAGGAACTGTATGTTTTGACGTGTTAGCGCTTTGAGCACTCATTGACGACTGGCTGCTCGACGGCATTGCAAGTTACTATTATAGCCTACTTTAGTATTGTACACTATGCCCATGATTCTCAGACTGATTTGATGTGTAATCTAACTGTTATGACTTCGCCACGAAAATTAACTAAATGACCGTCTTGATCGACGAGGTGCAACTGCATGTTATTTACAGTCTTTACAGTGACTGGTAGGTAAATAATTGGCGATGGAACTTCGATAATCTTGTAGCCTGGCGAGACAGCTGGAAAGAATTCGTGTATGGTGTGCACTTTATGCTCATTTATGTATGCCCCAGAAGTAATATTACACTCGACGCATAAAGCGTTAACTTTGAGAATGGCTACTGGCAAGTCGGATTCGTGATCAGTATTTGGCGACAATACGCGACTCGTAAAACCCAACAATTTGCCAATAGAATCTTCTGGCTGGAAATCAATCGATCGATTACACTTGATCATGCAACGAAGGGTGTTGTTATTCGGCTTGAGTTTGAGGGTTATGCCTTTGGGTGTTAGAGCCTCTTTCAGACTCTTCTCAATGTCTTCGATTTCCTAGCTGCCTGTTGGCAAAATTATTACTTCTCCTCCCACGTAAAACTTGTTATTGCCAGTATCGATATTGGGTATTGAATTGAATGTCAGCAACTCCACAAGTCCGAGAACGTAGTTTTTGTTCGGTGAAAGTTTAAGCGGTGGAAAATATTGAACTTCCAGTACAGATTAAGTTCCAGACAGACTCAGTGTCAGTGAATCTTCCATGACTACTCGATCCAAACTGACTATTGCTGATACACTACCATTACTTATATATCATTCAGAAGAAACTTTAGTTAAAGATGGCCACAGTTGTAGCTGTTATAGTCTTGCTAATGTTCCTGATTGTACTTGACTCTGCTCACCTTCCAATATTCCATAAGATCTTGAGGTGGCTGTAAATCTCCAAAACTGTCAAAATACACTACATCGTTGCCTCGTTTCCGATAGGCTACCCATTGTGTGCCAGGTCCGTTTTTATCATCGAGATTGACGATTGCCGATTCGCGATAGTGCGGTCCACTCGCTGGTAATGCATTTCGCATGTAAACGCCCCGAAAATATGGAATTTTTAGGATGCGGGCATATTTGAGAAGATCGACGTCAGTTAATGCACGTTGCGGCAATTTGAAGTTTTTTTTCCTCAAGCCTTGTCCACGTTTGAGATACATACCATAGCCCTCTTTGTAAGGTTTTAGATAGAGAACCCCACCGAGCGCAATAGCTTTCATTGTTTTCTTGTGTCTTTGGCTTTCGTCAAGCTGTTGTTTAGCGGCGCTAGCATCGTTCACTGCTTTAGCGATACCAGCAGCGCCACCTGCGCAATTCAAAGTCGCTGAAACAGCCCAAGTATATATTTCTCGAGCAGCTTTTGTGACCTCTGCCTGGTATACAGTACTTCCCCTACAGTGAACATGATACAGTTGTGTCACCTGACGACGTACTCCCTGATTCAGTTATGGTTTTGGATGACGTCACCTGTGAGAGACAAGACAACGTCAGGGTTTTCTTTTGCATGGGAAGACACAAAAACGTAGACTGTTCCTTTCTCTGTCAGTCATACGCTCACATTCCAAAACATTTGGTGCGCGATAACGTAAATGTGCTAGTAGTTTTTTGTCAAGTTGACGTAAATCTCAAACACATATACGACGATTAGACCAATAATCTTTTTATTGAAACGAGGCAATCCAAAAATATTGTTAGCTGGATAGTCTGAAGTGTCAAAATTCTGAATATCTCGTTTCATTCATTCATAAATATCTTCACAGCCAATTTCATAGAGAAAATTGTCAGTATCTGTATAGAGCAGTTTACATTTTTCACCAAACTCCTGTTTTATATAATGATAATTGAAGTCATACATTAGAGTTTTCGATAAATCTAATACACAGAGTCCTACATAGATTGGCTTGTTCATAAGTACTTCAGTCTGTTTGAGTTCAATGAGTGCGAAATGCTGGTCTAGAAATGAGATCCTCTGCACCATATCTACCTTCCCAGTATTTCACCAGCTTGACATTATAGTATATTGTGTGCCAAGGGCGTAAAGTGGGCTTTTTAGGCCGAGTGTGGAGTTTGCAGTACGAGCCGCAGACGAGTACTGCAACCACACGAGGCAAAAAAGCCCACTTAGCCCTTGGTGCACACCATATTTTTTGTAACGCAAGTACAGATTTTTGCGTTTTTTTTATTGAGTGCGACTGATGCAACTTTTTTCAGAATCGGCGACCACACTCTTAGTAGACTAATTTTTAAATTTATATATCTTCCTATATTATATAGTCATTTTGGCAAGACTCCCCCCCACACCCCCCCACCGACCCCGCCACTACACCCCCCACGACCCCCACCAAACCCCCACCTTGGTCCCGCCCACCAGAATGAACGTAAAGATTCTTTCATTTATGTGATTTTTGGAATCTTAAAAGACCCCCACCAGCGCTCCACCACCCCCAGCCACGAAGCCCCACCAGCCCCCACCTCCTATCTTTCACCAAATGACGCACAGACGTTAGGCGTCAGGGAAAGTTGCAAAATATCAATTAGAAAATAGAAATTAACTATGTAACTATATAGACAGTTTTCCACACCCCAAGGGGTACTGTCAGAAGCTTTATAGTTTTAGTTAATATATATCAACAATACTTCAGGCACGGTTGATTGTTTTGTTTATTTTTTTATTGTATTGGTATAAACAATTGCCGATATTTCAGATAATTCATGAACTGATGAATATACAAATATGGTTATTGTTAAAATGAATTATGTTCTAAATAATAAGTGCATTTCAAAAGGAACTATTTATTGTAAAGATATAATTAAAAAATAATATTTTTCAATCTATTCAAAAAGGAAATTAATTAATACTGATCATTTTTATCAATTAAAATTTGTATACAATAATCTAAAAAAAAACCGTGGAATCATCGCCTGGAGCCCTATAACCACGGGAGTCTTAGATACCAATCCTCCTCCCCTAAGACTCCACCTCATACCATCCTCCGTCCTACAGCATCACTTTTACTTTGAAAAAGTTTTTTGAAAAAAAAAATTTGTAAGCGTATACATGTTTATATAATTAAACACCTGTTCAAAAATATGATTTTTGAACAAGGTACAATTTAAATTACAACATTTTTCATGTAAAAGTGTACAAATAATCATTAACTATTTTTAAATTAACTAAGTATTATTACATCATGTCCTGTAATAATACAAAATTAACTTACTATATTTGCTAATGATTGTTTGTGTGCCTGTTCTGTACTGTTTTTGTGTTGTATTGTGTATGAAAAAGGTTTCTAAAAAACGGTTTTCGAATGATATTTAGGAATTTTATTTTTTTATTGAAAAATAATATTTGAGAAAATGACGAATATTAATTTTGTTCTGTAAGTTGAATCTTCGATAATATTTGTTATTTAGATAATTGTGAATTTACATAAATAATTTGTGAAATAATATTTTTACTTTCATTAATCATACGATTAATTTTGATTGATATGATTTAGAATGTTAGCTATATTAATAATATATTCAACATAAGCTGCACTATCATTTTTCAAGTTATCTGGAAGAAGATCATGTGTTCTACTACGACATTTTAAAATCGATTGAATAGTCAATGTAGTTTCAGTTGGAATTTGGTCTAAACTTGTAAATTTTGAGGTTATTTGTACTTCGTCACGAGATATTTCAAAAAATTGAATTTGTAAATGTAATCTTTTTAATCGATCTTCGTCATATTCTCTTACCAAATCATTTAAATAACGTTCATAATTTACTTGTTCTAATTCATGTTGTTCAATTTGATTATTTAATGCTTGCAAAAAGTTTCCATGGGCTTCGTTTTCTATTGGAACTAAAGAATTTCGAGTTGGATCCCATTCCATTTTTAATTATTTGTAGATATAGCTATAATATAAATAGAACAAGGATATTTTTTTTATTAAATTTAAAAATATATATATGCTCTAATCGAAAATTTCATTCCACACTATATTTTCTATTTCTGAATTGTTTTCACTTTCATTTTGAATAAACAATCGATTAGGATCTTTGCATCTAGATAATGATACATACAATTGTCCATGAGAAAATAACGGTTTTTTTAAGTATATTCCTACATTATCGAAACTTTGTCCTTGAGATTTATTAATAGTCATAGCAAACGCTAAGACTAAAGGAAATTGTTTTCTGTATAAAATAATTGGCAATGAAGATAAATTTCCAGTATTTAAAGTAATTCTAGGTATGAAAACTTTATTTCCGATTTTTTCCCCAGTTATAATTTCAGCTTCAATGTTGTACTTAAATAGTTTGGTAATTTTTAATCGCGTGCCATTACACAAACCGTCTGTTATACTCAAGTTTCTTATTAACATAATAATAGCCCCAATTTTTAAATGAAGTTCATGAGGTGGCAATCCTTCGCGAATGCTATTTAATATTTCGACAGGAAAATTTATGTAAATGTTATCGTCAGATTTATCAACACCTTGATAGGTTGCAGTATCAACACTGTAATACGTTTTTACCTCTCCTTCCATTTGATTTAAGATTTTATTATTCAAAAAATAAGTATATTCATTGTGAGAAGTGAGTATTACGCTATTAAGTGAAAAATTTATGCTGTGACCAAAGATTTTTGTACATATATCATTTGTTTTCCATTTTTCGGGAATACTAAATTTTTTTATCTTTCCTTCTCCTACTTCTAATAATAATTTTGAAAATGTTCTATCAAGTGAACGCATATTTATGTTTAATTTTAAAATATGGAAGTGTAACCAAAGGTATGACGCTTTTATAGTTTCTGCTATTATAATAGTTCTACTACTATTTTTTACAACGGGTAGAATTTGCCGAAAGTCTCCTCCCAAAACTATTAATTTATTTCCAAAAGGAATGTTGGTATCACATAGATCACGTAAAGTTAAATCAACTATTTCTAGAGCTTTTTTAGGAATCATAGAAGCTTCATCCCAAATAATCAAATCTGCTTCTCGTAACTTTTCTTTGTCAGATTCAAACTTCAAAAATGCAATTTTTAAATTTGTTAAATCTAAAGGTAAACGAAAAGTTCTATGACTTCATATATAATATTATTGAATTCACAATTATCTAAATAACAAATATTATCGAAGATTCAACTTACAGAACAAAATTAATAAATACATTTTTGTATAGTTTTTAGTGTCTAGGTGTGAAAATCATTCGAGGGTGGTGTCTAGGTGTACAGAGTGACTGGTGACAAGGGCTAGGTGGTGCGCTACATGGTTTTTTGTGTCTGGATAAATAAATCATATGAGAGAGGTGTACAAGGTGGCTGATAACGAAGTCTAGGTAGTTCGCACCGTGATTTTTAGTATCTAAGTGTAAAAATCATTCAAACGCAGTGTCTTAGTGTCACAGAAACTGAAATGGGGGGTTGGCGAGCGGAGCGAGCAGGGGGGCGAAGCCCCACTAGTATATATATATATATATATATATATATATAATGTATATAGGGCAAAAGAAAGTTCTCAGACGCCAATAAAAACCCAAATTTTTTTTTTTTTTTTTTTTGAACTACAGTCAACCAACGAATATAGACCTCGTATAGAAGAACACGTTGTTATGGAGAAAATTAGATTTTCTCCTAACTTTTAATGTCGAGAGTCTGTGTGTCAACCTCTTTTACAAGAGATCAGACATAGTCTGGTCAGGACTGCTGATCTCCAATCAAGTTAGTTTTTCACTCCCCTTTTATTATGGAAACAAATCAGTTAATATTTAATTGCATCCTTACCTCGTTTTATTGTAGTCGGGAACCAGTGGCTTCTCGTTATTGAATAGATGTATATATGTATATAAGTATGCGTGATTATGCTTATGCGTGTGCAAGTGGTCCAACAAGAAAATATCAATTAATATGCTGAGGAAAAACCTTTCGTATGAATCTTTCACAAATGTTCTGTTCAACCAATTTATTCAGCGTTCATTTAACAAATCAAATTTTACAACCAAAAATTCAGAACTAAGAACAACTCTTTATATAATCTATATAAAACTTAGAAAAACTGAAGGTCCGCCGGCTTCAATGCCCGATCACGGAGTAAAAAACTATCGTCCGTCGGCTCTGCGGCTCGAATCGGAGAGACGAGAGAGCTTGGCTTGGGGACGCTCGGAAGTCTTCCGGACCTCCAACGCTGTCCCAAGTTTTACTTCCCCGCCGCTACGTCACAGTGTCGACGCTCGTTGCACTCATTAGGCCTTACGGGGCCTGGCAACGACCGCGCGCCGAAACTGCAAGCACAGCATCGCACGTGCGCAAGCAGCCGTTGGCGGGGAAGGTGTTTAGCCTAGCAAGATTGTTGGTCACTTGATACTTTAGTGGCCTTGAATACTCGCTATGCTTTTTATATGTGGAACTTTCTCGAAGCTATATTCGAAATAAAATGTCGAATATTAGCCACGGGAAAGTTGTCACATAACACACGTATGGGTTAGAAATAGGGGACGTGAGTTTGGGGGACAGAACATTAGTTTTTGGTGTTTTTGAAAAATGTCCGTACGGGTGTATGTGTGTGGGTGTGTGGTTGGTGGTGTGTGTGTGTGTGTGTGTGTGTGTGTGTGTGTGTGTGTGTGTGTGTGTGTGTGTGTGTGTGTGTGTGTGTGTGTGTGTGTGTGTGTGTTTGTTCGTATCGCCTTTAGCTCAGCTTCTACTTAGTGGATTTTAATCCACCAAGTCTTATTTTCTTTGTTTTAATGAATACTCAGCGGGATAACAGTCCGTTTTTTCATTTTCTGAACCCGTTGTTTTTTTATATATAACGATTTGTTAATTTTTAGATCTCAGATTTTTTAAGTATAGTTATTAGAAAAGTTGATAAGAGTAAATTGCTTGATATGTACCTGAAAGAGAATAAAATCACTTATCTTTTCAACGCGGAAAATTTATATTACCGTTCGTAATTTTTTTATTGCACACCATAAAGTGCAATTTTTTGAAATCCTTATAACTCGAAAACTAAATTTCAAACCTTTTTAAAAAAAGAAACATGATTATTGAAGGTTAATAGAATCATACACCACTTTAATTTGCAGTCATTTCATGGGGCAGATCCTGAAAAAACCATCAAAAACTGAAAAAAGTCGTTTTTCTGCTTGACGCGATAACTTGAGTAAAAAAGCAATTCGGGAGTCCAAGCACCGTAAGAGGGCGCTATTTTCACCCCTGAAAGTTATAACAGGAAGACTGTAGAGAAGGAGAGTCAACGAGATACGACTGAAGAGCCGAAAAATACTGAAACCTTTTTCGCCGCATGGTGGCGCTTCAAACAGTAGTTTTCATTGTAACCTCACTCGCGCATGTGCAAACGCTTCTTACTGCAAATATAATAAATATATAACTTGTAATTTATTTATTTCTATTATAAAAATAGTATTATCGTTTTGTCTATATATCTTTAGAAAAAAAAAAAAAAGTAGATGTGAAACAGCAAAGTAAAAAGATATATAGAGGGTATTTTCAAACCACTAAGCTTTAGCACCTGCTAAAATATTAATTGCCGTTCTTCTTAGACACCAATATACAAATTGATAATTAATTTTTATGCTAGCTGATTTAATTTTTTAATATTTTACTGAAGCGCATAAGTCAGCTGTTCGTAAGATGGCAGCCATCTTGCTCTATCATAAAATTTACCGTTCGCCGCGCCGTCTATCGGCAAATCATTTTCAAGATAGTTTTCAGGATTTTCTTAGCATTGCTTTGACTTTCCTTCTCTACAGTCTTCCTGGTTATAATGAGACCACGTGATACATGGAGGCAGAAACTAAAAAAGAATAGAAAAGCATTTAATATTAGATTATAGTATTCCCTATTCAACATTATAACTTTTTATTAGTTTTTAAGGAACAAATTTCTATCTCAAGTGTATACTTGTGTAATATTTGTATATTTATATTTTGTTTGTCGTCTGCTTATTATAACTTTCAACACTTTTAGAAAAATCCGCGTGGTTTGTACAGGTTTTTGATGTATTTTTTCACGTAAAATACGATGGCGCAGTTGCTTTTATCATAAAACATAACCTTAAAGTACTAGGTGCCAAAAATCCCTGAATAAACACTGAAAAACGCCATTTTTGTCTTCTAGTGCTTTTTTTAGCTTATGTTTTATGATAAAAGCAACAGCAAATCATATTCTACTTGAAAAAATACATCGAAAACATGTCTGACATGTTTGAAATTTACGTCTAAATGTCGTTGAATGCTAAAGCAATAAATACGTAGGAGCGAAAAAATAATGTTTTTTGCAAACTGGGCCGGTTTAAATGGCGTTTTAAGGACATATAAAGATTGATTTACCAGTTTTTAGTGCTAACAAATTTATTTCAGGCTTGGGAGCACGGATTAAAGCAGTTTGGGAAATAAGCGCCACCCTAATGTATTGTCACATACGCACACTAGCGTGCGTACGTGTGCATAGCTCGACAGCATGGCAACAGCCGAAGTGCATTGCGAGCTCGCCGACTCGAGCGGGTGCTACATGATGCCTTTCTTATCGCGAACAATGAGTCGTCGCGGGGCTTATTAGCCCGGGAGCGGACAGCTCGCGCAGTTAGTCTACGGGAAGACGAGTCCACGGGTGGACTGCTCTTGGAGCAGTCCCACCACTCAATCACACCACACACACCTCTCTCTCTCTCTCTCTCTCAGCTACGTTGAATAAACGTGAGAGATCATAACGCAACTCTGCCTTTTCGTTCATTCCCACACACCTTTCTCCACGTCCCTGAGCTTGATCCTTGGACGGAACAACCCAGAACCTTACCGCGACCTCACCCTTACCATCCAATTCCTCCCCCGTAACAGCTGGCATCCCATGTGTGGTTGTGTCAAAGGTGTTGCCACGAAAACATAAGTTTAAAAAAAAAAAAAAAAAAAAATCGGCAAATTTTTTTTTAAATCCGGATACAGTCAAAAAGTCTAGTGCTACGATTTTTCACGGTAATCGTGCAGTGTCAAACGGTATTCAAGGAAGAAGAAGAGCGAGAGAGAAATCACTACCAGTTCAACAAAATTCCTTACCCGTAACAGTATATATAGTGATTGATTCGAAATAATTTTATTTATCAAACGAAAAAGTACAAAAACTTTATAGAATTATATATGAAGTAAAAACAATTCAGATATTAAAGCGATACATCATGTTGAAGGAAGCTACGTACCAAAGAATTGGCAATGTTTTTTTTGTAAACATCGTTTCTTATTCAAAGTTTACCTTAGTAGAAAGTTTTGTACATTCAAAAGACGAGTAAAAAACGTCGATGTTGACTTTGGACAAGTATATGTGCCTAGTAGGGAACTACAGCTAGGACTATTGCGTGGGTTTGTGTGTTGAAACTTAGTCTTAAATTTACGTAAGCAAAGATTATAAATAATTGATTTGCAACATTGTTAGTGAGCTAGACATCGGGGGGAAAAAAGTGATACGTAAAAACCCGTGCAACATGGTTTACTTAGTCCTAAGAAGTATAGATAAATATTTTAAATACTTATAAACATATACTTATTAATTTCTACAATTTAAGATGAACACTGTCACAGACGCACATGTCTGCAACACGAGCCGCGAGACGAATCAGCAATAAGAGCTGGCCGATCTGCACTCTGATGCATAGCATGCGCTTGCATCGTAGGCGTAGCTCAGTGGTAGAGCTCCTGATTGTTAATCCGCGGCCCCGGGTTCAATCCTAACCGCGCCTACTCTTTTTCACTTTCCGACTTGCTCTCCTCCTCGCCCGTTACAACACGCATCGCGCTTATCGTGAATGACTTATTTACTACGTAATTAGAAAACATTAGTACCATTTTGATTGCGTATTTGAGTATCCTATTTACAGACTGTTGTTTCAAAAACTGCGAGATAAACTAACTAAAGAATCTAGCTGTTCTCTTTTGTACCTTTTCTCTGTTGTACGTGGAGTCGGTCGTCTGCTATTGGTAAGTTGAGAAGCAGTGCTTCATCACTCTGCTTTCTTAGCGATATATTAATATACCACGTACTCCTTGGAGTATAATTATTCAGCGTATAAGATCTCATCACACGGCCCTTATGTTTACGAGCGAGTCCTACAGCTGGAAGAGCGGTTGCGCGGATCAACCGAGGTAGACGGCAATAATAATGCTAGTGATTTTAGTAATAATAATAATAATATTATATGTAGTAAAACCGCAGGCGGTATTAGTTTTAGTTTAGATAAAGAAAAAGACGGCGATAATAACGCAGCTAGTGTTAGTGAAACTGGCGCTAGCGAGCCTGCTTCTGAGTTTTGAATGCAGAAACGTCAGCGTCGAACACGGGGCCCCCGTTCTGCGGGCATTGGTCGCTCAAGATCGGATGGGTGGGTCCACGTATGGATGTAGTGCAGTCTGACGAGTCATCGGCAGATATAATAATTTCGAATGTCTAACGGGACAGACTCTCAACATCACCAAGTATTGCACGCCATACTCGCCACGATCGACACATCCATTACTAAAGATGACATCGTATCGATACGTCCGCTTAGGTCGGAGCTTGTAACTAAATGTGGCCCATCGAAGCCTGGTTTGGAGCATCACCGATCTCCGTGGGTGGTAAGCCTCTCTCGCCGCGATACGGTGGGAAATATTATGCGTGCGAAAGGCAGACTTGCTACGTTCAGCGCAAAAGATTTCAACGTAACTCTTCTAGATGAGGAAACGCGTAATTGTAACGCGTATTAACCAAGTAAAATTTTTATAAATGAACTGTTAACTAAAGATAATTTTGTACGTTTCCATAATCTCAAGCAAATAGCGCGTGGCTTAGATTTCAAATATATATGGCATAGGGGCCGGCGATTGCTTATCAAAAAGAGAGACGGTGGTAAAACTCATGAGGTCACCTCGGCTGCGGACCTACACGCTATAGCCGCATCCTATAGCGCTAAAATTGATGGTGATAATTGTAATAGTTGCAATAATAATAAGATCAGCGCTGGTAATGCAACCACCTCAGACGCAACTAAAAATACTGTCAAAAATAGGAAACAGTCGGAGTTAAAGTTAAGTAGTGCACCGACTACACCTAGACAAAATTGACTAGGCCGGGGGAACATGAGAGAGGCAGGTAGGAAGGCATTAAGAGTGGGCTCCCTGAATGCAACCTCGCTATACACGCACATGGGAATGTTTCGGCAGTATCTCGAGACTGCTCGTCCCACCTACCACCTCTTTGGCGTGGCTGAGACGCGTTTCGGGCATGAGGTTGATGACATGTTCGTGCGGGTGAACGGTTATTCGATTTTGCGGCAGAATAGAAACAAGCGTGGAGGTGGTGTATTCCTGTACATTTGTAATAGCTACAAAACGACTTTACTGTGCTCGTCACAGTCAGAGGCAAAGGGGAAGCCGGGAATCCCGGAGTATCTGATATGTAGCGTTCAACAGGGCAAAAGGCCACCAATCTTTGTTGCCGTAATTTATCGTTCACCAGGTTTTTCATTTACTGACAATTCAGAGCTAGCTAACGACTAACGCAGATACTCCGTGGGTTACGATTACAAACTAGTTATGGGCGATTTGAACGCGAATATGTTATCAACCTCGCATGACGCGGGATTCGTTAGAGACCTTGCCTGCGAATTGAACTTGAAACTAGAAGATCATGGCGCGACTCACCACGTCAGGGATTCCCACATATGGATGGACGTGATCGTGACTGACGACGACAGCATAGTGCTGTATGCGGGTAATTCACTGGCGACTTTTCCGAGCATAACATTATCGACGTTGAGATTTACTTTCAGACGGCAGAGCCCCCTGCTCTCAACAACTTTACATACAGGGACTCTAAATCCATGTAAGCCACTGCTCAAGGGATTCAATGGAGTGGAGTTTTAGGTTAGAAATCAACACTGTATGATGTAGTATAAATAACTGTAATATTAACAATATGTACAAATTAGTAAAGGCTAAAAATATTACAGTGAACGTATAAACTTAAGACTAACCTGAATCTATACAATTGCCGATAGCAAACCTTTAAGTACATCAGTTTCAATAACCTCACTTATAACGATCCTAACGGCTCGGAGTCTTATTACATACTGGCTCTCACTCACATATCAACAAGTGACAAAGCCAAGCTTGGTAACCCACAAGCTTACATCCCCCCATTATATGACCGAAGGTGCACTCCATCGGAGTAAGGAACAAGCTTACTAGCATGCAAAATATTTGACTCATTTTTTCTAGATCTACTATCTAACAAAAATATTACATCAGAAATTTTCTCTTTAATTTTAAAAGGACCTACTCTAATTGGATCTATTTTATCTTTATTCAGTTTATTAGCGCTTTGTACATAAACTAAATCTCCTACCTTATAATCTATCTGTTTTACATTCTTATCATAATATTCTTTATTCTGATTGTGAATTTCTTTTGATTTCCTAAAAGCTATTTTTCTATTGTCTTCCAAATTTGTCAAATTGTTGTCATTTAATTCATCGGGTAAGAATGAGTTGTTTAATCCTGTCAGCAAATAATTAGGAGTAAATCTAGTTGAACTGTGAATTGTATTGTTATAATCTTTTACACATTCCTCTGCTACCTGAGGCCATGATTTATTTCTATTCTCGTAAATTTTACATCGTATTCTGTTTACCAAAGTCTGATTTGTCCTTTCGTTTAATCCATTAGAAAACGCGCAATCCACTGCTGTAAACACCAATGCTATCTTCTTTTCATTTAGATATTGCTTAAACTGTGCTGAATTTATACCAGGATATTGATCCGTTAACACCAATTTGATACTTCCATCCTTTTCTACTTTCTTAATTAAATTTATAAAATCCTTTGCAACTTGGGTTTTTGAAGTTATTACGTATGCAAATCTTGTAAAATGATCTACCGCCAAATGTAGATATTTCTTTTTACTTTTATTACTTTTGAAACCTCCTATTGTGTCTAGGGACACTATTTCAAGAGGTTCTTTTGCTAGACCGAGTTGAGATAAAGATGCTTTAAAGCAACCTGTTCTTGATTTATTTTTAATGCAAGTTTCACAAGATCTACAAGTTAATTTTATGTGCTTATATATATTTTTAAAATAAAATTTTTTCCCAAAGGTTAGAATTAACTGTTTTGTGCCTATATGACCCTGATCAACATGTACATCTCTGATAAGAGATTTTCCAAATTCTTCAGTAATCCATATTTTCTCTCTATCATTTAAAATTTTATAGATTATATCATCTTTAATAATGCATTTTATATTAACTTTTAACGATTTTTTATTTTCTTTGATGTCATTTAGTTTCAATAGATTTGAAGTTTTGATCGTAGAATCATTATCTGTATCCTCATGTGATTCCAAAACCGGATTTCTAGACAATCAATCAGCTTCAATATTATCTTTACCAGGATTATACACAATTTCAAAATTAAATTGTGAGATGTAATTCAGAATCTGCAATAGTTCCACATCATTACTTTCTTTTATATTAAATTTTTGCAATGGTCTATGGTCTGTAAATACAATAAACTTTTTTCCTATCAAATGAAATTGCCAATATAAAATGGCCTCTTTAATAGCTAAACATTCTATAAAAATAGCTTTCTTCTTTTTCTGAGCCTCTGTCAATTTTCTGGAAAAGAAAAACACCGACTTCAAAGAATTATCTTCTTGTGGTTGCTTCAATATTGCTCTTAAACACTTGCATCAGTAAAGATGTATATTGGTGCCTCCGGATTAAAAATTGCTAAAGCTGGTGATGTACATAAATATTCTTTTGTCGAGTTAAAACTATTCTACACTCTTCAGACCATTCGAATAACACATTTTTCCTCAACAAATTTCTCAACGGATCCAGTAAAGCAGCATGGTTTGGTATATACTCTAAATAAAAATTAATCTTACCTAAGAACTGTCTCAATTGTTTTTTTTTTTTTGTTTTAGGTATAGGAAACTTCTTGATAGCCACTAAATTGTCATTCAGTGGTTTAATTATATTGTTTCCAATTTCGTGACCCAAATACGTTATCTTTTCTTGAGAAAATTGACATTTATTTTTATTTAATTTAAAGCCTTTTTCATATATTGTTTGCAGTACTCGTTCTACATGCTCTACATGCTCTCCATAATTCTTAGAAAAAAACAATATATCATCTATATAATTTACTGTAAAAGAATCTAGTTTATATTTTCTTATCACTCCTGCTAAAACTCTTTGAAAAATAGCAGGAGCAGTTTTCAAACCAAAAGGTAAACAGTTCAACTGCCAGTGTCCATGATGAGTCACAAAAGCCAACTTATATCTATCCTTTTGACGTATCGNAGTTCCACTGCCAGTGTCCATGATGAGTCACAAAAGCCAACTTATATCTATCCTTTTTACGTATCGGAATCGACCAAAACGCCGAATTTATATCCAGTTTTGAAAAAAACTTACAGTTTCTGACACGTACAATAAGATCATCTATCTTTGGAAAAGGTTGACTTTCTGGAACTATTATTTTGTTCAACCCTGTAAAATCAACGCACTAGCGTTATTTTTTTCCTTCTTCTTTCTTGAAAACCATGGTTACAGGAGCTGCAAAAGGACTGCTTGACTCCTCTATTAAGCCCGCTTTTAACAACTCATTCACTTGTTTCTCAATTTCTAGTTTGTCTTCAAAGAGCATTTATACGGTTTCATTGAAATATATCTATTTTCTGTCAGTTTCACTGTGGCTTCTTAATCTTTTACTGTTCCTATATCAAACTTTGACTTAGCAAAAATGATCTCATATTTTTTTATAATATTCTCCATTTTATTAGTATTTAATTCACTAATATTATTTTGCTTATCAAAATTTGTTTTTTTTTTGTTTCTGTGATATAATCAAATTTTCATTTTGACAAAGCTTGAATTTTTTTATTAAGTCTAATCCTAATAGAAATTCACAATCAATTACACCTTCTTTAACAATGAAAAACTGAAAATCCTCTTCTAAATTGCAAATTTTAATTCTCAATATTACAACGCCCTCCGTTTTCGCCATTCCGGCTAAACCCTCCTTAATAGTATCTCTCCCACTTGTTAATTGTTTAATATTTCTTTTATCATTCAAAAATGCACTACTAACCAAAGAAATATTGGAACCAGAATCATATAAACCAATCGCTGGACATCCATTTGCAAAAATCTTTACTTTAATAAGTGGGAGAACTATTCGTTTTTTGCCTCTTCATGGCTTGCTACTACTTCCTGTATTTCATTATTATTTGTAACCTTCATGTTTTCATTTTTTAATTGTTTAATTTTTCACTTCCAATTCTCTTGTTTAAATTATCATTTTTCGAGTCGTTGATTTTACCTAATTGTTTTAATTTTGCCATTAAATTTTCTATATTTATAATAGCTTTCCTATCCAACTTATTTTGGATAAAATTTGGTAAGCTAATCACAATCATGTTTATCTGTGTGTTTATAGACAATCTGTCATCCACTTCTAACAATAATTTTCTTTTCTTTAACGCATATTCAAATAACGAATCATTATAAAATTTAAAATTATAGGCATACGATATATCTGTCCAGGACTGTGCAGAGAAAGTGTTAATAAATGCATTATTCCATGCCTCCCAATTTAACAAAGAGTTTTGCTTTACAAATACATTATACCAATCTAATGCAGATTTTTCTAAAAATAATCTTAATACTTCGACATATTTATTTTGGGCAATTCCCACTCTATCACACTCCTGCACAAATAACCTTATCCAAACACTCGCATTTATATTTTCACCGTTAAACTTTTCAATCACTATATCTTTTACTAGAGAACTTGTTTTCCTTTCAGATGCTATAGTTGACTCTCTGTTTACATTTGATTCTTGAACTGTAGTAATCTCTTCCAAATATTCGTCGTATAACACAACATTACCTTCTGTATCCAAGTAAATTTTCTTACAATGAAATAAAATCAGAAGAGCTCTTATCCCTCTTGGTTGCTTGTGACTGGTCGTTGGTGAGCTGTTCTGACAGCGAAGTTGACACCCAGCTAGAACATCTTAGCCAAAACATCATGACTGTCATTGACCGACTTGCTCCGCTCAAACAATCTAAACCGAGACAGAAAGGACACCCTCTATGTGTCGACGCTGAACTGAGACATTTATACAGCCGATGAAAAGCTTTACGAAGACGACACAAACAAACCCAACGAGGCAGTAGACGACGTGACGACCTATGGACGGAATATCAATCTCTTGCTGCTGAGGCAGAGAAACGAACTAATCAAGCGCGAGAAGAATTTATTCAGAATCGAGTTTTTGACGCGCTGGAAAACAATCAAAACGTTTGGAATGAATTACGGAGTCTTGGCCTTATTTCAAAGGCCAAAGAGGATTTACATGGCTTCACCACGAATGAGTTAAATACGCATTTCGCTGGGGTGTCCATATCTGATGCCGAGCGCGAGGTTGATCTGAGTGGCATCCTGGCCGAGTGCAATGAGGATGGTTTCACCTTTCGTAAAGTCACCTTTGCAGACGTGGTTATGGCGGTCGCTCACTTTTATTTCAAGCGAAGGGGGAGGATGGGATACCTCAGAGTGTTATAGCGAAATCCCTCCCAGTACTAGGATATCACCTGGTGACCTTAGTTCATGCCTCCCTCTCCAGTGAGGTCTACCCCGGTGCCTAGAAGAACGCTCATTTGGTGCCCCTTAAGAAGAAACCCATTCCATCTGCTGTTTTGTACTTCCGTCCAATTAGTCTAGGCGCCGACCATACGTTTCGTGGCCACTTTTAGGTCCCCGCCTGAACCCAAGTTTTTTAGACGTATTTTTGGTCGCTGAATCCGAATTTCGAGGGTTCTCGGCCGAAAAAGTGGGATATCAAAAGTTATAAACAAATTAATTGTTTAAAAGGCGATATCTCCGAAGTAAAACATCGCACCAAGTTGAAACTTGTTTTAAAGGGTTTATTTTATCATTTAGAAACTTTTTTCTTTCTATACCTTTTTAGCTATACTGCATATTTTTCGAGATATCTCCGAAAAACGGTTTTTGATGCGCCTTCGCTACCTACGCCGCGCACGGCCGCCACGCGCCGCGTCCCGTTTTTGCGTATTGCTTTTATTACTAGCTAAAGTAAGTAGATTTTATGATTGTTAGTGCAAAAATGCATGCTCCATTACATTATTACTTAAATTAATAATTCCATCACCAAAAATGTGTGCTTTAGGTGAACTTTTTCGCTAGGCGTTGTAGGAATATTTGACGTTTTGTTTGATTTGACTTGTAAATACTTGTAAAAATGAAGCAAATCTTGATTAATTGTTTAGTTAATTTTATTTATTTGTTAGTAAATAATAAAGAAATTATTATTTTTGTTCAAAATATTGTTCAATAATTAAATAAATTTATAAGCATGTTTACAAAATACTAACCTTACCTGCAAGAAATTATTAAACGCAAAAAACGGGACGCGGCGCGTGGCGGCCGCGCGCGGCGTAGGTAGCGAAGGCGCATCAAAAACCGTTTTTCGGGGATATCTCGAAAAATATGCAGTATAGCTAAAAAGGTATAGAAAGAAAAAAGTTTCTAAATGATAAAATAAACCCTTTAAAACAAGTTTCAACTTGGTGCGATGTTTTACTTCGGAGATATCGCCTTTTAAACAATTAATTTGTTTATAACTTTTGATATCCCACTTTTTCGGCCGAGAACCCTCGAAATTCGGATTCAGCGACCAAAAATACGTCTAAAAAACTTGGGTTCAGGCGGGGACCTAAAAGTGGCCACGAAACGTATGGTCGGCGCCTAGACTAAATAGCCCTTTTGAGCTTTCTCTCCAAGGTTCTGGAGAAGATCTTGCATAAGTAGTATATAGACAGTTATGGCGAGACACAACAAATGACGTCATGACTAAAGCCTTCTTATCTTATCATGTAAACAAACCATTAAGATAAGATAAGGTATCATGTTTAAACAAACAAGTAATTAAAATTATCTTTATTACTTGTAAACAAATAATAAAAAATAATGTTAATTACTTGTATGCATAAATAAACGTGTACCTTATCTTAATTGTTTTTTTACATGATAAGATAAGAAGATGTCAGTGATGACATCATTTGTTATGCATTGCTATATCGAGTTAGTAAATGAAAAAAAATGTTTACAATGTATTTATTATAAAATCATTTATTATAAAAAATAGTTATAATCTTACATTAATTTACACCGGTATACACAAACGTACACTTTCGCGCGCACACATACTCGTGCACACACACACACACACACATGTGTACACGTACGTACACGTACGCACACACACATCTGTGACGCAGTGTCCCCCCTCCATCTTTTTACCTTACGCGCAACCTTTCTCACATTGCGCGCGTGCTCGCCATCCCTCTCTCTCTCTATCTCTCTCTCTCTCTCTCTCTCTCTCTCTCTCTGCCGGCTCTGGTGAGTACTAGTCGCTTTGCTGTGTACGCCTACTTTGTACTGCTTTTTCTGCCGCACTCTGCCTTCGGGCGCCTCTGTTACAGTTTGTTGCACGCACCTTAATGCAACCTTCAGAGTGATATATAATTCACTGGAGGCTGCATTCTTTTCTCTTCACCATCTTCGCTGCAAGCATCTGCCTGTTCACCTAACCTCAATCTGCTCGGCATTGTTTTCTTTCCTGCATGGCTTGGTTTTTGCTCTCCGCTCAGCCTCGACGCGACATCTCACAGGACAAGGGAAACAATATCTTCACCCGCCCAGTCACAGGTTGGTGCTCGGCTGCTTCAGCTCTCTCTTCCTCTGCAAACACCACCACCTAGTGCTACGTACGGCAAGCTCTCAGCTTAGTCGGTAACTTACTAACAACGGAGATCTCCACACACGCTCTACATTATCGACTGCCAGTAAGTTATCGACGAAATGAGTACAAGTGGAGTAAAGCCTGCTGATCCACCTACGATCATTTGCGATAAATGCGACAAGCCCATTCTGACCAGGGGCCTTAAACAATGTGAACTTTGTCACAACTACTTCTACACAAAGTGTATTGCATTCCCGTCTCTGCCTGTGAAGGGCGTTGCGACGTTTGCCTGTGAGACCTATGCTGACATGTACACCAAGAGAAGGCTGGAATCGTCACCCAGACCGTCTCTAAGGGCAAGGCCAAGAATACCACGACCAAGAGAAAGCCCCTCTCTGCGCCCCCCTCCACCAGTACATCACGCAATCAGTCGCCAGCGCGTCAAACACCAAATACAGCTGATGTTACACTGCAGGACATCCTCGCAGCGTTAATAAATACGCGCCAAGCAGGACGAGGCGGTCAAGGAGCAAAGGGACATGTCCAGGAAGAACTCTCGGCTGGAAGAAAGGCTTAGCCCCATCGAGCTGCGTCTCAGAGCTCTCGGCGATCTGCCTCTGCTTCAAACCCGTATGGAGAAGGTAGAGCAGAGCATCTCGGAACTCAGGGCGCAGCTACAAGACCTGTCTGCAAGGCCTCTCCTAACGCTGCCCAAGGACGGCAACAACAAGAACAGCAATANCCGCCACGCCTGCCACTGTCATCCCTGCGGAGATCGCCAGTCTGCGCAGTGAACTGCAGAAGGTAAAGCGACAGCAGGAGACTTCTGCCAACAACACCGTGGTACTGTCAGGTCTATACTACACACGTGAGACCAGCCTCGACCTACTGGCATTCCCACAGCCACTGCCACCTCGGCTGCAGACAGCAGACTTCCACCGATTGCTGTCACCCTGTCGTCCCACGCCCTTGTTCGTTCTAACATCCTTGCGAAAATTAAAAAGGGCAAACTCCATACAGCAGAGTTAGACGCTGGCATTCTCGAGGAAGCAAAGGCCCTAGCCCCAGACCATCAAGGGCTAGTGAACATCAACGAGCTGCTTCCTCGAGAGACCCATAAGCTTCGCGTCAGGGCCAGACTGGAGGCCAACAAGAGGAACGGGTGCAGAACCTATGTGCGGGATGAACGGTCTACATCCGTTCTACAGAGGATACGGAAAGGGCCACCGTCATCACCAGCGACGAAGACCTGACCAATTTTTTGTCCCATTGGCCGCCGGACAACATCAACCACTGAAGACGGTTCATCTAATTCCACCCGCACCACCATCAACATCATCTACTACATCATCGGCCACATCCTCATCAGTTTCCAAGGTAACTCTCTCCAGGGGTTTAAGGGCCTGCCACTTCAATGCTAACTCCCTCACGGGTCACATTGAGGCGGTTAGGCTCTGTTTGTCCACTCGTCCTTCCTTTCACGTGATAGCTGTGACTGAAACCTGGCTAGACGAAAAGGTTAAAACAATCCCTTTACTTGATGACTATATACTATATAGACGGAACAGAAATAGAAATGGTGGAGGTGTAGCCCTCTACATACACAACACTTTGACTGCTACTATCATTGCATCATCTGACGTTACATGGTCTGGCAGGCCGGGGAAGCCGGAGTATCTCTTCTGCGAGATTTCTGCTAAGGGAGTATCTCCCATCTTTGTCGGCGTTGTTTATCGTCCACCACATGCCCCTTTCATCCAGGGCAATGATTTCATAGAGAAACTATCTACACATATGCACTGCTACTCCAACAAGCTTATCATGGGCGATTTCAACGCTGGTTAACTCTCCTCTTCCGAAGATGCTAAGTCCATCAAAGCCTTCATAGAGGAGAACTCCCTACAGTCGGTTCCTTATGGCGCCACGCACCATAAACAGGAATCCGACACCTGGCTGGACCTCTGCTTGATAGACGAGCAGGATCGCCTGCTCGAACACTGGAAGTCAGACACACCCTTCATAAACGGACATGACCTCATAACGGCCACTCTCGACGTACAGATGCCACGACACGTACCTAAAACCTTCACCTACAGAAACTACAGAGGCATCTGCGCCGAGAAACTGAGGAACTACCTCGGGGCATGTGACTGGTCATCCCTCGCCACCTCATCACTCGACGAATGCATTGCTGTACTCAACACCAACTTAACTAACGCTGTAAATCACCTCGCCCCATTACGCACAGTGACACCTGGACAGAAGCGTCACCCGTGGTTCACCACGGCTCTTCGTGAACTTGTGAAAGAACGGGACAGACTCTACAGGCGATTTCGCAGATCACGTCTCCCATTGGATCTATTTTTTTATAGACTCGCCAGGGATGATGCTCACAGACAGGTCGAGGAGGCTAGGCTGAACTATTATTATTCACGCCTGTCCTTCCTGACAGATGTCGGCGAGATCTGGAGAGAGCTAGAGAAACTTGGAATAACATCCTCCAAGCTAAAACCACCTTCTCGCTTCCCAAACGAAGACCTCAATATGCATTTTAGCGGCATTTCCAACAACTCGCAAGCTCCTGCTGTTGAGGATTATCTGCGTACCCTCGAGAGTCTGAACTTCCCTGAACATTTCAGTTTTAAGGAGATTACGGAATTGGACGTTTTAGCTGCAATAACGCACTTTGACTCCGAGGCCAGAGGTAGCAACGGCATCCCACAGGTTGTTATTCACAAGGCTCTGCCAGTACTCGCTCCTATTCTTCGTCATATTTTTAACCTGTCATTGAGCGAGTCGTGCTTCCCCTCTGACTGGAAAAAGTCTTTAGTGCACGCCCTAAACAAAGTCAGCTCTCCTACATCTCTAAGTGACTATCGTCCGATCTCCCTTCTATGCTTTCTGTCAAAGGCGCTGGAGTGGCTGGTGCATAAACAATTCTCTGAGTACCTTGAGTCCAGGCTTTTTCTGGACGATTTGCAAACTGGTTTTCGCACTGGCCACAGCACTCAGTCCGGCCTACTCAAGCTAACGGATGAAGTCAGGCGTGGTATTAATAACAAGAAGGTAACTCTTCTTCTTCTCTTCGACTTCAGTAAGGTCTTTGACACTGTATGTCACGTCAAACTTCTCCGAAAGCTAACACACTTCTGCTTCTCTAAGCAAGTTATCAGCTGGGTTGCCTCATATCTTACAGGCAGGAAACAGGCAGTCGTTGGTGATGACGGCGAGCTTTCCATCTTTCGCCCTCTCAACACGGAGGTACCGCAGGGAACTGTCCTGGGNGTACCGCAGGGATCTGTCCTGGGTCCTCTGCTATTCTCCCTGTACATCAATGACATCAGTTTCTGCCTGGACCCCGATGTATCTCATCTCATCTACGCGGATGACTTGCAAATCTACAGCCAATGCCACCTTGAGGAGCTCGACTCTTGTTCCGCGAAGATGTCAGCTAACGCCGAGAGGATTACAGGTTGGGCTGCACAAAATCATCTAAAGCTAAACGTTCTTAAAACTCAGGCGATCGTCCTGGGCTCCCCCCACTACATTAACGCTTTACCAAATGTCGCTAACACCTCTATCAATATAGGGGGAGCCCAGGTCGAATACCAATCGTCTGTGCGCAGTCTGGGAGTGGTGCTCGATTCTAAATTGAACTGGAAAGAGCACGTCACACAACTGTGTAAACGTGCTCACTCACTAATTTATAGGCTGTACTTCTTCAGAAAGAGCACCAACCAAGAGCTGCGCAAACATTTCGTGCAAGCACTGCTGTTTCCCATCATAGACTACTGCTCTCTAGTATACTGTGACCTTACTCAAGAACTTGACACTAAACTACAGAGACTGGTGAACACAGGAATACGTTACATCTTTGGTGTAAGGAGGGACGAGCACATCACCCCCTACAGACGGGAACTGCAATGGCTCACCACCGCCGGGCGTAGGAGGTACTTTGCGGCCTGTTTTCTCAGAAAACTATTCAACACTGATACACCATCGTACATCTTGGCCTTCTTTGACTTCGACGTCGCACTCCGTCCTGAGGGGTGAGGTGACTGCCCTGGACATCCCCCCCTTCGGCACAGAGACGCTGAGGAACTCATTCCATATCAGCGCCTCATACCTCTGGAACTCCTTACCATCTCATCTTCGTGACAATAGATCTATCGCCCAGTTCAAAATGCAAGCCAAGCGCTACTTCCTCGCACAAGAGAGTACATAATATCTACAAACAGCATTCGTCACCCATCTCTCGCCTCCATTACTCTCACATTCATTCACCACCCTTTCATCAATGAACCGCTATTTAACTTATTACTTTAATTAATAATTTTGTACAACATAATGTACATGAATAAAAATTATCTAAATCTAAATCTCTCTTACGCATACGCTCCGTCTTTCTTCCACGCACACGCCCGCTCTCTCTCTCTCTCTCTCTCTCTCTCTCTCTCTCTCTCTTTCTTACGCTCTGTCTCTCTTCCGCACACAAGCTGCCCCTCACACACACACACACACACATGCTCTATCTCTCTCTTTCACGCAAACGCTTGTAATGTAATAAGGATGATGGTCCTTAACTTGCTGGCCCTGGTGTTGTTGAAATAATAGTAAGATAAATAAAAAGACTAATTATTTAGCAAGTAAAGATCATTATATAAGCTGGATTACAAGTGTGAATCCAGATAAAATAAAAATAAAAAGAATTTATTCAAGTATAATTTTAAGAGTTTAGCAGAGATGATTTTAAATATAAATTAAAAAATAATAGAAAAAAGAATATTAAATATGAAGGTAGGTCCGGGATGATAGGTAATAGATACTTAACGACAGAAATAAGAACTCTTATTTATCGTAGAAATAATTTGTCTATTATTTAGTCAATAAAAAAAATAGAACAAATGTTTGAGATTTCGCATAAATTTTTGAGAAAAATAATTATAATTGTACGTTGGAAATATCACGGATGTATTTTATATAAATTTTAAGTTTCATCATAACAAGTTTGTGTAGGTGTGTTCATGTTTCTAAGCATTAATTGCTGTAGAGTGTGTAGTGACTAGTGCGCTTGGAATTGCGTCAACTAGTGCCTGGCATAGGCCGCGTTTGACCTTTTATAGCTTGTTGAGAGAGCGCTCAGTGAGCCGCCGAAAAGATATATACATTCACACGTCACATGGACATTTACACTTATATCCATTTCACACTCATACCAACATACTATACTGCGCGCGCTTCGCCGTCGCTGCGTCATCGCTCGTTGCTCACACACACACTCTTATTGGAGTACGCCGCTGCGTAGTTCGCTGTCCGCTGCTATAATAAAACTCCTCTCCTATATCGATCTTCGATGAGATCTCAACGGCAGCCTCCTGCTGCATCATCTTCCCGGCAGCAGCCTCCTCTCTTCTTGCTATGTTGAGCATAGCAGCGACAGGCCCTTAGTGTATGTCGGCATACACCATCTGCTGTAAAATTATAAAAAAAAAATTTTTTGTCATAAGAATAAAAAAAATTAACTAACTAACCTGCCGCTGCATTATCTCCTCCGTAGCCTTCTCAGCAATCACTGCCTCCTTCTTCACTATCACCATGGCAGTCTCCTCCGCAACCATTTTCCTTGCTGCTGTGCTGATCTTCTCAACATAACCGTTGGCCTGTACCTGCTCCACGGGAGCTTCCGCAACAACCTCCAACTTCTCGCTCCTCGGAAGCTGTGGGCTGCAGCACCACAGCTCCTTCCTGCTGCATGTTGTGCAGCGTCACGCAGTGCACTGGGTGCTGCAGGTCCAGTGTGTTCGGATCGTCATGCCTTTCATCCTCCGGTTACATACGCTGCACACATCCCCGACCTTGAGGATGAAGTTGTCGACAGGTGCGGTAGTAGTTGGGCCTTTCAATATCTCGATTGCCCGTTTAATCTCTTCGCGCTCCTCATACGGCTCCTCATACGTGTCGCGGTGCTGTTCGATCAGCCGCGACGCGCGCTCCATGCGAACTTTGAGAAGAGAGCATTTCTCCTCTAGCTTTTGTACAATTGCACTTTGAACTGACATGTTTCCACCAGAACGAACGTCTTAGAACTGACGACTGTAGGCCAAGCGATCATCTGTAGGGCTTAGACGAAGAAGAAAAGGAAGGAGTAAAATTTACACTTATACCGATAAATTTTCGATAGCGCACGTGTACCCGTACATCCGATACTCTAATGAACTGGCTGGCGCATTGTGCAGCGAGATGCTCGACGGACACGGGATACTTTTTTTACGAGCGCGAGAGAGCATGACCTTTGACTCTCGAGTGCTTTTCACAGGATGTTGATATTTTTTAATACCCACTTGTTGCCATGAGTCTTAGCAGACGATACCTATGCAGCTGTGACAAAACAACTACACGTGGTTGATACTGTTCGATGCTTGACGGATACAAGATACTTTTACGAGCGCAAGAGAGAGAGAGAGAGAGAGAGAGAGAGCATAATCTTAGACTCTCGACTGATCTGTGCATGAACTTGATATTTTTAGTATCCTCGCGTCGGCATGAGTCTTTACAGTTGATACCTCCGCAACGAAATTGGATCACTGTGACAATACATCGCTCCAAAGCTTTAATCTCAAATGTTATTAGCACGTGGATTCTCGGAGCCGTATGCTTGATACTGCACGTGAGAGAATCGGTCTGGTTATCACTTGCACAGGATGTCGGATACTATTAAACGCGATTTATTTTAGACGGATGAGACGGAGCATTGATTTTCGCCGCCTTGTATTGTGCGAGAATCTTCGGTGGTATCATCATTTCAGATTGTGTTCCATCTTGGACAAAGGCAAAGGTAATATAATACCCATGAATCAGGCGATCCTCTTAACGTGTAAGAGACATACGGCGTGATTTTCATACTCAGTAAAGATAAAACTTAGCTAAGACAAAACTTATCACAGGGTATTATTTTTTTCGCGATATATATAGAGCAGTGTGAGTGTATATCCCCCACTAAGAAGACCTTTTTTCGCACTATATAAACCCTACTCTGTCCCCAGGAGCTCAGTAGTCATGAGAGTAGTTGTAATCTTCAAGCGAGCAGTGCCATTAGACACAGGTGTACAAAATCATGGCGTCTACGTGTGAACCACATGGTGGCGTGTCCACTAGATTGCGAGTTCTTACAATGCTGTGGTCCGCGAAAAATTGCACAGCTTCACCGTTTCATTAAAAAAAAAAAAAAGTAATATTTAGCTGTACGATGCGCAGCAGAATTTTGTATGCAGCAGAATATTGCGCATCTTCCTGTGCTTACGCATCTGATGGCGGCATTCGAAGAAAAGAATGGTGAGTACATTTTTTATATTTATAATTTCTATATGCTGCGACGCCTTATTATTAGTAAAATAAACAAACAGTGCTTATATCGACGCCTGAGTGGAATATGGGCGTATCTCGGAACCCGCTCCGAGAAGGGCGCATCTCAGTACCCGCTCCGAGAAGGGCGCATCTCAGTACCCGGTCCGAGAAGGGCGTATCTCGGGAGCGGTTTTCTTTCCTCAAATTTTGTAGTAGCAGCCCTGCAAATATTTTTCATGCGTTTTCTGCCAAATAAACGCAGTTAAAAATTCCGAAAAAATTTGGAGTCGACTCCAAGCTGTCACGCGTCGTATATATTGAGTAACTATAATAAATGTCAAACAATACTCAATAAACCGACAGTTATTTTATATATTATTTAAAACAAATGCAAGTGAAGAAGAGATGCAGGCGGCGGCTGCGAAGAACGAAACCGGAACGAGAGAAGCAGCGTACGGGGAGCATGCGTATTTTTATGCATCGAGAGAAGAGTCCGATGATGCGCGTCAGCAAGCGGCAGCAGCGCTACTCGAATTACGACCTACACTGGATGTAGTGGTGAGGGCTCATGATGCGTTGCAAGCAGTAGCAGCACCGGAGCATCTCCAGACGAGTGAAGGGGCGGAGGGTGGCGATGGCGGCGAAAGAGTGATAGAGGCTGAAAACCCGTAAATGAAGATCTTCAGTGCATGTCTAATGTTGAGCACCTTTTAGCCACGTGCCGAGAACCAACAACTGCTGCTAATAATATTTTACAACGCTTGATGGAGCGTGTGCAGCTGATGAGAGCACAGATATTATTGAATATTCGCAACATCCATGTGTCAAGAAACGTCAGCAAATTCTTGACTTTTTGGCCAGACCGATCGAACCCGAGGAAATGAGGTACACGAGAAGCGCTAGTGGATTGGTCACCGAGAATTTTTTTAATCAAGGAAATCCAAGAGATCGCCAAATAAATGAACGTAAGTATAATGTTGTATTTTGAATTTGCACCTTTCTTAAAAATTAAATCTTATTTTATAAATATTATTTAAGTTATTCGACGTGGTCTCGAGGGATTCTCCAAGTACCCCAAGGCTTTAAAACAAGATATTATGCGTATCATGTACGTTAGAAGAGCACAAGAAATACAATGGTTTTTCAATGTCTGTAAAGATAACAAGAATTCTATACTGTTAAACACTGACAATTTACCTGAAATGTTTGAGCGCCTGGGTCAGAGTTTTTCAGGACCACCAGAAGAATAATTTGATGTAAAAAAAAATGTAATTACTTCGTTTAAATAAAATGTAAAAAAATTAGAATATATCGACTCTGATGCTTCATCTTTTCCTTCCATATCCGTTTTACCCTTATCTACATCATCATCTTCATACAGCAGTAGTGCTGTAGATTCTGTAGACTATGAGGCGGATGAAAGCAACGAATCTATGCAAGTTGGTGGAGGTCGAGAAAGTCACGATGAAGATTCAAGCCAGGATGGTTTTTCCGAGGCGGGTGAAGAGATGAGGAGAGGAGTGATGAGAAGGTGAAGGAGTCGGCTGACGAAGAGAAGGTGAATCATAGAGATGACGAAGAAATGGATGTCGAGCTAAATGACGATATTCTACCGTCCAGTGAGCGTTTATACATGGTCATGAGAATCATTACGTAGCAAAGTATAGATTGAATGGCAGGCGACTTTTGTTAAAAATACGTCCGCCGCCAGAGCACAATATTAATCCTATCATTTGGTTAGAATTAGCAATACGCGCTATCTATGCATACTTAATTTCATTAACTAATCAAAACAACATGATTGGTATTTCTGTTAGAAGCGTTAATTTCGCGCGTGGTCCAGGCGGTTTATCTTTACGTGCAGTCAACAACTTTCTTTACAATGATCTGTGTGGTTTAATTTGTAGATTATCGCAAAGTAATGCCGATTTTGAAATAGATGAAAGTTTTATATTAACTGTAACCAAAAAACTCCTAAGAAAAAAAACTTATTCATTTTCTATGATTTTGGGACCATACAAATTCATGTCCGAAATCTGTGTATCGTGCAGCAGGTTTGTGATGATTGTATGTTAGAGCAAAATATTAATGTATTTTGTCATACATGTTGGGTACGTGAATATATATATATATATATATATATATATATATTTGAGACGATCCTGTGAGAGAATTGGTAGGATTGACTGTTTGCGAAAAAAACATCGTTCGGTCAAATTATCTGCATTGCTCACAATTCGCGCGGATTTGATGCGCAATTTATTTTGTGAGAAATCGTTGAAAATACAAAAGTAGTACCTAATGTAATTTTGAACGGCCAAAATATAATTATGCTTTAATGCGGATAAACGAAATTTATTGACAGCTTAAACTATTTTCATATGAAGTTAAGCGCTCTTTCTCAAGCTTTTGCTCTACCTCCAGCTAGTAAAAAGGGTTATTTTCCGCATTTTTTTAATACACTAGATAATCATAATTGTTGGAATTCGCCAATAATGTGTACACACAAATGCAGTTACACGTACACAGCAGTACACACGCAGACTATAGCTGACCAGACCCCAAAGCGGCAGCCCGTATACCTGAGGTTTATGGTCCCCCAAGTGGACTACAGACCCCAAGCGCAGGAGCGCTTCAGTTCCTGTACGGACGCGACGAGAGCAACACATAAAGCAGAGCATAATATCTAAATACAGTTTCTTACAGTTATTCAGTTATTCTTGTACACATTCATTAATTGTTAAATACTAAAGCATCTTCCTATATTTTCACATCCTTATTACTCCACGCAGTTTTTCCTGATATTCCAACAAAAATTATATTGGTCCATTACCCGATGCAGCTTTCTATGCGCCTAATTCGATGTCCGCAGCGGAGCGAGAAACATTTTTTACTTGGTATGAGGAGAATCGCGATACTTATGAATTTGATTTCAAACGAGAAATAGTCAAATATTGCCGCATGGATGTAGAAATTCTAAAACTTTCATGTATCACATTTCATAAAATTTTCGTTAAATGTGGTAATACTTGTCCGTTTACAGAGGCTACGACAATAGCTACAGCATGCTCTGTTGTATACAGAAAAAATTTCTTACGCGAAAGACTATAGGTATTATTCCTACAGCCGGATATCGCCGGGCTGATAAGCACTCGCAAAAATCATTACAATGGTTAGTACAGTGTGAACGTGAGATTGGTTGAGGAATCGTGCACGCCGGGAGAGCGCGTGAATTTATGTTATCTGAAGGATTTCGTGTGGATGGATTTTTACCGCCTGCAAACGCGAATGATGATAATAGTAATAAAGGTGTTGTCTTTGAATACCAAGGATGTTACACGCACGTTTGTCCAATTTGTTTCGATAGAAAAAGGGATAAAACAATGGCTTACGGAAAAACTATGGATGAAGCCTATGAAAAAACTTGTCGAAAAATAGAAAAATTAAATCTTTAGGATACGAGGTGCTTTTTTGGAGATAGAACTGAGAATATAGTTACTGAATATAAGATCGGTGCTAATGAAAAAATTCAATATACGGATATATGCTCTATTTATCCGTACGTATGCAAGAGTGGAAAGTTTCCCGTAGGACATCCGCGAATTTTGATTGATAGAGACTGCGACGAACTAACATATGGAGAAATCAACATTCTAAATAATATCGAAGGTTCAGTTAAATGTAGCATTTTACCATCACGTAATTTACACATTCTTCTTTTACTAGTTAAAATGCATGGGCGGCTTCTTTTTGCTTTTTGTCGTACTTGTTGTAAAGAAATGCAGCAGTCGGATTGCGATCACGAGGACCCTAAAATGCAAATTCACGGGTACTTGGGTTGTCGATGAGTTGCGTAAAGCTGTAGAACTCTGTTATAGCGTTACGAAAATTTACATAGTTTGGCACTATGAGGTAACACAGTACAATCAAGTTAACGGTACCGGTGGGCTTTTTGCTGAGTATGTAAATACATTTTTAAGAAAATCAAACAAGAGGCTAGCGGCTGGCCTTCGTGGTGCACTGATGAAACAACAAAATCGCAATATATAGAGCAGTACAAACGTGATGAGGGAATAACTCTAGATAAAAATAATATCGAAAAAATTATGGATACGAGCTGTTGCTAAACTATGCCTAAATTCATTTTGGGGCAAGTTTGGTCAGCGGAGTAATCTGAAACAAACTCTGAAGTAATAAAATCACGCGAAACGCTTTTACAACGGTTTACTTGTCCAGAGAAAGAGGTTCATGATTTACTCGCCATTAACGAAGAGATACTATACGCAAATTGGCAATTCAGGGATGAGGCTGTAACGCCGGCACCGCACACAAGTGTCGTGATTGTAGCTTACACTACAGCACAAGCGCGTTTAAAATTATATGAACATTTGAGAGGGTTAGGTGATCGTGTTCTTTATTATGACACAGATTTGTGTATATTTGTTTCGCACGATAATGCTCCGGATGTGTATACGCCCTTTATCGGTTCTAAACTAGGTGATATGACAGATGAACTTTGTGGATATGGTGAAAATACATTCATAGATAATTTTGTTTCAGGCGGGCCAAAGATTTATGCTTATACAGCTGTAACGCCCAATAAAAACGTTAAAATTGAATGTTGTAAAGTGAAAGGTATTTCATTGATTTTTCCAAATGGTATATAAATAAATTTCGATAGTATTAAGAATTTTGTCAATGACGCCTTTGCAACCGATGATCAAGAATCTCTGAAAAAATGAACGATGAATGTAATATGTGTGTTGTATTGAAAAAACGACGAGACCTAACCTCATGAAAGTCTCTATATTTTGTCTATAAGAATATTTAACTGTTGTACAATAATATTATGTATTGAGTATTAATAAAAAAATAAAAATAAAATATATCTTTACCTATTCCTAATATATAAGATTCCCTACATACATGAATAATACTCAGTGTAGCTTCTGTCATCGATGAGAGAGAACGCTGCTTGTGGACAAAATCAGCTTATTTTTCTCGCGTAACTTAGCTTACTCGCGGTATTACTTAGCTTACAGGACGCGTGTATTAGCTTGAATAGCGGTAATTAGCTGATGTTTCAGCACACGTAAAATAAGCTTATTTTTACGTGTGCCGCGCCGCCACCGCTGTTGCCCGCCCGCCCGTCCGCTTGTATCCAGCAGAGATTTTGGCTAGTGTGAGTGTGTCATAAATGAATACACGTTTTAAGCATCCGTTCACTTGCATTGTTAGCGGCTTCACAGGCTGTGGTAAAACTGTCTTTGTCAAACGTTTTCTTCAGCATCTACCGCTCATGTGTAATACAACTTTTGATCGAATACTGCTCTATTACGCAGAATGGCAATCAACTTACGAATCAGACTTTGTACCGGGGGGAGGAGGAGGAGGAAGCAGCAAAAAGAAAATTGTTGAATTTCACGAGGGTTTACCTCAGCCTTCAGACTATTCACAAGATAATGATAAGAAAAAACTATTAATTATTGATGATTTAATGAGAGAAGCTTCGAACAATGTTATTCTTGATCTATTTACAAAAGGGAGTCATCACAAGAATTTAAGTGTAATTTTTATTACACAAAATCTTTTTCACTGGTCAACGTGATATTTCATTGAACGCTAATTATCTTGTTATTTTTAAAAATCCACGAGATCGTTCGCAAATTCAGTATCTTGCACGTCAAGTATATCCTGAAGATCCTACATTTTTGCAGGAAGCATACCTTGATTTGAAACAGGCCACTAGCGAGGAATTTCATTTCAGAACCTCTATATTTCCCGATGATAGATTGCGCTACGTGTATGTGCCGAAACACAAATTCCGATAAAAGTAGTGTATAGAATAACTGAGCCATCAGTGCAACGATGGCGGGGATAGCATCGAGGAGCAAAAATACAGTTATTAGAAGAGGGAAAAGGCAACGTGGTGCGCTGGTGCTGCTCATGCTGATGCTGACAATACTGAGTGGTTGTTTACCAAAACATTTTACGAAAAAGTGCGTAGGAATATTAAATGCTCTTTACCACGCTGACGGACAACAAGGTTTAGCTTTAGTTCGCTCAGCTGATAAAAAACTAATCAAAAGTATATGTGAGTGCACGTTAAACGTATTACGAGGTGTCGTGAAAATTAAAACTTCTCACAAGTCAAGATTGAGGAAACATAAAAATGTTTTGCGTAAATTATTGAATAAGAGTAGCGGAAATAATAATAACGACCATGAATGGAAAAAGAAGAAATGGGTGATTATTCAAGACGGTGATGCTTTTCTGCCTATGTCACCTTCACCTATTTGGTAATTCTAAAAGTTAAATATGGAACATGCACGTAAAATGATTATTGTACCGGAGGAGACATATTACCGTGTAATGAAACAGCAGCAGCAGCCAGACGAATCAAGTAATGGTTTGGAATTGCCGAGTACACAGACAAAAGGCGATAACTTATCACGCCTCGATGCTGAGATGCATGATATACTTTTTTCAAAAAGTATTACAGATGAGAGAGAAAAATGTCAAAGGTATTTACAGATTTTAAGAAGATCTTCATTTTAAATCGTTAGAACGTTAAGAACTTTTATCCGATAGTAATGCTACTGCTGCTGCTGCTGGAGCAGAGATTGAACATGAAGACACTCTGAATCCTCTATCTGATGAGGCGATTCTCACGAGTATACCTAAGGGCTTTATAAGGAAAGCTTGTTTATTGCTTCGCCATTGGAAATTAACTGTACCTCACAGTATCAAATGGGATAATTTGGGTACAGTCAGTATCGACGATAAAGCTATACCTCAGTCAAATATTATAGATTTGGTGAAGGATGTTGTACAGAGCAAGGCAGTAGCAGCAGAAGAGGAACAGTTGGAAGATTTCAACTTGCTAATTTTATAGTCTGACACCCCGTCTAAATTTATAAGTAATCCCATCGTATTGTCAATCAGTGAAAATTTCGAACGTGCTTTGAACAAAGTCCTTCAAGTAAAAGAAATAATTCCCAGAGCGTTCAAACTTTGGAGGAATGTGCAATACTTGCTGCTTCAAGGCGTTACAGCGAACGTTTGAGCAAGCAAAACTCTGTATCACGAAAATCGAGAGATAAGTGGTTAACTTATAATATGAAACGTAAACATGACTTATGAAAATCAATATTTTGACACTAAACATGAGGCTGGCTACGCAGGTGCGCGTAACCTCATTCGTGTTAATAATAAAAAAAAAAAAGAATAACGTTAGCAATTGGTTAAGCAATCAAGATGCGTACACTCTTCATCGTCCTATTAGAAGGAAATTGCCTAGACTCATGTACAATGTCAGTAATGTGGATGATTGTTGGGAGATGGATTTGTGTGATATGCAATCTCTCAAAACTTACAACGATAACTACGCATATCTGCTTGTTGTAATAGATATTCTTAGTAAATACGCTTAAGTTGAGCCGTTCTATGACAAAAGTGTCAAGAGCGTTGTAACTGCTTTGGATAAAATCCTAAAATGAGCCAATGGTGGATGCCCTGTTCTTGTACAAACTGATAAAGTAAAAGAGTTTGTCGGTGCGGAATTTCAAAAATAGTTAAAAAAGAACGATATAAATTTTTGAGTTGCACGTAATCCTGATGTTAAAGCCACAGTTGTGGGACGTCTTAATCGTACTCTTAAAGAAAGAATGTTTAGATATTTCACTGTAACGGTTCGACTTTCCCCGTGTGTTGAGTAGTCGGCCGGACGCCAGGATTTGGTTAGGGGAAAGGTTAATTGAAGAGACTTGTTTATGCAATTAATAATAATAAAGATATATTCTAATAATTAAGTTAACAAAGTGATAATTCAAATATGAGTCTCCATCTGTAACAGAAATCGAATTCGCGGTGGTTTAGAATATTTCGCCTTCACAATTTAGCTTAATCTATAGCGGTTTACGGTACATTAACACGACGTAGCCGGAGTTACGTGGTTTCGGTGCGGTTATCGGTTTTACGGACGCGGTATCGGAGTTTCGGACGGTGAAACGGGTTGGGGTTAACGACGGGTTATCGGGGGTTAGGTTTCCCTCGAATCCATGGAGTCGTGAGCGCACGGCCCTACGGATCGAGGTCGCTCGTCTCGTTCTTCCCCTGGTCCTGTGTGCTCACAGTGACCAGGCGAATCCCGAGCGGTCGGCGGGTGGTCGGTTTTGTACAGGCAGGAGTTGGCCGGTGCTTCACCAGGACGTGTGCGCACGACCTGGGGAATCGTCGGCTGGGCTTAAGTTATTTTCTCAACCCCGTGTGCTCACGGTGGCCGGGATAACAACCAGACCCTTGGGATGGATGTTCAGGAGCAGGTGGCAACGTCGAGTATCGGCTACGTGTGCTCACGTAAACGAGACTCGGCGCTGTTCTGCTACTCCTGGTTGTCTCGTGTGCGCTCGACGTTGTTGGCGTCGATCTAGCTCTAGCTGTTCCTCTAGGTAACGTGTGCGCACGATGCCGCTAGGAGTTCAGCTCGAGTAGAACTGCCTCGCTATGCCGCGCGGCCCGCCTTATATAGGTGTGTTCGCGGCGCGCCGCCTGGCGCGCCGCCTGGCGCATCGCCGCTGAGTTACTACTAGAATCTCGCGCTCGTGCGGACTGGCCTTTGTTCGCTGCGCGCGCGCGCTCGCTGGCGTCAGCTGATTTACTCGGCGCCGTGTTTGTTGATCTCGTGTGCGAGACTTATGTCTCGTCACATCACTTATAAAAATACACATCGATATATTGACATTACTCAAAATATTGTTTATGCTTACAATCACACACTTCGGTTCACTTGCAGTGGTATAAAAATGGTTTCTGCCGTAGTAAATATGCGAAATGTTGATGCGGCTAGAAAAAATTTACAGAAAAGAGCTCTTAATCAACGCAGAACGTCTCGAGCAGGTATATACAGGGTAGGTGAGCACGTTTGCATCAGTCGAGCAAAATGCACCTTCGACAAAGGATACGAGAACTACAGCGAGGCGATCTTTAGAGTACATAGAGATTTACGCCGCCAGAATCTTCATACGTACGAACTCGTTGATCTAGATAGCGAGAAAATTGATGGATTTTTTACCCAGAAGAACTCGTTCGTGTCGGTGATGACCGTGTAGCACAAAATAAAGAATTTAAAATTGAACGAGTAATTAAGACTAAAGGACGAGGAGAAAATAAACAATTATTTGTGAAGTGGCTTGGATATCCGGATAAATATAACTCGTGGATTAGAGCAAACGATATTGTAGAAGTCTAAAACATGGCTTCCGACGAATTTTATCTGTTGCTACCAAGCAACGGTAGTATGAAATATTTCTCTGATAACACTACAGCTTTAAAACTCAACTTTCTCATGAGATTCGGTTAACTGGAAACTGGAGTGCTGCATTAACGGAAATACATATACCATGCACTATGCTGCATATTCAAAAAGATGAGTGCGAAGTAATATTTACCAAGGTTAGTAGCAGTAGTGCAGTTAATGATAACGAATCGAAGTAAGAGAAGAAGAAGAAGAAAAGAAATGCGTCAGAACAGTTGTCTGTAGTTGAAAATTTAGAATACAGCGATACTTCTTTTCCATCAGGTATCTACCACAGTCTAAAAGATCTAACGGATGCTATAAATAATATACCTGAACTTCATGATCACTTACTTATAGCGCGAGCAAGGAGGAAAAAAGGCTACTACAACCTACGAAAAGTCTGCTCTTGTAAGGAAGTTCATTACTATAGTTTTAGTAAAAAGTTTAAACGTATATTTGGCTTTGAGAATGAAAAGTACAGCATAGAAGATTGTATAGCCTTGAGCCCAGAGCCACCGCAGTCGCGATTTACAACAATCATAGGAAGCATGCCTGCTTGTTCAGCAAGAGTTACATCAGATCAACTTTCTGTGCTGATGCGCACTATCTAAGCGGTGCAGGCTGGCGTTGCTGGCCTCTTGAAACACCTCAAGGTGTCTGGAACTGATTCACAGTATCTAAGCAGTGCAGGCTGGAGTTGCTGACTTCTGCAACTACGTCAAGATGACTCTGGAGCTAGATTTACTCTCCCTGTGATGGTGCTGATTGGCATCTCTGGGTAATTCAACATTATCTGCTTATGCTGCTTGGTGTTTTTGGCTGATATAACCACCCGGAGACGACCTTCGAGCTATATTCTAACTTTTTGGCTGTCCTGGAGGCGTTTCTAGTTGCCTGAACCACCTGGAATTGACAATGGACCTGTATTCTTGCTTTCTGACAGTCCTGGTTGGCGTTGCTGGCTGCTTGAACCACGTCAAGATGATCTTGGACCTGGATTCATGCTTGCTGGGAATATTGATTGATGTTCTTGGATACTTTAACGGCTTTAACATGGCTCTCAAGATATCACAATGACTTGTGCTGTGTGTTTAAGTTTTTTAAATAGATATTTTGCATTGCTTACGGAGACTTTAGCAGTGATTATTAATATATTGTTAGTTTTCTGTTTGGAAATATAAACTATGTGACTGAAAAATATTTTTTTGCCAGTGTTCATGCATAAAAGCTGACTTGTTTAAAATTCTTATACTAAAAGATCAATGGTCTGTCAATAATCTATAAATAATTATTTGTGAGGAAAGTTAGTAATATATTTTCCTGAATGTCTAGGTGTACGAGCAATGCTGCATTCATTGGCATCTTACAATTAGTCTACTACATGCACCGGAGTATAACTAAAGATATTGCTGTCGTTGGTATCTATGCTATTGGAAATGGATGAATAAAATGAAACGAAACTCAGAATATTTTATCTCGACTTTGAATTTATTCTGAGAGCACAGAGAAATAGGCACGTCCGATCGCTACAAGGAGCTGCCAGAGACTGAGGGCTGCTGAGGGCTAGAGTGACCGGCAAGCTATCGGTAATGCAAGGGAATGCATTCCGCTGCTCCGTCTGCTGCTTAAGCCTAAAACAATGGTCCCGTTTTTATAACTGCATGCGGGCTCCAGATGGCTAAGCCCTCCATAAAATTGGAGACGAGCGACGCGTCGCAGCGCGTCGCATCGCAAACCCGAGCCACTCATAAAACTATAAATCGGGGAAACGGATTTACTTTCCCCGCCTCAGCTTTCTACATCTGTTTAGGATTTGTTTTTGAAACATAAAAACTAGCAATTTCAACATATACTATCGCAATCTTGGAGTTGGAAGAAAGCTTTATCAAGACTCCGGCTCTATGATGTATGAATGAGTGATTTGATCAAGTGAGATCAATGAGTAAATTATTATCATTTGTTAGTATGAGTTTTTAATATGATTTCTTTTCTTTTCTAGCGTGTAAGTGATACTACAACTGAAGATATTATGATCTGCTGGATGGGGAGCAGTATTATCAAGGGCACTGGTCTTATGCCTGATTATCGATAACACTGAATCTTCGTTAGTGTGTAACTTTGAGGTACAATATGTTTTATATAGTTTAAATATATTTCATGTAATTTATCTAATTTTTATTTTTGCAGATACAGTGCTCATAAGATGCAAGATATACGTATGTATATCCATGCATTCAGTACATCAATGGTTTTACGTAAAATATTATTTACACAGAGATTTTTTTTCTGATTTTAGTTTTATTCTTTTTTTAGATAAAAAGATGAAATATAGTGGCAAGCAGTTGCAGCAAAGAATAATATTTTCAAGAGGATATTATTACTTTTGAAGTTTTGAAATGAAACTGAAGATTTTGACTAATTAGTGCAGTCAAGATTTGATTCAGTAGTACGAATAATTTAGAAAATTGATTGTTTGGAGTATAGCGTTCGTTTAGGGCATGTTGCACCGATGTTATTGAATTTATGTATCAAAAAATCGCTTCTAGAGCTGTTGTATGTTAAAAAGTGTTTAAGAAAAATGTTTTGCGCGGTAAAAAGTTGTATTTTAAAAATGTTAACAACTTTTACAATTAACATTTTCATGTAAAACGTAAATCCGCAATGTTTTGAGACAAATAATTGTTTTTTTAGCTGTAAAAACCGATTTGGGCTGTAAACTCGAGTTATAAGCATTATCATGATTTGATTTTAATGGGAAAAAATTGAATTTTTCAAAGATATACAACTTTTCCGTTTAACTTTTTTTGTAGAATGCTTAGAATTCTACTTAGAGCCAAAATACCGTTTTTAGCGATTTTTGGAGGTGACCGCATTCTGCGTATACGGGCAGGATCAAGCCAAAAAAAAACTGTCAGCTTAGTATTACGAGGGGAGTTCGCACACAAATTTTTAGCCCAATTGATTAAAGTCTTCCCGAGATAATTGCATCACAGGAAAATTAAAATAAAACGCTTAAAAATCGAACAAATTGTGTCCGCATTTCAAAACGACGTTGAGGATCGGGATAAAAAACATAGTTTTGTAGCTTTTGCAATAGAAGACTTTTTTTTAAATTTCAACCCGCTCGGTCGAAAATTGCGTGAGATATCGCGTCTCACATATTTTTTGCACACGAAACTATAAGGCACTTCCGTGTCGCAGTCGTGCCTAAAAACGCATTCTCGTCAGGCAAGAAGGAGGGGGATAAAAAACCGCTCATCGAAAAAGATAAAACGTCGAAATTTGACTTTAAAAAGTATTGTCCTCAATACTCTACAAACACCTCTTCGTTTCCGAATCAAGAAGGCTATAAACGTTTTAAGGAATAAATCTTAAATTAATAAAGTTTTATCATATCAAACGGTCCTTTTAAGGACCATAATATTTTTAAAACGTAGTGCAAAATAATAATATATACATTCCTTATCCTAAATCCATAACATTACTATTATTATGAATCAGAAGAGGGGGTCAGTAAAAATGTCATTGTTATCTAGTCAGCAAGTTGTAAAGATACCTTATCTTTTTAAACAAACAAGGTGTCAGTGATAACGTAGTATTATAATTATTTGTTTATATTATAAGGTTGGGTCAGTGTGGTTTATATAAACATGATATTGATTATTATGATGCCCTTATCTTAATTATCTGTTTATTACTTGTTTACGTGATACCTTATCTTATCTTTATTACTTGTATACATGATACCTTATCTTATCTTTATTACTTGTATAGATAATACCTTATCTTATCTTGTTTATATAAACATGACACCTTATCTTATCTTAATGGTTTGTTTACATGATAAGATAAGAGGGCGCCAGTGATGACGTCATTTGTTGTGTCTCGCCATAACTGTCTATATACTACTTGCATGAACAGATCTCCGAATATCTAGCCTCAAAGAACATTCTTGATCCTTTCCAGACCGGTTTTCGGCAAAACCATTCGACGCAGACAGCACTGCTTAAACTGACAGAGGACATCAGGACTGGTAATAGAAAATGTTTAACAATAAAAATACTTAATTTTTGGCCTTTTTTAACCTATGTATGCCACATTTTTTCTTCATAAAAGATTTTCTAAGCATTCAAATCAAAATCCCTTTATTCATACCAAAAGTATAAGTGTACAAAGCATGCTCCTAAAATTTTAGCCCAATCAAACCATGTGGTCACATGGAATCCTACGGACAGTGCCAAAATGCTCAAAACAGTATACGGAGAGTTATCATGGGTTAGTAGGTGCTAATATGGATTTATCATGGTAAAAATACAGGTTATATAACCTAATATTAGTATAAAATTTATATAACAATTATAATTTATTTTTGTTATTATTTATAAGAAGTTTATTTTTCAGAGTTTAAAGGTGGTGTGCCCCCTTAAGTCAAAGAGACCTGGCAGACTTCCTGCTCGATTCGTGACCGAGAATCGGGGCCGTTCGCGAATAATACTATCGCCGATTGGGGGTCTACAATTTGTTTGGATTAGTGCTTTCCTTCTGACAGCAGTATAAAGGTGCACTGGACATGACTGAAGGTCGATACATTCGTAACTTTACTCTTGCTCGTGAGTGTTGCGTATTGGAAAGGGCAAGTTTTCTTTGTCTATTGAGCTGGGCCTGTTTAGCGAGGTGCAAGGTAAGGGCGACCTGGAACAGCAAGTTTGTAGCAATTGATGCGGACAAGGCCCGGTGGCATGTGTGATGCTAATGCGAGTTGGAAACTTTTCATGAAGTCGTAGCAAGTCTCCGTAGACTAACGATTAGCCCGCTACTACATAAAGTACGTGGAGTTGCGGATAGAAGGTGCGTGTCTTTGGCATTTCTCTCACTGTGGGAGAGGCACGAGGAATCGCGTCATGACGCTTCGAAGGGGCGCTGTTTTTCGAAGCGCGTTATAAAACATCCTAGGAGGATTAGTGCCGGGGGTGCGCGGCTAGCTGCGGGAAAACTTGGTCGCTTTGTGATCGGCCATGATTGCCGTTGTACAATTTAAGGCCCGAGGAGAGCGGCAGAAGACAGCGCTGTGTTGGATCAGATGGCGGCCACGTGCGAATTTGAGGATTCCCCGTGAATCCGGTAGCTGCAGCGGAGGCCACGAAGGTCCCTGGCAGCAGAGAGCAGTCGATCAGCTGAGCGAGGACTGCAGCGAAGGGTCGAGTGAAGCCATAAATCTAAGCCGTTTGGGTTGAGCGAGACCGGCCGAAAGATTCGGACTACGTGCGGCAGGTATGCCGGGATTTGAAGCGGCTAAACGGAAGGACGAGAGACGTGGCGAGAAGATGGCAGCGTCAAGTGGGCTATCACCTGTCCGAAGGCTGCAGACATGTGGCGCAGGTATGCGGCGGCGATGCCGGACAGGTACACAACGACCGATCAGCTAATTGAGGATGCGATGGATTTCGCGCTTCGCGAACAAGAGCTAGATAAAGTGTTCCTCGTATAGCGTCGCGTCGCGTCGAAAATGAGGATTTTGCTGAGTGTTAAACTTGCATTGCCTTGCTTCCTTGTTGCCGAAGCTGCGCAATGGGATCGGCTGAAGATGGCTGCCTGCCGACGTCGACGGAGGAGCACAGCTTTGGCTATGATGGTGGCGTGTGCGCGTCATTGCGCTAGCGTGGCGTGGAATGTGCCCGAGATGGCACCAGGCGTATGCTCATTTTATGCGTAGCGGAACACGCTGTCTGCGTACTTATTTCGAAAGGAAGAGGGCCTGTGATGAAGGTCTAGATGTCCAGTATAACGGTTCGGTGCACGTCGCGTGCAGATTTACTGCCAGCGTCAAAAACTGTCAGTGTTGGCGGCGCAGTACTCATCCTCATCGTGTGGGTAGTGTATCCAGCTCGATTGGACCAATGTTGGGATTATTGGTTTGAATGAGTGAGACGAGTAAAATGAGGTGTTGATGGTTCTTTATTATGCTAATGAGGCAGCAAGGCGTCCGCACTCTATGGTGGCTAGAACTGTACTGGTTTAGTGGTGGAGCGTGGGCCCGCACAGAAGGAGAGCGGAGAGGGCGGTAGTGAGAGCCATCTAGTGCGTGGCACGCGAGGCCTCGGGACAGGGCGCGAATATTTGAACTCCAACAAAATATATTTCATAAAAGTCAACGTGATATATCTTTGAATGCAAATAATTTGGTTTTATTTAAAAATCCTCGAGATCCTGCTCAGATTCAGCATCTAGCCCGCCAGTTATACCCTGAGGATTCAAGATTTTTGCAAGAGGCTTATTATGATAGTACGATAAAACCGTACTCTTATTTAGTGATTGATCTTAAGAAAAGTACACCAGAGGAGTTACGTTTTCGAAATTGTATATTTCCGGATGATAAGTATTAGTATGTTTACATTCCAAAGTATTCATCGAGTAGCTACATAAAACTAAGTGGCGTATAGAGTGTGTAAAATGAAATTTGTGTCAATTGTGAGAAAGCCATGGCCGAAGGTGCATCGAAAGAGGGTCGGCGTGGGAGTAAGAATAAGTTGCCGTTCAAAGAGAAATATATTACAAGCGTTGCTATTACAAGCGTTGAGACATTCGAATAAGGAGCAACGGTTAGCATTATTACGCAATGCAGATAAAAAACTGGTGCAATGTATATGCGAGTGTGCTTTGAATATGCTAAATGGTGTGGTAGAGTTGGAAATTACTGACAAAAACAAACTGAACTAGCGAAACGCTCGCGTTTTGCGCATAAGGCAGGACCGCTGACGCTAGCGCTTCGCGCTTGCTATGTCCCCCAACGCTCGCGCTGCGCGCTTGCTGTCTGACTTTTGTTATTATTAATAAAAAAACATTGATTTTTTATCTTTTTCATATACTAAAAGTTTTTAAATTATTTTATTTTTCGACTCATGATTTTTAATATTGTTGATTCTGGAACAGACATTCATATAAATTTTAACATGTATTCTTTTATCGCAAAGAAATTTATTTTAAATATGTATTATTTCGTAAGATTAAAAAAAATTATCTTTTGATAAGTAGTACTTTTAATTTAAATTATACGCGCGAAATTTCATAAGGTATGGCTAAATTCGGAACTATCATATTGGTAACAAAGCGAATTCCATATTTCCATCCAGTCCCTGAAGTCATGAATTTTGTACAAAGATAGTTTATTACATAAAAACCCATTATTATTTCGTAAGATTAAAAAAAATTATCTTTTGATAGTACTTTAATTCAAATTATACCCGCGAAATTCCATAATATTCGGAACTATCCTATTGGTGGAAAATACATTGGTTTATATGTAAGCTATGACGTCATGCTTAATAAACCGAATTCCATCCCATTTCTAAAGTCTTGAATTTCGTGCAAAGATAGTTTATTACATAATTTAAACAGAAAAAGTATTAGTTTTATTATATCAGCTAAGCAAAGCCGAACAGCTGTTCGTTGGCTCAGTCGAAGCGAGGCAGCGACCTCGACCACTGCGCATACATTGTGCGCATCGATCTGGCGACCGGTTAGCGATATGCCCACGCAGCCGATTGCCGTGTGTATTTTAACGTTTTGATGCAGCCTCTCGGCCTTCGCGAACCCCAATGTTTTGCTCTGTTTAACTTTTCGGCGATATAAGTGAGTGCGTAGTGAAAAAAGAAACAACGACGCGATGCAGCAGTGTTATAAGTAGTTTTGAAAACAGAACAGAAGTGCTGCTATGGTGCCTATATTATGTGTTTACTACGAACCTCGGCTCACCGCGATCCCGCTCGCGGATCAGTTGCTCGTGGTTGTAAGACAGTGCAAAAAGTATTCAAAAGCGATGCACCCGGAATGCATTGACGATGCGATGTGTGAGTGTCAGTTCATCAAGGAGTACTGCAGTATAGGAAGACATGTAGCTCCAACAAGAAAGTTGAGTTTTTGCTTGGAGGTTATCCTCCTGTTTTTTTGGACTACTTCTGCGGCTGCTGCTCCTGCTCATTCTATTCATACATTATTCTTGCAAGATGCTGTCTGGATGTAGATTCACTATCGCATAAGATCTACAACTGGTTTTCCTTTGGTCTTGTGTTCATTGTGTTTACAACAGATATCTATTGTGTTATGTGCAGTACAATCAGTGTAATTTTTTATCTGTTTTTTAGAGTTAAATCAGTGTTGTGATTCCGATGCCTCCCAAGATCACCCCGAACTTGATTTCATTTCTCTCTGGTGGTGCTGGTTGGCGTTTCTAGGTACTTCAACAGCCTCGATACCTGGAACTGGATTTATGGTATCTGGTTGTGCTGCTTGGCGTCTCTGGCTGTCGTCATCAACCGGAGACAACCTTGAAACTATATTTGAGCTTTCTGGCAGTGCTGGTTGGCGTTTCTAGCTGCCTCAACCACCTGCGAATGATCCTCGAGCTCTATTTTCTCTATCCGGCAGTCCTGTTTGGCGTTGCCTGCTGCTTGGACCATCTTGAGAGGACTCTGCAATTGAATGAATGCTATCTTGGAGTGTTGGTTGGCGTTCCTGGATACTTTAACTATTTTAATACAAATCTGGATATGGATTTATAAAATCCGACAAGGTAATTTTCAAAATATTAGAATATACTTGAACTGTATCTTATATTGATAATATATCTTTAATAAGATTTAACTTGGAACGCTTTGTTCCATGTGATAAAATCAGTAAACAGATTTCTTATGGCTTGCGGATACCTTTTCAGTGTTCATGATGATAATCTTCTGTTTGTAAATGTAAACTATGTGACTGAAAAATATTGTTTGACGGTATTCACACTTAAAAGCTGCCTTGTTTTAAATTCGTATGCGATCAGTGGTCTGAATCTCTCAATAATTATTTATGAGTATGATTTTGTAATATTTTTCTGTATGTCTAGGTGTATAAACAATTCCGCATTTATTGGATCATGGTCTACTGCGTCTACCGGAGTCAAACTAAGGATACTGATGGTATTGATAACTGAGCTATCAAAATTTTGGAGTTGGAACGTAACTTCAAGACTCAAGACTCTGGCACTACTATACTACTACTGTTATACGTATTTATAATCATGCATTTTATAGAAGCTTGTTTTTCTTTAACAGATAATTACATTGTACAGTCGTTTTTTTCTCGTTTTATTAATTTAATTCTATTTTTCTTTTAGGTGCAAAAAAACAATTAAAGTGGAAGGAAGGACTCAAGAGGATTTTTAAGAGGATTTTAAAAACAATTAATAGAATATTCATATAAGTAAAGACTTAATTTAGTAACAGGGATTAATTTAAAAAATGTATTATAATAGCATAGTTTAGAGCGATGTGTCAGGTTTCTCAGAGCAGGCTGAGATACCGCATCTGACACATTTTTTACACGAGTTGAAGGCATGTTGCACCGCAGTTATTATTGAATTTATGTATCAAAACACCGCTTCTAGGGTTGTTGTATGTCGAAAAGTGTTTAAAAAAATGTTTTCTACGGTAAAAAGTTGTATTTTGAAAATGTTCGCAACTTTTACATTTAACATTTTTATGTAAAACATAAATCCGCAAAGTTTTATGGCAAAACGTTAGTTTTTTAGCTGTAAAAAATCGATTATGGGCTGTAAACTCGAGTTATAAGCATTTTCGTGATTTGTTGTTAATAGAAAAAAGTTGTATTGTTCAAAGATCTACAACTTTTCTAATTAACTTTTTTTTGTAGATCGCTTAGAATTCGAGTTAGAGCCAAAAAACCGTTTTTAGCTATTTTTGGAGGTGACCGCATTCGGCGTATACATGCCAAAATAGAATTGTCAGCTTACTATTATAAGAGGAGTTCGCACACAAATTTTTACCTCGATTGACTCTTTTTATGTAAGATAACAATGGAAAGAGCACATAAAATGGTTCTGATTCCACAAGAAAGTTTGCAAAAAATGTAAACAAATATTAAACCAAAAGCAGATCGAGATGACTTTAGTAGTATGCAAACGGTTGGAAATAAATTTACGCGTCTTGATAATGAAATGATGAAGATTTTGGATTCTCAGAGCTACGATACGGATGGTGACAAATATACAAATTTTTTTACAAGTTTTGCAAAGATACTTATTTCTTGTTGACGAAAAACAAAATACTGTTAAAAACACTCTTAGTAGCGATAAAACAAACGGAGTAAGTGATAATTATATACTTTTCAGTGTACCAAAATTATATCAAAATAAAACCATGTTGTTGTTCAATCACTTGAAAAAAACAAAAATCGAATAAGTTAGAATGAGCATGGAACTGTGACGATTGATGTTGAGAAAATACAAAGTTCGAACATAATTGACTTGCTCAATGATGTAGCTAGAACGCGTAAAAAAGTAAAAGCTATAGGAAGATCGCAGTTTGCTGAACGGTTTTGCTCTACGGAGACGCTTTACGAGTTCATTGGAAATGAAAAAAATTGGTTGACAAATCTGTTTTTGAAAAATCTCTTGAAAATAGTCGTGGAAAGAGTTTCACTGAGAAAAGTCTGAATAATTCATCATCATTTGTAAATGATACTGTTTTACCGGTTACGAGCAAGCGTAAAAGTATACCAACATCAACACCTCTTAGTAAAATGTGGCATGAATCACGTTTTGATAGCCAATGATGGAAGTGTTTGAGAAACAGTATTACGATCCTGGACACGAATCAGGCTTCCCTGGAGCAAGAAAATTAATATATCTGTAAATAAAGGAAAGTTATTTTCAGCGGTGGTTCAGGACTGGTTAACAAAGCAAGATACTTATACTTTACATAAGCCTATTAGAAAAAAATTTCCACGTTTATACTATAAAGTATACGGCTACGATCAGCTTTGGGAGGCTGATTTGATTGTTCTGACTTCTCTAAAGAGTTATGTGATAATTATTCATATTTATTAGTAGTTATTGATGTTTTGAGTAAATATGCGTTTGTCGAAGCGTTGCACGATAAAACAGTTGCAGAAGTGACCAAACGATTCAAAAAAATTCTACACAAAAATAAAAACCGATGCCTTGCTATGCTACTGACAGATAAAGGAAAAGAGTTGGTCGGTAAGGAATTTCAACAATTTTTAAAAGTCCAAGGTATTAAATTTCGCGTTGCTAGCAATCCCGATGTAAAGGCTGGAGTGGTGGAAATATTAAATAGAACGTTGAAAAAACGAATGTTTCGTTATTTCACATATAAGAATACAAAAAATTATATTGATGTATTACAGCGATTAGTCGAGAGTTATAATAATAGTATACATTCGACGATAAAAATGAAACCCGCATTTTCAATTTCCGAAATTTTGATATTAATTATTTATCACTTTATATCAACGGTACGCAGGTGCCAGGCAAGCCCTTACAGCCGAGATTTTACAGCTTCGCCGCTATACGTTGACTGTTATCACACGCTTTATGCTGGTACTCAAATACACTTTTTGAATGAAGGTATATTGATCGATCCGAATATCCTGATGGATTTTACTTACTCGCGTTTGATCTTACGCCCGACATGTCTGCACACTGTGGTACACATTGGTCATTAGTTCGTAATGGAAATGTACGGATCGAAGTTCGCTTTGAAAATCCATTGAAAAGCACTGTAAATTGTATCGTTTATGCAGAATTCGACAACATTTTAGAAATCGACTCGTTATGACAAGTTATTTTAGATGATAATTCATCAGTTTTTAAGGATGTACCTCAAGGCATTCTTCATAGGTAGAGTCGAAGAGTAGTGGTGTGGTGATGGGGACTGGTTTTTCGAAGGGGTGTGCGTCAAATCTGAGAAGAGGAGGTGGATGAGTATATATATCCCGCCAGATTTGGGAGAACAGTCAGTAAGTCAAAAAAGCAACAATGGAGAAATCGTACATTATAGACATCCAAGCTTTGCACGACAAGGAGGGAGTGTATCTTTCGAAAGAAATCGCCATCATACACTAGACTACAATTTTATTCCACATTGGATTGTTAAACCACTGCGTGCTTACGACGAGCTTCCAAAAGGTATAATTTCAACAAATTCGCACCTTACCTACTATCAACGAGGTTTGGAGTGGTACGATGGAGAATCTATATTGGAAGACGTGTTTACGTTATGTTGCCAGGGATGCTCAAAACATTTATGTGCGCGGCTATCAAAAAGTTAGAGCAGTCGTTGATTCTTGCTCCAGTAGCGTTACAACCACCATCACCACCAGTTCTCCTTCCCCTACCAGTGGAGTGATCAAAGGAGGGAGTTGCCACTGCTGATGCTACTGCTGTTGGTAAAAGTGGGGGTGATATTCCAGAACCCTTATATTCAAAGCCGTACGATGAACACTCTACAACTGCAGAAGGTGTTAAGAGTTACCTTAGTAACAGATATCAAAGTGTAAAAATTGATGGTTGTGTGAGTGATAACCTATTAATAAATACCGGGGTACCACAAAGTACGATACTTGGTCCACTATTGTTTATCTTGCACATAAATGATTTACTCCAAGAGGTACCTATAGAAGCTATTTTGTCGTATGCTGACGATACTGCTCCTATAATTGCAATAGGTGATAGCTGGGAGAAAGCCCAAGATAAAATAAATAATTATATGTCACACATACACAAATGGCTTGCGGTAAATAGTCTATCATTAAATGTTGATAAGTCGGTTTGTATGACTTTTGGTAGCTATGTTGACAGTGTTCCTAATCAAATAAATGTAAAAATCCAAGATACAAAATTAACTAGAGTTAAGAACTACAAATATCTGGGAATAGTTATAGATTACAATCTAAAATGGGATATGCATATGTTATAAATTGTTAAGACAATTAAATATCTGGTGTCAATTTTTTACAAAATTGCGAAATCAATGTCAACTGAGACTTTGATGTTGATATTATGCATTTTTTCATAGTATTATGAGCTATGGTATCATTTCTTGGGGTTGAGCTTATAAGGAAAATAGAGATTTACTACAAAAAATACAGAAAAAAATTCTAAAAATTGTAAATAAGAATAATTTTGCCACGCAAAATAACCCACTCAATCTCGAACAATTGTTTACTCTGGAAGCCTTAAAGATATACTATGATCTCAAAGAGCAATAATTTATCTAGTATTATTAACATAAAAGTATTATAGTACCGATAAATGTAAAGAGAATTAGTAATACGAACTGCTATATTAAAGCGATCTCAACGTTTAATGCTTTGCCGAACAACCTAAGTGTGTTAGAAATTAGCAAACCGAGTCAACAGGCGATAATTAAAGAATGGATAAAATCCAACTGTTGATATCTGAAATGTCTATGGTAAAATGCCCAGTACTTGGACAAAATGAAAATTCAGCTTGGACACTTAAATATTCGATAATATAAAAAATTTAACCTCAAAAACTAAAGCAGATCAGCATTGTAAACACCATTACGAATAATATATTTGTGATTTTGATTACTTTTGAACAAAAATAAATTCAAATGGATGATTTGAAAGACTGCTCTCAAGTCCCATAAGAGAAAATTTGTTCAGTATTGTCCAACTTTACCGAACACACGATTTCCATAAAGCAGTAGTTGGACACATTAAATGTCGCGTCTAAGTACTGGTTTGATCGTGTCAAATGATGTCCAACTACATCGAGTGTTGATGCTAATCTGCAAAATTTATGTTTAATATGAAAATTGATTGTTTGAGGTTCGGTTTTTTTAAATTGAAAGATAATCGTGTCGGCTAAACGTTGGTAAAAAAAGTTTTTGCTATTATGCAATTTATTCATGCAAAATAAATAAGCTTATGTACCAACGCTTCTGAAATTTCCTTAAAATCTGTCCATGTACTAGGCAATTTACTCTCTTAGTTAAATTCTTAATCATGGAATAATTTATATGCAGATAATGTTCAAAGTAATGAAGAGCTAGGCCACTACAAGTTCTGCGTAAATATAGCATAAGTTTTAGTTTTTAAGTGTTTTTTATATTTATATCTTTATTGGATTATAATTGATAATTATAAGATGCCAGGCCTGCGGCCAGATAACTTTGTTTATTTCGGCAGGAATGCGGAGTATGTAATTATTCTGTATTTTATTTCTGATAAATAAATATCTAAATATCTAAATATTTAAATGAAGAATCGAATGATGACGATGATAGCGATTGCCAATCCAATATTGGTGACACTACGGAAGAAGAATCTGTATATCGACGGCTGAGTGGAATAACACTGTATCTTAGAGGAGGCTTTAAGATCGTCGTATCCTAGAAGAGGCTTCAAGAACGTCGTATCTTAGGGTTGGCTTTAAAAACCACTTTTACTTTCATGGTTCTTGCTGAATAGACGCGGTAAAAGATTTAGCAAGAATCACGAAAGTAAAAGTGGTTTTTAAAGCCAATCCTAAGATACGACGTTCTTGAAGCCTCTTTTAGGATACGACATTCTTGAAGCCGCCACCGGGATACGACGGTCTTGAAGCCTTCGCTGAGATACTGTGTTATTCCACTCAGCCGTCGATATGTAGTCGTAGAAATAAAGCACTAAAATCGGCCTAACCATTGATTGTTTAAGCATTAAGACGGATCTTAATGCGGTTTCTTCATTCGATTCGTGAGAGCTTCTACACATTTTACGAACTAGTATAATTTATTTATTTTTTTTTTTTTCAATGCTGTTGGAATATACAACGATAGAACACATACACACACAGTCTATACTTATACACCGATATAGACGCCCACGCACATAGCCGCAGTCCCGGAAAACTGACCTGGCTTTTATGGCCCACCGGACCCAAAGGGACAGCCGAGTTCGGAAGCAGGAAGAAGCCGTCAGTCTGACGACAGCCACCGAGCATTCCACAGCTACCATCGTGTCTACTTACTATACCGCGTTATTATTTTGCAACATATATTTACACCATTTATACTCTGTATCTTTTATTATTCCACTAGTGTACTGTATCAAAAATATTGTGTGTTTCTTATAAATAAAGGTTTTCTTATAAGCAAATCATTCAATAAACTCCAACAAATGCATTATTGAATAAACAATATGCATTTTAAAAGTGCATTTCGAAGAGACACTAAATAAAAAATTTACAACTCGGTAAAAAGTTATTAAAAAGAGTCTACTCGAAGGTGTATGGGGTCGCTGAATACGAAAATCGCGACAGAAACGGTCTCCGAGTTGCTTGGCGCCCAGGGTAGACAGTATAAACATCGTCTTCTAGAATTATAATTAGCATTACATCATTTTTACCTAAATTTAAATGTATTATTCTTAATTGTTTATTTATATATTATAACAAAAGTGTAGATTCTGGTTATCACTCTGTCTATTGCAGCAGAATTTTTTCGAAGACTTCCAATATTTAAAGATAAATGTTATTATTACTTACTATGATTCGAAATACTGTTAGTACATAGTTTTTGATATTTCTTTAACGTTATATAAATTACTAACATATTTGTAGATATCAGTAATTATTGTTCAAAATATTGTTTTATTTTTCCTATAATATTTTAATACAGGTTCCTCGGAGACCCTTGCCGTCACAATATTTGTGTTTAGCGACCCCAAAAACTCCCGAGTAGCAAAACTGGACTCATTTTCATCATGTTTTACCGAGTTATAAAATTTGTATTAAGTGTCTCTCTGAAATGCACGTATTGTTTACGCAATCATGCATTCTCAATAAAGTAATTAATCATACTAATTCGTAAAATTTGTAGACGCTCTCACGAATCAAATGTAAGAAATTACATGAAGATCCATCTATTTGCTCAAACAATCGATATTTAGGCTTATTTTAGTGCTTTATTTCCACGACTACATATACAGACTATTCTTCCGTAGTGTCAGCAATATCGGATTGGCAATCGCTATCATCTTCATCATTTGATTCTTCATCCTCGTCATCATTAAAGTTTGGACACAACGATATTACTTCCTTATCATAAGCGTCATTTTCTTTTAGATCTATGAAAATTAAAGAAAAATTTGGAAAAAATTAAAATTATAAAATCTGACAATCTTCTTTTGTTTATTTAACCAATTTTCATTAAGCTACATGCATGCCATTATGCATTTCGGCTTAAAATAGTATTGAAATATGTAAGCGGAGGTAGGGATTCTCTGCTTGACTCTATCCTTCAGTGGTTATCAAAATATTGTGGTTGATTTTATCAGTCTACCCGAACTAGGTGGGGTGGAGACGGTAGATGAAGAAAAAACTATTGCACTTTTTTCTTTCGGAGCGCCAAAACGTCGAAAAAAAGTTTGTGCAAAGACACAACAATATCTATACATGCGTCCGTGTTTGTGTATGTGTGTGTGAGCGTTTCCGCACGCGTGCGTGTATATGAGATAGAGAGTGTAAAAGTGTGCAAGTGTGTACGTTTTTCTTAAAATGTTTTTATAAAAATCGTTTGAAATTTACAGATAAAAATTACCTCATATCAAAATGACAAAGCCATCTTCAACTACAAACTAAGAAAATTATCATCGCAAAGTGTTGTTGGATATTGGTTATTAACATGTAGTGGAATGGTGTTCGTTGCTGTATCATTAGGTATGATGCTATTAATTGTAATTTGTTAATTATGTTATTGCTCCTTTCAAATACACGTTAGCAGTCTTTTTTGAGGCTATAAAGTTTAAATTTTGAATTTTTATAATATATCTTCACGTATGTACGAAGTGTGCTGTAATATCTATAGAATTTTGTCAATGTCAAACCCTGGTAGAGAAATCGAGGCTCTATTGCCCAGAATGTCGAATTGTCTGGTGGGTTGGCAAAATCTGTGACAGAATCTTGACAGAAACCCTGAGAGTATGGTAATGCTTATTGAGCAGAATTCTGGAAAAAACTCTAGCGGAGCGAAAGGAAAGATAATTTGAGGTTAGGATGAAACTGAGACCCCCAATTTGTAAGTAAGAGAGCAGCTATAGATAACTTTAAGCCAAGATGATGCCAACCAAAACTTGCAATTTTTAGCAAATGTATTCGACAAGTTTCAGTGAGTATTCTAATAGGTTTATAATGAGTTTAGTATTGTTAAACAAAACATTTCGGCATTGCCATACTAATATTAATAATGTTTAATAATTTGTTCATAATTAGACAGCATAATATGCAAGTTTTCAGATTTTGCTCAGATATTCAATAAGCACAAATATGTAAAAGTTTGAGAATAAGAATAATATTTCTCGTTAATGTTAACTATCTTTAAAGAATTTGCTTTGTTACAAAATCTGAATATTAAATTTAATTGTAATATTGATTTATAAGTTTGAATATAATAGAGAATTTTGGATTCTTCTACATAATTTATTTATGGTTTGAAATTGTTGAGTGGCGTTGCCTTTAATCACTTTATTATTAGCTGAAGATCAAGGTGAAAAATCAATGTAATAAATATTGATATGCGAAATTACGAATCGATAATCGAAGAAATTTAATTACAAACGTTTACAAATATTTAGGTATTACAACAACTTCAACACAATATTCGATGCAATATGTTTTTGATAATTTCGTAATATAATTCCAAGAATATTGAATGATATGGTATTATATAATATTGGTGTAATAGTAAGATTATAGGAAAGGTTGAAATATCAATATGAATAAGTTAGGTGAATTTATGGTGAATTTATGGCATATATGATTTATCGGATTGAAGTGAATATTGTGAGATGAAAAAGATGCGACAATAATTGTTTGAAAGATAATGATTGTAAAGGCTTATATAAAGGTCGACTTGTTATAGCCTTGCCTATGTCACAAACGCGAGCTTGGAATTCAACAGGCCTTATAGACCAAACAAGCTGACAAAGAAAGATATTAAAGAAAATTATAAGGATATATTGTGTTACTGTTAAATATACATTTGCATGATGTGAAGTGAGAAAAGACAAGTTATTCGTTAAGTTGAAAATATGTGAGTTTGCTGTCTCGTGTGTGTTGAATTATTATTACACGAGAGGTAAGAGTGAATTTGTTAGTTACGGACCTGAAAACGTCGTGCGTCCATGAGAAAACTGACTGGAGTCTGACGTAGCCAGTCCATTCGGGCGGCACGAAGCGGCCCTTTTAGAACTCGTCGGAGGCAAATTAGTGTTTTTCTTATGTGCAGAGTTTTTTCCAGTGTTGAAAAAATCTCCCCGGATCAGTCCGCTAGGAAGATCCCCGGGTGCAAAGGATTAATTAAAATACAGGTTAATTGATTTTAAAATATACTCTGATTCCGCAGCAAGGCGTAGATAGCTGCTCAGCTTTCCGGACCAGTGGCTTCCTTCTCACAAAAACACGTGGCATTGATATAATGTATCAGTAGATGTGACTGGTAGAAGGATTGGAGATGAACTGTCGGCGCAGGAGCCCTCGTGTTGTTAGCGAGCTGTGGAGACGCAAAGCAAGAGAGAGATAGCGTAATGCGCATAAACGCAATTGCGAGTAGATAAGCTATGCCGGTACCAGGGCATGCCGGTACTGCGGCATGCCGGTACTGGAGCATGCCGGTACTGCGGCATGCCGATTCTGAGGCAGGCTGGGGCAGGGTGATACTGGGGCAGGATGATCCTGCGGTATTCTGGGTCACTGCAATTCTGCGGCAGAGTAACTCTGCGGCAGCGTTTTTAACTCATAATTTTTTTTTTTCGTTTCTGCTTTACAGCAAAGAAAGAAAAAAAATGTTGGTATTGCGGAGATTCGAACCGGCAACCTTTCGGTTAGCGGTCGGTAATCTTACCGACTTATCCATTTCAAGTTCTTGAAATAGGATGTTTCTTTTTTCGTTCTTACTTTACAGCACAGAAAGAAAGAAAAAAATTTTAGTTTTGCCGAGGATCGAACCGAGAACCTTTCGGTTACCAGTCAGCCGTCTTACCGACTTACCCGTTACGAGTTCTTGGGAGTCTATGTTTGGATCACCATTATAAGCTTATCTACTACTACTACTAATAATAATTTTTTTTTTTTTTTTGTTAAATCACTTTTTAATTTAAACTTTTAATTAATCGAAAAAAAAATGGGAGTCATCGGGATGTGATTTTCTTTTTTCGAGTCTGTCGCCTTAGCGACTCATCCATTGTGACATCTACTTGAATCTCTTATAGCCATTTTGTTCAGGCAGAGAATTTTTATTCGTTGAATACTTTTGCGGATATTCTTTCCATTTAGAAGAGGAGGAGGAGGAGGACGCCGAGGAATCCTTTTTGGTTTTATCGTCTTTGGGGAGCTGCGTGTAGCCGGAGCTGCTTTGGTTTGAACCCATTTTGATGAAATGACTCGAATGAGCGCTTGCGCGAGTATTTATTCCTCATCGGACGAGATGTCTTCCCACTCCATGCATAAGGAGGTGAAGTAAAACTGTCTCATAAGTCTGACGTTCTGACGTGCGCAGGTGGCTTTGTGCGCTCCATTATGATTGGTGCATATGGTGACTAATTTTGGATGATCGATGGATGGGTAGCCGTTTTCCGTAATATCGGTAACTTTAAAGTTGAAACGTTCGAGCCAATTTTTATTCAAATCACCAATGACGAAAATCTTGCTGGCGTCTTTGAGTGCATCTCGAAGAAGGTTTCCTATTTCGGTATACTCGTGATCACCGGAGTTCCAGCTTAATCCGTGATGATACAGTTCAAGCCATAAATTTTCACGCTTGTACTTCTCAGATAACTTGCACCAAGGAAATGGTTCTTTGAATAAAAGTACAACAGGTTCAGCGTCTTCTTCGAGAGATAGTATGGCCAACTCCTTCAAGACGAAGTCTTTGCCGGGTTTTTTAAAGCCCTGCATGTCCACTGCGTACTCCATCTTATATGAGCGTCTTGATGTCACCGCTGACGGGATTATACTGAACGATGCGACCGTGTAAGATCAAGCAGTAGGCCGATGTTCCAGCTGGAAAGTTGTCTCGAGATTCGAATTCGAGACGAACGTCGACTGGAGCACTTTTCAAGGACTCGTTTTGCTTAGAACAGTCGATTACTATGAGTGGTAAGTGTGAAATAAAATCATTCTTATTTACGACCGGCTCTGAAACTTTGTCATAGTAGATGTTCTGGAAATTTGCGAACATATCGTACAATATGGCGTATTGATAACGATTGATATCCAAATTTAAATTGCCGTATGGATAGTATTGCGAGTTCAGGAAAAGCTTCACGTTGCTTATATCACAATGGTCGAATTGACTGGCATTCTTATCTTGCTGATTCTTACGATTTGTTTGAAATCCCAAGATTACCACACGTGGTTTTTCCAATTGATTGGAAGTCTTGACAGTCCACACATTTTTAGTCGAGGTGGGAAGAACCGGATACTCGTATAACTCCCAACTGCGGAAGCTCATACTGATCGGTCGGTTTTTTTCTATGTAATTTAGAAGTCGAATTTTATTAGTGTTTGATGCTATGACGTACGGCATGAGCCATTCAATTTTTGTCAATTCTAACTTATAGTCCTCGAAGGTAGCGGCACCGTCCACAACAGCTGACGTCTGAATAATTGCATTTAAATCGTTTCGTGGCCTAGTCAGTACGAGCTCATGTTTTACGTTGACTACGATCTTTCTGTAATCTTCGGCAAACCCGAATATCATACTCAGTGGTATGTTGACGTCGAAGTAGCCTGATGCATTGGTCAGCGACTTAGTCTCTTCAATGTCCAACCAGCCTGCATTTTCCATAATTAAACTTTCACTGGGATTGTGTGAAACCCAACCTTTCATGAGTGCGGTCAAACCGACATTTTTACACTTGTCGATTTCTACAGCATTAATTTCATATCTGATCTCTTCGAACATGTGACAGATAGCGTTATTTACTAGCTTAGTACGTGCTAGAGCAGTGCCATTTGGCTTCGTTAATTTGCCGCAAACGTGCAGCGAACTTCGTGATGGCAAAAGGCTCAAATCTTGATGTTGAATCGAGATGCGAATCTCATCGCTGTTGTTGTACGATGAAATCGTGTAGGGTTGATGAGCGTGCAGCTCATAGTTTGCCAACGATTCATCGAAGTTTACTGGCGACTGTATGCTTAGAATCTCGTTCATTTTTTGTTATACAGCAGAATAGTAAGCAAGTTATTTTCCACCAGGGGCGATGACTCGTAAATTTAGGCTTTTAAGAACTGAATGTTTTGCCGTGTTAACGCTTTGGCGTTTCGCCGACGACTGATAACTGAACGACATGTCGGTTTGCTTATATAGCCTCTACCAACTTTACTATTATAAACTATTCCCATTATGTTGGTTTTAGATGCAATCGAATCGTAATAGTTTCGTCTCGAAAATTTACAAGTTGTCCGTCTTGATCAACTATGCGAATTTGTAAGTGATCTATGCTCTTGACGGTGACTGGAAGGTAAATGACTTCCGATGGGACTTCGATGATCATATATCCTGGTGGCACTGCGGGGAAAAATTCGTGAATAGTATGCGCTAGTTGTCCGTTTATGTAGGCGCCGCTGGTGATGTTGCATTCGATTCGCAGAGCATTAACTTTGAGAATAGCAACTGGCGAGTCAGAAGAATGCTTGATGTTTTCATGCAGAACGCGTCTAGTAAAGCCGAGCAATGTACCAATCGTGCCTGGCGGTCGAAAATCAATTTTTTGATCGCACTTTATAATACTGCGAAGCGTATTGTTGTTAGGTTGTATGCTGATTGAAATCCCCCTTTTACTCAAAATTTCATGCAGATAACTCTCGATATCTTGAATCTCGTAACTTCCAGTAGGTAAAACGATTTTCTCATTGCCAACGTAAAATTTATTATTTCCTTTATCGATATTGGGTATCGAATTAAAAGTTAAAAGTTCAACCAATCCAAGAACGTATTGTTTATGTGGTGATAATTCAATGGGTGGAAAATACTGAGCTTCGAGTATCGATGAAGTACCCGAAAGAGTCAGAGTAAGTGAATTCTCCATGACTGTTGAATTGAAAATGAATCAACTCAAACTTTTTGCATCTTTATATAGGAGTATCGAGCTTGTTGCTTAAAAATTTGAGACAGAGATGACCACAGTTAAATGAATTATAGTCTTGATATCTGTCCGGGTTGTACTTGACTCAGTTAACGTTCAAATATAGCATCAAGTCTGTAGGCGGTTGAAGATTGCCAAAACTATCGAAATAAACGACATATTTTCCTCGTTTACGATATGCCACCCAGTGCGTTCCAGGACCACTGGCATCATCCAAATTCACGACAGCTGATTCGTTGTAACGTGGACCGTCGGCAGGTAAATCGTTTCTCATGAAAACGCCGCGAAAATGCGGTATTTTTAATGTTTTGGCATACTTTACGAGGTCGGAGTCAGTGAGTGGTCTTTGTGGTAATCTTAGTTTGAACGACGTTTTTTTTTTTTTTTAATCAATCCAGCAAAAATGGGTATGAGTAATGGTAAGAATCCACCTATCTTGGAGGGTACAGGTAAAACGCGTGGAACCAGCACCTTATGCTTGCCACCCGCTTTCTTAACCGCATCGCGAGCTCCTTTCAGCGCTGAAAGAATGGCTTTGCGAGCGTTATTGTTTTGTATCATAGACTTGGCATCAGCTTTTACGACTTTATTTAATCGTAAGCGTGTCTTAGTTCTTCTCTTTGCACCCATTCCGAGTTTACTCTTTAATTTCATGGCTTTTGAAACAGTGAAAACAGCTATTTTCTCACNGCACCCATTCCGAGTTTACTCTTTAACTTCATGGCTTTTGAAACAGTGAAAGCAGCTATTTTCTCACCAATACTCGAGTCTTTCGATGAAGCTCTTTGTGAAGCTTTATCAGCTAAAATTTTATCAGCTACGGTTCTAGCCTTGTCGTTATCGTGATTCTGCGAATATGCGATATCGTGCTCTTTGCAGGCTTCGTCAAGAGAATTGATTCCTGGATCTCCTCGTGCTAAACGTTTTGCTAATTTAGTACCTGGACCGCAGTATCTATATCCTGGCAAGTGAAGTTCTACCGGAAGCTTGTCAATAATTTTGTTTACGAAACCACGACCACGTCGTTGTTGTCTGTGTACGATCATTCTCCTCTGAAGGTTTATGATTAACTGATGACGAGAGTATATAAGCGCTCTATTTATACCTGAGCGACTAGTACATGTCAAGCATCCGAACAGTTCAAAGCATGAATTTTAAGGAACAGCCTATCAAGCTCCCGGTGCCGAACTTCGATTCAGTCGTTGAGCGAGATAAAAAAGTTAAACGACATGGCGATCTGTTACCTGATAGTATAAGAGCGGTATTTTGTGGACCATCGAATTGCGGCAAGACTAACAGTTTGCTAGCGCTCATAACGAATCCCAACGGTGTTAGGTTTGAAAATGTATACGTATACTCCAAGTCACTCAATCAACCAAAGTATAAGTTTTTAAAACAGCTATTGGAGCCTCTCAAAGGTATAAAGTATTTTCCGTTCAGTGAACACGAGGAAGTTATAGCACCAGATAGTGCACTTCCCAATTCAATTATGATATTCGACGATATAGCTTGTGAAAAGCAGAATAACGTTAGAGCATTCTTTTGCATGGGTAGACATAAAAAAGTTGACTGTTTCTACCTCTGCCTGTCGTACGCACAAGTGCTTAAACATCTTGTGAGAGATAATGTCAATTTATTGGTAGTATTTCGACTAGATGATGTGAATTTAAAGTACTTGTACGACGATCATGTGAATTCTGACATGACATATGCACGCTTCAAGGATTTATGCGCACAATGTTGGTCGGATGTGAATCATGGATTTCTCATGATTGATAAAGATAGCCCAATCAATGCAGGAAGATATCGAAAGGGGTTCGATCAGTTTGCTATAAATATAGCTCGGACTTAGTACAGTATACTTAGTCTGACATTGAAAGTGAAAGTGCTAACATGGCTGATTTTCATGAAGAGAAAAACGTACTTCATCAGTTGGTCAAAGCACGAAACGCTGTAAAGCGCAAATATAACTTATTGAAATTTGGAAAGGATAATTTTGAGAAAGTTGTTGGAGAAACTTTTAGACCAATCGTTGATCCACTTCAAAAACTGGTTGAATCGGAAAATAAGAAATCCATCACTACATTACCAGTGGCAAGCAACTCGCATCCTCTCAAACGAAGAGTAAAAAAGTTTAAATCTGAGCGACGCAGTGATGCTGATGAAACTTACAAATTTGACGAGGATAGTGATTCTCATTGGGCGAACTCTACTATGGAAAATGAAGGAGCTGAGACAGCTTATGATACAGCTGATAGTGAGAGTGAAGCATCGATTGGTAAACCCAGTTTACCTTTACTTAATCAGGCGAATTTGGACAAAATATATGGATTACGTAAGGAGAACGAAAACTACATGCTCGGAAACTCAGTAGTAAAATTCGAAGATAAGAAGATAGTAGTCGACAATGTTGCATATCCGAAAACTGATGGATTAATAGACTTGATTGCGTACCGAAATCCTAACAAACAGAATGTCAGTCCTGATGATATGAAAAATTATCGCAGCATTTTAGAAGCTACGAGTGTTCACAAAAAGAAGCTCGACCCTAAGGCAGATATACGATCTTCAAATAGTAAAAAATATACAGACTATATCGCCCCTCTTTTCTCTGGAAAGAAGGAAGGTGGAGCACTGCCTCGATATAAAATTGCTAGAATGAACACGCGTATGGATTACGTCTATTGGGACGATCCAAATGAACTGGTTGACCGTCTACGTTTGCTTATTGCCGAACAATCAGCTGGTAATCCCAGTCATGTAAACGAGATTCACTCGATCATAGAAGAGCTCCGCGAAGGTGGTTATATACGCTGATAATTGCTCGTAAACGGCATTATCAAAATGAGCGTCGACGTGTTCGGACGTAATTTGATCAATAATGAGGGGAGCCGTGGCCCTCCTGGCGTAGGCTTTAAAATGACAAAAGATGGACAGTATGACTTAGATAACAAGAGACTGTGCAATGTAGCAGCGCCTCGAAATCTCGATGAAGCTGTTGACATGGGTACGCTCCATAGTATACTCCTAATGGAAAATAAAAAAGCGCAAAACGTCTCGGATAGATTGAGAGAGGAAATTAAGGATTTGGATTCTCTAATTGAGGCACACAGAGATGAGATGGATAAGCAAGTTTTAGAACTGCAGGCAGACGTTAAAGCTATAAAAGAGGCACTCAAAGAGATTGCCGAAGCTAATGCTATATCTGCCTTCAAAGCGCCAACATCAGAAAAAACTGCTGATAATGGAGCATGAAAGACTTGTAGAAGAACTTCACAAGCCTGCTCGACGTAACTATCCTCGTCGGAAGTTTGTCGTGCGAGGATTGGATGAAACTTGGCAGGCTGATTTGGTAGAAATGCTACCTTATTCCAAGGAGAATAAAGGCTACAATTACTTGCTCACTGTGATCGATGTATTTTCCAAGTTTGCTTGGGCTGTCCCTGTAAAAAAGAAAACTGGAAAAGAAGTTGCTGCGGCGATGAAGTCAGTGCTGAGTCAAGGTCGAATACCAAAAAACTTGCACACAGACAGAGGCAAAGAATTCTACAATGCCGATTTTAAAAAGCTTATGGAAAAGCATAAGATCAATCTGTACTCGACGTATAGCAAAATGAAAGCTTCCATTTGTGAACGTTTTAACCGCACTCTGAAATCAGCAATGTGGAAAAAATTTAGTTTACGTGGCAACTACAAGTGGCTGGACATTTTGCCTGGTTTATTAACAACTTATAATGGAAGAAAACATCGAACTATCGGTATGAAGCCTAAAGATGTAACGCGAGCTAAGGAAGCTATTGTGCTGAAAAGTTTTGCTGACAAACCTGTGAAGAAGAAGAAGCCAAAGTTCAAAGTCGGTGACAAAGTACGAGTGAGCAATGCGAAACAAGTATTTGACAAAGGATATACGCCAAACTGGTCAACTGAGATTTTCACGATCACCAAAGTAGCTACCACTAAACCAACGACGTATCATCTAAAGGACTATCAAGATCAGCCAATCTCTGGATGCTTCTACGAGCAAGAAATATTAAAAGCTAAATATCCAGATGTTTATCTAGTTGAAAAAGTCTTAAAGAGAAAGGGAAATCAAATATTTGTAAAATGGCTGGGCTTTGACAGCACTCATAATAGCTGGATTAATAAAGTTAAAAATGTATAATATGATATCTGTTTTTAAATAATAAAATCAATTTTTCAACTGCCGCGCACCTAAGTACATACTTATAACTACCTTATTATATATAAGTAAAATCACGCATATACACGCACAGACGCATACGCAGATACACGCACACATATGCACACACTTTGTCTTACAATCTGACATTTTTAACACTGACTAGCAATTCACTCGTCGACGACGGACTGAGAACACGACGTTTTACATACTAACTTAAAACTATTGTATGCTTAAACACTAAGAACAAATACGTAACTAGTTCAGTTGAGACCAGTTCAGATTAGTTGAGACTGGTGGAAACACGCACAAACACTATTTGCCCGAATACTCGAGTATGTACCCGCCACGGTATGTCACAAAGAGTTCGAGCTTGTTGGCAGCATCCTGCATGTTCTCGAAGAAGCTGTCGTTCGTCAGGAAGGTGTCGGAGACCTTCTTCGGGAGAAAGATGTCGAACTCCCTGTTCAGCTCGGCCACGATCTTGGGCCCGAACTTGGTCTTGACTTCCTTCAAGACTGTGACCATGTATATTTGGTCTTTCTCCAGCTCGGACAGCTTCTTCGTGGGAAGGAATCCTCCCTTAGCAATGCGGTTGAGATTTTCCATATCCATCTGAAAAGTTAAGAAACATTATTATTATTAGTCATAACAATAATTATCAAATATATTATAAGTGTACATTTTATGCTATTTATCTTTGAATAGTTTTTCTCAAGTGTGAAGATCGTCGTTATTCTTTCTCTTCTTCGCAGGTGGTGATCGTTCAGCAGAGGTAGGTCCTTCCTTTGGCTGTTCAGGAGACAATATGAGCTCCTGACTCCACGGATCCCACTCATATAGGGCGATCTCCGCGAGACCCCCCCTCTCCAAATATCGGCGGCTCGACTGCGGCGGTGATAGCTATGGGCTCAACCACCGCTATTTCCCCTTCTCTTGAAGGTCCAACGATTGGCTGTACCCTTTCTCCTGTTGCTTCTTCTGGTCTGGCAACAGCGATTGGCTATGCCCTTTCTCCTGTCCCTTCTTCTGGCCTGGCAACAGCGATTTGTTGTTCCCTTGGTGTCAGTGCTGCTGCTGGTGTTAGCTGCTCGTCCTCGATGATGATACTGTAATGTCCCCAAGGCAGCGTATCCGTTTTTCCAAGCTGGAGAAAACGCTTATCATCCCGAGCACTGAGAGCTATCTTCACCTCCTTCTCAGTGAATAGCTTATGCTGTCTCGTTCGGATGTTCCGCTGCTCTCGGGTCAAAATAGTGTTCTCGCGTAGACACTCGATGTAGTCATCAAAGCCGATGGTGGCCTTGACTACCGAGCTCTTGACACCCTTTGCCTTCTTAATGGGTTTCTGATTTTGCACTTGCATGGCGTACATTTTGCTCCTGAGTCCAACAAACTCAAGCAAAATATCACCGTTGCACTCGTTCTTCATCAGACCCACTATTTTCTTATTGAGACGAGGCATGTCATATGGATTGTCCTCGGCGTAGTCCGAAGTGTCAAACTCGTGAATGTCCGTACGCATTACGTCATACATGTTGAGGTTTGTTACTTCATAGACCAAGCTGTCTGTATCGGTATACAGAAGCTTGCACTTATCGCCGGCACGTTCGAGCATGTAATCATAGTGGAAGCGATATATCAGCGTCTTAGACAAGTCTAAAACGCTCAGTCCGATATATATTGGCTTCTTGATGCTAACTTCAGCACGTTACATTTGCACTGCAACCACGTTTTCGTCGAAGATCGTGCAATTGTGGAACGTCGGCTTTGCGATGTAAGCTTCAGCGCCGTATCGTCCTTCCCACTTGGTCAGCAACTTGATCTCAACGTGCTTTCGCTCGTTCTCCATCGTTTTGCCATACACAGCGTTATTAAACAGTTTGAAAAGCATTTTTTCAAACTCGTTCTTGGCCATTGCTCGCTTGGCGCTGTTCATATCTATGTATGGCTTCAACCATTTGCTCTGCTCGAATTCCAGAGCACGATGGATTTTCTTGAGTCGCAGTCCGTGTGCCAGAGCTTGCTTCAAGGCTCTGTAGTGGATGACGTAGTTCTTCTTATCGTGAAGAGTAGTCATCAATTTTTTCTGCCTCGAACCTGGGGGACACATATGCTCGGCGCAGAATGGCATATCTCGATGCGCACCGTGAAGCGTCACTGGATACTCGAGATCCACTTCGAGAATTTACCCTTTTGGATGGTCATCGGGCACGTTGAAGAAATCGGGCGTCTCAAGATCAGTTACCCACTTAAACTTTCCATAGGGTAACGACTCGGTCATTGCCCAGCCATACAGGTTGTTGGCATCGTAGTACATGAGGTACTTTTCATCAGCATCAGCATCGTAACCCTCATCCATGTACGGATTATTAGCCTTCGCGTACCGATTACAACACTGGCTGATACCTCCCCGTATACCACGCTCAACGAACATCAGCATGTCTATATCAGTCAACAGATCCAGTCGAATCTAGAAAAATAAACTGGTTAATATTTTGCGCGCGTGAATTTTCACATCAATTATCATATTTACCTGTGTATATTTTAACATTGCGTCCCATGAGAGGCCTGGCGTCGTGTAATAGTGTGCTGGATCCAAGCCATACGCATCTAGACAATTACTTCTAAAATTCTCAAAGACTTCGGCCAAAAGTATGACGTCAGTCTTGAGATACAAATCCGAGTACTGTCCGAGAGTTTGCACGTTGAAATCCATCCATACTTTTTTAGCATGCTTGTAGTCTTCATCGGAAATGTGCGCATCGTACAGACTACTGAAGAAATCTTCTTTCGTTGGAAGAGAAACCTCGTTGAGTTTAGCGAGCGAGGAGACGTAGTCATATGGAAATACGCCTTTTCTTTTCAACAAACTAATCTGCTCGGAAGTAAATCCATCCTCGTGAAAAACTCGTTCCAGCGTGTCGAGTTTCGTTAAGTACGACGACAACTTGTCCAACGACGACGGCATGAATCTGAAAGAGTCTATGAAGCGTAGATTTATATCCGTGCCTTCGACAAACTTCGTGAAAGATATGTATCTTTCTTTAGTTTGAGGCAGCAGATACACACGTCCAGGAAAACATGTAGCAATCTCCTTGATAAACAGATGAGCATCGTATCCACTGAGATTGTGGAATACTGCTGGAATTGTCCTAGAATCCTGATTGTTAAGGTTGCATGAGTTATGCGCAGGGCCTCTATATCTGCAAAAATAATAATGGAGTTGCATATACATGAACATATAATATTTATATACATATATATATATATATATATATATAGAGAGAGAGAGAGAGAGAGAGAGAGAGAGAGAGGGATAACTTACTCTCCTGTAAGATGACAGTGATCACGAATCTTCACATCTTTCGGAGTAAAAGGCTTCTGACATATGTGGCATTTACGAGCCCTGGTAAACTCGAGTTTTTGTGCATCAGTCAAATCTCTCATGGCCCCTGGATTCTTGTACACCTTTTGCAAGTCCAGAGCGAGAGTATGGAGATTGTTAACAAACCACTTTGCAGGACTGTCTTCCTCGGTATCCTGTCGATAGCTCTTATATACAGATAGAGCCTCGTTATAGCTACACTTGATAAAATAGCCCACACTGTATGGTTTGTGCTGCTGATATGCACGCTTGTGGTCATCGACTGGCTCAAGTAGACATTGAAAGTCAGCGTATACTACAAATGGTACTCTATTCTTATGTGCAAAGTTTTTAAATTGCAGTATGCTGTCTCTTCTATTTGGAAGCACTACCTTGTATTGATTGAGTTTCGTGCAATCAACGGTATGTGATGCTAATTTTTCCTCAGTATGAAAAAAATGTAGACATCTATCACACAGGTGTATTTTGTGACAGTGTCTACTTAGCTGACTCGTCAACAGCCGAGAGAGATTTTTTATCCAAACATAATGAAAGTGGTATGGTTTCGTAGGTTCTCTCTCTTCTTCTTCTTCTTCTTCTTCTTCATTATAGTAGCTTTCAACGAGAAGCAAGTTGACGTGCTTGTCTCTTTTTTGTGCAGTCAAGTGTCTGGGTAAGACTTTATACTCCTTGCCTTTCTTCTTCAAGAAGTAAACGTTCACGGACACATCGTTTTGCCTCTCAAACTTGACAACATTTCTCGGATCCACGGGAAATTCAATCCCATCAAAATTATACTTATCTAAATGCTCCGTATAAGATGTTATTCGATGTGGATTAATTTCAACAGGATGCAGTGCCGCCAAGATTGCCCATTTGAAGCATAAATTATCTGTGTGAGTTATCGGGTTTATGCAGGCTTTCTTGTTCTTGATACTTGTCGGCAAATCGATGTAGGAGCTGCCTCGCAATGGATTGTATTTGTTGATTTTCACAACTAAATTCAATACCGTTCGCAGAGTCCAGCCTGATTCTTGCTCCTGAAATTCTTCAGAGTCCGCATCGATGCGCTGTACAACGTTTGACATGAACCAGTCGTTCAAGTCAGTGCTTGTGTGTATCGACGTTGTCTTTGTATTAAAGTACTTGATGTCCGATACCTCTTCACCACTTTTCACATTCACGTATTCAGCAGCCAGCACAGTATTCACTTTAATGTTATGTTCTTTTTCAAGAGTTTTATTCACTTGTGAAATAAACTGCTGCTGTGCATTTTTCAAAAACTTGGATATTTCAAGATGGTTTCGATTCGTGATCACACCTGTTTTTATCCGGTTCTCGAAAGCACTCTCAACGTCATCCCATTTTACGGATGGAACGTTTGCTTGATTGTCTGTTGTAACAACATCTGCGCCAGTAACTTCAGCGTTGAGTTCATGCTCACGCATCAAAAGCACAGCACTTTTTATAAGAGCAATAGCAGATTGCAGTTTTTGTTTATTTGCTACTGTCAACGTTGTAGAATATGCAAAATCACTTGCATTAGCTATGGCCGCATCGCCAAGATCCAGCCATCTTCTTATGTCCTCAGGGGAAGCATCACCAGCTAACACGCTTAAGTAGCAGTTCCACAGGTAAAGAGATGTTTCCTTGAAGTACTGAGCCATGATGATGATTATCCACAAGAGAAGTCTGTTGCTTGATCTCAAGAGAGGTTTCAGTTCTCAGGCTCCGTTGACTGAATGATTTTCTCAGTGGAAACCTCGCCTTTTATTGAGATTTGAAGAGGAGTGGGAGTGAACAAGGTATTGTAGAAGGGGTGATTAATTCTAATTGGTCGAAAAGTTTGTGGAAGGGGAAAATCGCGAAGTTCTGAATTTCAGGCAGAGCGGCAGGGTATATAAGGAGCTCAAAAACCTTTTAAGCTCATTTTTTAGTTGTCCATCGACTGAGAAGAAGCTGCTCCAAGATGAAGTACATCGTAGACGTCCAGGGATTCAAGATGCCCAACAACCAGTTTGTCTTCAAGGAGGTGGCCCTGGTACCTCTCCAGGATGATTGCCTGCCTACGGTAATGCTCTTCAAGCCTCCGCATCCTTGGGAGCAACTACCGCCAAAGTATCAGAGCGAGAACCGCTGGCTTGAGCTGAACTAGTCAGTACCGGCATGCCTTGGTACCGGCATAGCTTATCTACTATTGCGTATATATGTGTACTCAGCGCGTCGATAGAAAATGCGCATGCGCTGCCAAAGACTAACCTATCCTCTCCCGCGGCATCAGACCCGCGAGCGAGAGATAGATCGAATGCAGGGACGTATGAAGTCCCGCCGGGGCCCCTGACTAAGCGCAACCTCGTGGTCAACTGTGCCGGATCCCCTGTATCTATCCTGCCTCTGGATATGGACGTTGCAAATATAATAAAATAAAAGTTGAGAACTAGGTTCAGTTAGGTAGAATGAAGTGTTAAGTACGCGTATCAAAATCTTTGTAGAGATTGTGAAGCATGGCTGTATTAAAAAAATAAATTAATGAGATCGATATGATTTATTCGCGGAAATTATAAGTAAATGTAGTTTTCGCTAATCAATATGTGTATGCTTATCCTAACCTTCTGACCTTAAATTAACCTCCATCTTCGTTTGCCAGAATTTTCGCCAGAATTCGGCCCACAAGCTGTCGCCAGACGTTTCTGGGCACAAATTAGCAAAGCGGCCAGAAAACCTACGCCGACAAGCGAGCATTTTTTATTCTTTTCCCAACTTTTCGAGTACCGGGCGTTTTTAGTTTGTTTCTTTCTCGTTGAAACCATGCCGTTAGATTTTGTTTTCTTGAGAGCTAGCTTTTTAATGAGAAACATCTAATGCGACGATATGGAGGTATAAATTTTCTTGGCGTTGCGATGCATGACGATTCTATTTATCCTTGAGCAACAATAACTATAATAAATAAATAAAAATAAATTAATAATATGATATTTGCATAGCAAAAACAATCAATCAATTGCTAGAGTAACCTATTATAGTCATTAAATAAAAAAAACGCTGCCAAGTCTTTGGCACTTAGTTTCCTCCTATTCCGCTCTTTATCATTGTTCTAAACGTGATGTTATTGTTTTATAAGTGCGATTAAGATATAATGAAGTGTGGCGTACGCTGTGCGTGCACCAATTACTAGTTATAGGGAAGCGTTGTCAGTTATAGGGGTGGATTGACAAAAGTGTGGGTATAAAAGCATTGTAGCAAGCACAGGAGGACAGGTGGGACCTTAGATGCCGATCAGCGCGGTCAATCTTGAGGACCAGACGAGAAAAGAATAACATATTGTACAACTAGGGGGGAAAATTGGCTTTTTCTAGCGAGAGATGTTTTGAGTACTAGTGGGAGTCGAGAGCGCCGCGCCGTAGGCGCCCGAGACACACACACACACACACACACACACACGAATGACAAAAGCCAGAATGAGATCTGGGATGCTTCAAAAAAGAAGACAATGGCTGAATGGCAAACAAGATAGGAAGCGATGGGAAGCTAGTGACAAGGGGCGATGGGAAGCTAGGGACAAGGGGCGATGGTCTCATCGCCTTATACCAAGGAAGACTGGATTGGAAGAAGACATGGGGAGGTTAACTACTACCTCACGCAGTTTCTGACCGGGCATGGATGCTTCCGGGCATACCTACACCGGTTTAAACTTGACAACAGTCCGAACAGCCCAGTCTGCTTGGAAACTAGCGAAGATGCAGAGCATGTCTTCTGTGACTGTTGGCGATACGAAAGGGAACGAGAAGTAATCGAGTGCTACCTCCAGACCAGAGTGACACCTGAGTCAATGATGACGGCTATGCTGACGTCGGCGGATAGTTGGTACGCAGTAAACAACTACGTAAGGGCCATCTTCAAGAAAGTTAGAAATTACGAAGAAAAGAGAAGAGAAAGACAAGGCGAAACAGCCGAGTAAAATATGCTATAAAGACCACTGAGCCGTAAGAACAAAACGCTCCTTAGACTGATGCAGAGGAACGTAGATCACAAAGTTGAGCTCTCACTCCCCTGCCCGATGCAGAGGAACGTAGGAGCTAGGGTTGAGTACCTTTAAGTGCTCCTCAGACTGATGCAAAGGAACGTAGGTGTCTGGGTTGAGTCTATCCAGAGGATGACCGGACGATGCTGCAAGAAGTATACGACCGGACGATGCTGCAAGAAGCAAACGGCTGGAAGATGCAGAAAGAAGAAGACGAGTTTGACCCTGAACCCCTAATCACTTTGGTGGATGGGGGATGTATGGAAATGTCAAACCCAAAAGAAGAAGCCAACTACGCTAATTAACGGGCCCCACGGGAGTATTGTTTAATAATGGTGCCTGTTGGGTTTCGGTGTCGGAGGGCCACTTGTGCAGAGCTTGCTCTGCCTACACCACATACACACACACACACACACACACACACACACACACACACACACACACAGCCATCCGCACGGACATTTTCTAAAAACGCATGATTTGAACTCCAAACACCTCCAAATGCGTTTCTACAAAGTTTTAGCGAAACTGAAAATTTTACTATAACAAAGCTTCCTCTAGGAGAAAGCAATGGTACATTATGCAACAGGGTGAAAAAGTAGAAGATTTTTCCCGCGGGTGAGTTTACTGCCCGAACGAGAATATTTTTCCAGAGGGTGCATTTACTGCCCAAGCGAAGCGACATAGACAGACATTGTTTTTGGTTTTTTACAATGTTTCTGAGTTTATACCATTGTTTAAACAATATTTTAAACAATTTAACGTAATTATAAATAAAAAATTCAATTTTTTAATTTTTCTGACATTTTAAGGTGTATCTGTCCTCTTAATGCAGATGACGTGATTGGAAATTGCAGAGGTGCTACACTCGTTGCATATTTTTCTGCTATCTGGAAAATAAGGGAATTTTCTTTTCATTCCAGTTGTTATCTTTCGTAAACTTTTACCTACGTGTCCATTTTCGTCAAAACATTTTTTATCATACGTGCTCGGATATTGCCGCATAACGCAATGGTTTTGCCTTGGCGAAATGGCGAATGTATCATCGGGTGAGGTTAGGGGTAAAAGCGTTAGTTTATAAGTAAGAGCGTTGCGTTATGTAAAATAACGCAACGCAAAAGCGTCGAGTTATGAAAAATAACGCAACGCTTCTCGTAGCGCACTCACAGTCTACATAACCTCTCCAATATTTGCCTCGGCAAAACCTCGCGTTATGCGGCACTTTATCCTCGCACTCGTAAAAAATATCGTGTACAACTAGTGCTATAAGCTGACAATCAGGTACGCTGGCTTTATGGTCGCACTTGTTTTGCTCGAGCACCAACCCGCCCACGTGCGTAATTGGCAACTTTTCGCACTCGTTGCACAATGTACTATAAAAGGATTGTAGCACCTATCTGATCGAAATTCCTCAGACATATTGAGTTTAAGGAGGTTGCTCGGGTACGCTAGTCAAAATGAGGATACTTTTTTTAAATTCTTATTTCGTTTTGATACAAGAGATATAAGTCATTTAGGACTTATAAAAAGCTAATTTATAATAAATAATGATTTTAGATAAAAAAATAGAACTAGAACTTGATACAGACGACATTTGACTCTGTTTTTGAGGATAAGTGCACATATTTTGTATTCAACTAAATAATTATTATGCATAGAAGTACCCATTGATCTTTTTTAAAACCAATTTAAATTCGTCAAATATTAGTGATGAGAAACAGTGAGATAGACGGGAGGATTATTTATAATGATGGTTTAATGTAATATATACAGACAGAGCATGCCTAGCATGCGTGTGCTCTCCAAGAGCGTACAGCAACGAGTGGGCAGTGTCGTAGTCGCGCAGTGACTATATGTCGTACGACTCACATATATATAGTACTGGTGGGGAGTCGCACATGTGTGTGTCTATCCTATATGCTATGCTACCTACGGTGCGCAACGAGACGAGACTCACTGTCGAGTAGTTGCGCACAGCGCTTCTGCGCATCCTATCTCTAGATACTATAGTATAATGTACATACAAATGTACTATTCATATTCTAACACGCCTCCTTACATTTGTACTGTACATTATGATTTTACATTTAACAATTCTCTAAATTTTACAAACTTTTCTTTACATAGTGCTTTAGTAAATATATCCGCGACATTTTCATTAGAGTCGATTTTACAAACTTCAATCAATTTCTCTTTTACATTTTCATGAACAGTATGATAGTGTATTTCAATGTTCTTGGAATTCTTTGTCATGTTTCCTTTGTTTGCAATATTTATCGCACCCGAATTGTCTTCATAAAATTTTATCGGTTCACTTATATCTATGTCGAATATTTTTACTAATTCTCGAATAAATTCTAGTTCGCTTACAACTTCGGATAAAGCAACATACTCTGCATATGTTGACGCTTTAGCGATACATTTTTGTTTTCTAGACTTCTAGTCAATTACATTTGCAAACATTTGTATTACATACCCCAAGTTTCTATACTTTATGTTTGACTCGCAATTTTCAGCCTTTTTGAGTTTCAGATTTGTCTCCATAGGAGTACTATACAATCTACTATCTATTATTTTATATTTATCAGCTAGAAACTCGATGTATTTCGTTTGACTTAGTTTCATTTCACAATTGTTGCAGTCATACTCAATATTTATTCCAAGATACTCTTTAATTTTTCCTAAATCTTTCATTTTGAATTTATCTGACTAGAGTTTCTTAATATTTCGAATTTTTTCCTTACTTTTACTACAAATTAATAAATCATCTACGTAAATCAAAATATAAATTTCATCGTTTCCTTTTCCTTTTTTGTATAAACAGAGATCTGCATTACTTCTCTTAAATCCTAATTTTATAATGCACTCATCAAAGCACTTATACCAGTCTCTAGGACTTTCTCTCAATCCATACAACGCTTTTGACAATTTGTAAACTTTGTTTGATCCATCTTCGTAACCTTTTGGTTGATAGACATATACCTCCGAGTTTATTTTGCCATTTAAAAATGCGGTTTCTACATCCATTTGCTCAATCTTTAAACCGTTTTGGCAACAATAAGAAAACAAAATTTTTAATGTTTGATTCTTTGCAACTGGAGCGTATATGTCATCAATTACATCAGTTTGTTGAAATCCTCGCACAACTAACCTAGCTTTACATCTATCGTCCGATTTTCTTGTATAAACCCATTTAACGTCCAATACTTTTTTATCTTTTACTTTATCTACTAATTTCCAAGTTTTATTTTTATTTATACACTCTATTTCTTGATTCATGGCTTTTTGCCAATTTTCACTATCATTAATTCAACGCCACCTCAAACGTACAAGGTGCATCTACTCCACAGTAATGTACGGAAATATTATTATTATTATTATTATTTATAAACTTTTCCGAAGATTGATTTATAAATGAAGGCGTAGCAGTATTTGCATACCTTATCGGACTCTTTCTTAAACGCGTAGATCTACGTGGAGTGCTTGACTTCAAATTGACATTCTCATTTTTCTTTGCAATATTTTGTGCTTTATCGCTCTCATCTGCACTTTCAAAAACATTATCGTTGAGATCACTTTCATTTTCGGAATTAAGTTCACTTCTCTTACTTGTTTGGACCTCTGATTTCTGTTTCTGGGATTATCCGTCATAAAAAAAAGAGGAAATCCTGGATGATACATCATAAAATAATAGACCCGTGGATTATGAATCATAAATGAGGAAAACGTGTCTCTACACGTTTTACCGTACTTTGGAAATTCCCAGCACCACTTTTAGTATTTTTGGAAATTCCCCCAGCCGTTTTACGACGTGCATTTATTGCACCGCCATCTACCTGAGGGTCATGAAGATCCAAGTGTAGGAAGGACCCTTCTTGGCGACGAGTCCAATCGTAGGCGCATTCGCCCTTCCACCACCAATGCAAAGGTCCAAGAGCGTCGGTAGATGACAGCACTGCAGTGGCGTCGTGAAATGGACTTGCGGGAGCGTCTATCTGACAGAACGAAACGAACACTCTCTGAATCGAGGAGAACCAACTTTGAGTTCACAGAGCGAACAGAGCCAACATTGTATCGGCACGTTTTCACAGCAAACCACAATCTTACTCATTTGTTTACTTGTAATTTTTCACATGTATTCTATCTCGGCATCTGATAAGATCCGATAATTTCTGTTTTTAATAAATTCACAACGAACTTCTACACACACAGTGTCTTCGCTTTATATCTCTAAAAAAGCAAGGCGCAACATACTCGACTCGAGAGTCAGAGTACGGGAAGAAAAAATATCGTCATTATCGATACCAATACATTTTTTATTTGATTCAACAAGATCAACATGTCTCGAAATTGTTATTTTATTATTTATTAGTACTCTATAGCCTACTTCGCTATAACCTAACAGAATTCCCATATCCGCTTTCTTATCCCATTTCGATAGTCTTTTTTGTTCTGGTTTTCTAACAAATACTCTACTCCCGTATAATTTTAAGTGTTCTACATTTGGCCTTTTCTTAAAGAATATTTCATAAGGAGTTTTTCTTTCAATTGTGTTTGTTAACATGCGATTTTTTAAACACGTTGCTGCGCATATGATTTCAGGCCAATATTTTTTATCTACTTGCGCTTCTTCTAACAAACAACGTGCCATGTCCATTATTGTTCGATTGAATCTTTCCGCTGTACCGTTCAGTTCGTGTACATACGCTGGACAATTATTTATAAAAATACCCTTCTCTTTGGCAAATTTGTAAAATCGATTATTTAAATATTCCTTACCATTATCGCATCGAATTTTCTTTACTCTTTTTCCAGTTAAATTTTTAGTTTCATTAATATACTGAACCATGCAATCAAAAACTTCATCTTTAGTTTTAATACAGTAAACTCTAGCTATTTTACTATAATCGTCAATAAATGAAACAAAATATTTTTCTCCATTCAAACCAGCGGTTTTAAAACTACCGCACACATCCGTATGTATAATTTCTAATATATCATTTGCCTTTGTTCTATTATTGTTGAATGGAAGATTGTGCATTTTATTTCCAATACAAGTTTTGCACTTCATACATTCTGATTCAAGTTCATTTGGAATACTACCTAACAACTGTTGTTTACACAGTGTATTCAAATAACTAAAGTTTAGATGTCCGAACATTCTATGCCATTTCTCTTTCAAACTCATATTATTATTGTTACTTCTGTCTGCTCTGTTTACACTCTTTTCCTCGAAATTTAACTTACTAGTCATCTTGTAAGTTCGATTTTCTTTATAGGCAACAGCTATTAAATTATTATCATTATCTATAATTTTCGCAATGTTATTTTTCGAGATAATTGTATTGTTATCAGTTAATTTACCAAAACTAATCAAATTCATATTCATTTCTTTAACATAATATACGTTACTCATATTGACTTTACTTTTTTTACCAAATACATCAAAATAACTTACAACGTTGTCAATTTTCGTTCCTTTTACCGAACTATTATCACCGAGATAAATATTTATGGGTTTCTTTAAATCGATACATTTTTCGAAGTACCTGTCATTATTTATTATATGATCAGAGCACCCGCTATCGAGTAGCCATTGAATTTCATTACCTAACCTCGCTTCATCGTTCTTCGCCGCGTGTACCGTTGCTATCCAGGCGTTGGCCCCTGCGCTGCTCTGCTCGTGTGTAGTGCTGGCCCCTTGCTGTTGTTGGTGATGGCGGAAGTTACCGCGCCCTCTGGTGTAGTTGCCTCTTCTTCCTCTGCTGCAGTGGCCTCGGCCACGTGTTGAACCTCGCCATGTTGCGCCGCTGTGTCCCGCTTGGCCGCCATCTTGGCACTCTCTTGCAAAATGTCCGGTTTGACCGCATTTGTAACATTTTCCACTTAATCCACGCTGGATGACGTAGTCTCCTTTTTGTGTGACAGATGCTGACTATTCTATTCTACACGATTTCTCGTGGCAAGTTATACAAACTTATCTAAGCTGTGTTTCCACTAACGCCAGATGTATTGGCGGGCCCTTTCCTGCTAGGCTCGGGACTCTCGACTAGCAAGCGAAGAGGTGTACTGTTGAATTGCTTGAGTGTTTTCTACGCACTCAATAGACGATGCTCACAGATTCACAGCCCTCGTATTCTCTCACCAGGTAAAGCTCGTTATAGCAGCTTGACTCGCGTAAAAAGGCACTGCGTGGATCGGTTCCGGGGTTTTTAATGCCTTAGTGCTGATACAAGCAGTTGTGAAATAAAGATAGAAAAGATCGCGGTAATCTAATCAGAATTCGCCATACTAAGGATTGACGCGTACGCCTTACAGTTTTAGTTTACGCGCGAGGAGTGCTGACGCAGAGGTCAAGACACTCCCTCTGATTTTCGGCGTTCGGTATCATGTGTTGCAACCAGATGCGCTCACTCTACGCTCTCGCTACGTGCACGCACTGTTGCAGGCTTGCAGGCTAAATGTATAAAGTAATAATGCAGTGATATAAACGTAGGACATTACATGTTGATTGCCCCATATAAATATATCGTATGTGCAGAATAATATAATCTGAGTTTTAACATTAGTCTCAAATATCTGTAGACTACCAATTTTCATAAAATATAAATTTTGTATACTTATTTTGTTGTATACGCAGAATAACATTATAGGCATTTTATATAATAGATTTCTTTTTTAATGGTGTTAACAAAAATAAAGATATACTAGCCTTAGATCGTGTCTGAAATTTCAGTGTTCTAACTTCACTTGCATAGGTAGTCGCATGTGGTGGGCGTAAATGAATAGGTGGTGGCATTGGGGCGGATATTGGAGCGGTAATCTTTATCTCTTATAATTCTGTTTATTTGTAAACTCTGTTCTTCTTTTTATAAATTTTCTCTTTTATGATGCTTGTATTTTCCTGTGTTGTCAGTAAATGCGTCACTGAGATAAATATGGCTCCACATGGATGTATTGACCATCGAAAAATCGTGTGTAACGTGTAGCCTCTAATGATGGTATCCAATATTCAAGATTATAAGTATCATGATAAACACAGATGAAAACGGCCCATATGTGATCAGTTTTTTAAGCATTTGCCATGTACTTTCGGCTGAATTTCTTATTGTACTTTCAGTAAATATGTTTTCTCAGGTGTTTTCTCTCCCGCCATTTCTCTAGCAATCACATTTAAGAGTGATGCCTTCTCCAGGGGAAACATTAATTGCTGTTGTAATTTGTCCAACTCTTCTTGAGAATACACTTCACTCGTTGCCAGTGTTTCGACAGACTCGAATGTCTATCCAATCTTCGTGTTTTGTTTTAAAATATGAGGTGATTCTGTTTTAGTTGGTGTTGGTGTGAATTTTTATCCATTCCTCCGAAATTCTGTAGTATGTAGATAATATTGAGTTACAATTTACTTGAACTTCCTTCTTCACCAGAATATGCATTCTTGGCGTTAAGAACCAGGTTTCATTTCCTGATGAAACTGGTAATTGATTGCAGCATTCTTTTAGATGTGAAATTTTTACTTTTTTGGTACACATTTTAATAAATAAATAAATAAAATAAAATAAAATAAAAAATAAATAAATACCACTTTTCTTGCGATTCTTACTATGTATCCAGGTTTCTTCATAATATTATAGGCAAATTCATCTGGGGAACGAGAGGCAATGGATAAGGAATTTTGGATTACCTTTGTTTCAATTTCACATTTTTTCGTTATTAAATTGAAATATAAATTATTTAGCTGCTTTCCTAAATGTTTTTCTATATATATAAATTTTGAATTAACATATGTATATACATATAAGTTTATGCTCTTCATATTTCTAACTTTATTGTCTTGATAATGATACGTATTTAAATAACTACTCTTTTCTATGATAAGTAATTTTGGATGTTCTATGCGTATAAATTCTCTGTTACAACGCATGATTTTATCCTTACTAGGAAAATCGACCGCGCTTCGCGCGGGTAATATCGTTACGCACTTCTTTCTTTATATTCTAAATAGAATCCAAACGTTAACATTTTCCTTACTCTATAATAATTATAATACGTTTGTATATATGTATCTTGTCTCACCAATCATATATCACCCAATATAATGTAGGTTATGTGCTTTTCAATTTTTGAGGTTAGATATTCGTTATTTATTTTATAGATAAATAATTAATTGTTACAAACCTAATCTCAGAATTTAAATTAATAAAATACGATCGTTTTTTATTAAACTCGTTACCATTCAAATTCAAATATTGAATTTTAAATGTTGGCGCCATCTAAACCGGATACACATTGTAGACCAATCACGTTCAGCGCTAACTTCATTTATAGGCTTCACAACATCCGATCATGACTTTTTTAAGAGAGGAATAGATTAAGCGAAACTTATTTCATTCAAATTTAGAGCGTAAACAATTTCTTGGTTTGCATGAAATATTTTGTTGCTTTTTCTTTGAAAAGAATATCGAAAGAGGTTCAAAAACACTCCCCTTGCGGTAAAACTTCCGATAATATAAAATATAAAAGTAACGTTACAGTTATTTATTTATTTATTTGTTGTTCAACGGGTGAAATGCCCTTTACAAAGAAAAAAGAAAATATAATGATAATAATACAAAGCAATGAGGTTAAACAAATGTACCTAGGGTACTAGGAGTAAACTAGGTGAGCTAGTATAGCTCCGCAGCGTACAGAAAGTCCATCGCATAGTTAAGAAGCTAAGGATAAGGACCTTACAGACTATTTAAATAATAAGACAGATTCCTTACATTGAACACTTTGAGGAAGCGAGTTCCACTGACGCTTCATACGGTTAATAGAGCTATAAAAGCCCAGGTTCGAGGTGAAGGTGCTTTCATTCAGGTCTCTAAAATTTCTAATCGGATACGCGGCAGTCCTACTTACGAAGAGACCACGCAGATTATCGCAGTCGGTGAGCTCCCGAACGATCTTACACGTCATCACGCAGTCGAACTGATAAAGGATAGAGTCGACCGTTGGAATAACGCACTCCTCTGCAATTGTAGAGTAATCATAACAAAATTTATGTAAAGGTTTACCAAGTTTATAAGCTATGTATCTTAAAAAGGAATGACGAATAAACACAAGTTTGTTAATTTCATACTGGCAATGAGGACGCCAGATTTGAGGACAGTATAACAAATGCGGTAGAACTAGAGATCTAAAAAGGTAGATGATTGCAGGGGAGTCCGAGAAGTCAGCGGTCGATCGCTTGATAAAACCAAGCATACGGAAGGACCTGGAGATCACGGCATTGATCTGCTGGGAAAACGTCAACGTCGAATCAAAGATAACTCCTAAGTCCTTGATCGACTCCACTCTGGGCAGAACGATACTGCCAATGCAGTAGTCGAACAACAACGGGGATCTGCTTTTACAGAACGAGATTATGGAGCACTTACTGACATTGAGAGATAAACCGTTGTCGATCGACCACTCAGAGAGAGAGAGAGAGAGAGAGAATCCAGGTCCCTCTGAAGTCTGATGGCGTCCTCAGCTGAGGTGACACGCATACAAATTTTTACATCGTCAGTATACATTAAAACTTGTGCAGATTCAATCTTCGGTACAAGGTCGTTCATATATATGCAGAATAGGAGTGGCCCCAAGTGGGAGCCCTGAGGAACGCCTGACGTTACACGTTCAGGGGATGAGACTACTCCATTGACTCTGACGGCTTGCGATCTGTAGGAGTTGTTGTGTTAGATAGTGTGTTAGATAGGACTGTGTTAGATAGGAACGTAGGAGATCCAAGAGTTTGCCGCGCAAACTGAAATTCCACAGCTTCGATAAAAGTTGCTTGTTGTTAACTGAATCAAAAGCCTTCGACATATCGGTATAAACAGCATTAGTTTGTATGCGGCTACGTGAAAATTCAGACACAAAATCATTAAATACTAAGAGGTTCGTTAGAGTTGATCGGCCGCTAATGAAGCCGTGCTGCTGGGACAACTTCGCGAGAAGAGAGTTAGATAATTTAGATGCCAAGTACGCATCTAAAATCTTGGGGATGCAGCCAATACTCGAGATAGGGCGATAATTCGAGACGCTCCGCCTATCACCATTTTTGAAAATGGGTATAACATACGAGAATTTCAACGGTATAGAGAAGTGGCCAGAGCGCAAGGAAGAATCGAACATCTGGACCACTGGCTGCTCCAGGACAGACCAGCACCGCTTCACAAAGTACGGCGGAATGCCGTCAGGACCTCCATTGATGTTGTCGTCAAGGTTAGCCACAATGCCACGTAAGGTTTCGGTAGTCAGTACGACATCAGGAAGGCTAAATATAGGATCATCTACTTTATCGATGCCCTTTAGAACATCAGTTGTATAAACAGAACTGAAGTATCTGGAGAAAAGGTTGGCGACTACAACATCATTGGAGGCTCTAGAGGGACCGCTGAACATATTGGATGGAATACAAGAGTCGCTACTCAAGTTTTTTACAAAGGACCAGAACTTTCGCAGATTACGCTTTAACTCCGACTCAACAGACGAGATGTATTTACGATACTTAGCTCTAGACATTCTAATACAGACGGCTCTTAGTCTTTTGAATTCGATTTCGTCTTTCTTACATTTAGACGATTTCCACGCAATGTGCGCAATTTTCTTTTAATGAATCGTATCGATGAGGTCAGAGTCATGCCATTTCGGGTAAGAACTGAGGGACTGCCCAGAGATTGGAACGTGCTGCTCAATGACATCGATTAGAATGCCAATGAATTTGTCAATATTTGCGTCACGATCGTCAGACAGTGAACTGAGGACAGTCTCCCAGCTCACCTCCGAAAGGCGGACCCTGATTGCCTAATAGTCGGCCGCATAGAATTTGCGTTTACAAAAACTATTTACATAGGATGAATTGGGTACACTACACACATCACACATAAACACACCAGGAACGTGTGTACTGTTCACAAAAAAAATTATTTCCGAGTCTATTTTGCTTCCGAGGCAGAAATAAATACGATATTCGTGTTTATCTCATCGAGCTACCCCAAATTAAGTGCGCTTCCTCTTCTCCGCCGCACGCTCTGGCAGCCGCGCGCGATTCACTTTGTTACTCGTTATCTACCACTATAAATTAATATAACATATTCTATTATTTTTTTATTGAAGATATAAGTATTCAACATTAACACCCATAAAGCACACTTCTGTAAAATGTTAATTGCGTCTTTGAGAATTTGTTTAAATAAAAGAAAGTATCTCTGGTCCAGAAGGTCGTAGATAAACATTTTTTGTTCGAGAATACGTGAAAACACGCCAGAAATCGATTTTCGCCAAAGACATTTCCCTAAAATAAAAATTGTAAAATTTACCTGAAAAACGCGTTTAACCCGTAAAATTAAAAAAATCGCTATATAACTTCAATAGCATGATAGCATAAGTCTTTAAAAAGAAAAGAAGCCCGGAATCGTTATTCTAGGGCCATCTAAAAAGTAAATATAGGTAATTTATAAGAGCACTTTTTCGAAAAATCGATAAATCTCGATAAATAATTAATATTACCAATTAAAAAAAATCACTGTTTTAGCTCGCAATGGGCTATACGCATAGCAAACAACAAGCGTAGAAACGTTATAGTTAACGACTTCTCGATATCCCGATTTTTAACGTTTTTTTCGATACAACTCAAAAAGTATTAAACATGAAAGCAAACATAAAAAGCTCTGCGCAAGTGGCCCTCCGAAACCTGAACGTTACAGGCACCATTGTTAAACAATATTTCCGTGAGGCTTGTGAATTAGCCTAGTTGGCTTCTTCTTTAGGGTTTGGTATTTCCATACATTCCCCATCCACCGAAGTGATTAGGGGTTCAGGGTCAAACTGGGCTTCTTCTTTCTGCATCAAGGCAAAGTGCCTGCTAGTGCCATCTTTTGAGCTCTATTTTCTTCTTTCTTTGTCGTGTCTAAGGCGCGCCTGAATACAATGCAGCCAGCTACATGTTTACAACTTTCTTCCTTTTACCTATCCTCTTTGTAGAGGAAACAGCTCGGATCTGTTTGGCATTAAGCCATGCGATGATCGGCTCTTCCACACTTAAAGCAAAGGTTCGACCTATCTGCTCCATTCCACTCATCCTTCCAGTGTCCTAAGCCTAGGCACTTGTGGCACCGCACTACTTTTACACGCTTGCTGATCCTGCAACTTACAAGGCCCATGCGGATGTGCCCTATTTCAAATAGCTCCTCGGCCTCTCTCTCGCCAAGTATCACTATGGCCAATTTAATGTCTCTCATGTTAGGCTTTATTTTTATATTAGTTTTAGGAAGATGTCTCCACTTCTTGTTTGCTTGACTCCCCACTATCGTTCCAGTGGTGCTTGGGTTTACAATGACAATGATCTGAATGTATTTAGTAACAGAAACATTATTGAGAAACTCTAAAATTGACACTTAGGAAATCAGAACTGGTATTAAACTCAAAATGACAATATTCAAAACCAAACTCGAAGTAACGTAAAAATTTGGCGTCTATACTGATTGCTGGTACACAATGGAATGGCTAATGAGGGTGGCGACGCTGAAGAAAGCATCGCAGTTTTCTCCAATGCAGCGTCTTTACTATTCCTTTCCTCTTGCTTTAGTCTACCAGTGCGCTCTCTCTCTTTTCTTAGGACTTATGGGCCTAAGTTATGGTGAACTGCTAGACTGCAGCGTCGGTTATCCACGTGCGCCATAGCCGGCGGAGGGGAAGTTTGTTTTGGTTTCGGGTGCATTCTTTCGAGACTTGTTAAGGGGGCATACCACCTTTAAACTCTGAAAACTAAACTTCTTATAAATAATAACAAAAATAAATTATAATTGTTATATAATTTTTATACTAATATTAGGTTATATTACCTGTATTTTTACCATGGTAAATCCATATTAGCACCTACTTACCCATGGTGACTCTCCGTATACTGTTTTGAGCATTTTGGCACTGTCCGTAGGATTCCATGTGACCACATGGTTTGATTGGGCTAAAATTTTAGGAGCATGCTTTGAACACCTATACTTTTGGTGTGAATAAAGGGATTTTGATTTGAATGCTTAGAAAATCTTATATGAAAAAAAATGTGGTATAAATAGGTTAAAAAATGCCAAAAATTAAGTATTTTCATTGTTAAACATTTTCTAAGCATTCAAATCAAAATCCCTTCATTCATACCAAAAGTATAAGTGTTCAAAGCATGCTCCTAAAATTTTAGCCCAATCAAACCATGTGGTCACATGGAATCCTACGGACAGTGCCAAAATGCTCAAAACAGTATACGGAGAGTCACCATGGGTAAGTAGGTGCTAATATGGATTTACCATGGTAAAAATACAGGTAATATAACCTAATATTAGTATAAAATTTATATAACAAATATAATTTATTTTGTTATTATTTATAAGAAGTTTATTTTTCAGAGTTTAAAGGTGGTGTGCCCCCTTAAGCGTCGAAGTTTCTAAAGTTTTTTAATGTAAATATTAAATTGTGTCTTTCCAGAAACTTTGTCATTTAACACTCTACTGCATTGTAAGGGACTGTCGGGGTGAAAGTCTCGCGTTGCATTGCTGTTCTCTCATGTCGTTGTCTCTTTCTGACTTCCTTTTTCTTGCTATTCTCTTTAGGGCTATTGGTTGGGCTTCCCCTTGTCCTCTTGCTTTCGGCACCTTGAAGAGGGACGTCCGTTTTTCCTCTATTTTCTTCAGCTCTTTCTACCCCCCCCCTCTCCCCCTAATCTCCATGGGGCTATCGTCGACCACCGGAGCTTTCACCCGATCGGAATCGGCGGCGGAATCGACTGGGGTAGTTTTGTTGATTTCACTATTCATGATTGATTTAATTTCGGGGTTTTCCCCTTTCCTGCAGCTTATGAAGGAGCCCTTAAACAAGGTGCTAGCATCTGGGCCAGATTCCCCTTGGTTATTTTAGCAAGGTCGATACTCTTTCCCCTCCGCTTGCATAGCAGGACCCCGGGCTTGGGACAGGCGTAGCGGAGTTGTGCGTGGGTGTGCGTGTGGGTGTATGGTGTGTGCGCATGTGTGTGTGCGTGTGTATGTGTGTAATTGTATGTATACCGCAATATTTTTGAATCTAGGCTGTAATATGACAACAAAATTTGACACGTATATCTTTTTTGAGGCAACGATTTATAAATGCCGACTTTTTTCTTCAATTTGGCTTCCTCCTAGAGGAAGCTTTGTAATGGTAAAAACTTGGCCTCATCAAAATCAGGTTAAAAATCTATTCTGAGGTTCAAGTAAAAAACCGCTGCCAAGTCATTGGCACTTAGCTCCCTCCTATTCTGCTAGTGGAAGATAATTACATGGGACAATGAACTCATTCTTTGATTTAAATATTCGCTACTATTCGATACTAAAAGGATAGGTTAGGATATCAAAAGGATAGAGCTCCGTGAACTCCTAAAATAACTTACATATATCCTAATAAAAAAATACCAGTAATTGCGGAATCGTTAATAACGTTAACAACTGCAAGTTACAAAATTGCGGGTGGCTTCATTTTTTTGTGAAAAATAACTTTTTCACAAAAAAATTATTTTTCACGATTTCTACATACCCACAGCCGCCTTTCAGACCCTTGACGTTGTTTTCTATACTCCCATAATCGTCTTTTAAAATTTTAAAGCTCATTTCAGCACTCCCACAGTCGCATTTTAGACCATCGTAATCGTTTTCTGTATTCCCACAGTCGCCTTTTTGACATTTGCAATAGATTTCTACATACCCACAGCGTCTTTCACGACCCTTGAAGTTGTTTTCTATATCCCATAATCGCCTATTAAAATTAAAATATTTCAGTACTCCCACAGTCGCGCTTTTAGACCCTCGTAATAGTTTTCTATATTTCCATAGCTCCTGGAGAGTGGTCTCACGGAGATCCGCTCGGGACTGAAGCCCGAGCTCTCTTAAAGACGAGAGAGCGCGGGCGTCGGAGAAGCGGGAAATATTTCAACTTGTGGGAGCAGACTTTTAGGTACACTATTGTTGAATATATTGGTATAAATCATATCAATAATTAAAAAGCAAAAATTTTTTTCAAAAATGGTCATAAAATAGTCTAAATTTAAAGAAAAAATTTACTCGAATTCAGATCAGGAAAACATATTATGCACGTCAATCTTATTACGATCGATCACGTAGTTCCAGAATTATAACAGTATACGTACGCACGCACACCACACACACACACACACACCACACACACACACACAAGACAAAACCATCTGCACGGACATTTTATAAAACCACGAAACTCTCAAAATATACTAGGTTTAATTATAAATTATATGGTTTAGACAAAATAATAATGTTCAGTCACACAGAGTATCAGGGTGAGAGTTGAAGAATTGAATCTTAATTCTTTTAAACTAAAAGTTTCATAAGCTACAAGAACCTAGCCGGAAGTGAAAATATCAATCTTTTCCTAAATTTCAACTCATTTAAACCTTTTTACTCCCGTATCGTACGACATAAAAAACCATCTTTTTAGTTTTTGATTTTTATCTCAAAAACTAGTCGCCAAAATTGCTTAAAATTTATACAACTAGTAGATATCGTTGTTTTAATTGTCATGAATTTTTTCAAACATTTAACTATTTATTTTTTGAGTATATATGTTTATCGAAAAATTACTTTTATATCATAAAAAATGACAGATCAGTCAATCTAGAATCTTGCGGGAAAGAGTAGACAAATTTATGTTCTTTTAGATACCTATTGTTGAATATATATGTAATAATCATTCATTATACAAACAGAAAAATATTTTTTCAAAAATAGAAAATGGCTATAATATGGGCATAAAATGGTCAGAATCATAAAACAAAAAAATGACCTAAATTCAGAATCAGAAAAAATATATGCATGTCAAATTTTATTACGATTCCGTCGCATGGTTCCAAAATTATGGCGGTATACGTACAACACACACACACACAACACAACAATCAAGTCAATCACGTCGCGCGCGCGCACACAGCCATCCGCACGGACATTTTCTAAAAACGTATGATTCGTACTCCAAACACCTCTAAATGCGTTTCCACGAAGTATTAGCAAAACTGAAAATTTTACTATTACAAAGCTTTCTATTGAGGAGGAAGCAATAAATGCTCAAATTAAAGTGCCCTTTCATCCATCCATGCAAGGATACGTCTTCTATAGATTCTTTAAGCGTTACCCTACTCTTATATTGGCACCACTGGATTATTTAGCACCACTTCCTTTTACCTAATAGCCCTACCTATTATTACTAAGCTTCAAAGGAATGAACTTTGGCAAAAACAGTTAAAAAACGATGACTATTTCTTCAAATTGAAAAACGAATAAGTAATGCAGTCTTGTCAAAAAAGTATAGAAAAATATAAGCATGGAAAGTAAACGAAAAAGCAAAGAACGAGTTTTTGTCAAGCATACAATTCCCTTAAAATTAATGTTCACCTTCATAAAAAACACGATTACTTTTCATATTGATACGTTTGAGATGATAAATGAAATAATGAAATAAAAACGTCTTATCTATACAAATTATTTGTCTGTGTTTTTTAAATCGTGTGATATAGTACATTTATTTATATTATTTAATTCGATTTATAGGAGGAATCACCCGGTTGACGGAATCAGGTTTATCCATGGTATCATGGAAATTATTTGGAGAAAAAATGCCAACTACTGAAGTTTCATGGTTAGATGAGTTTGAAAATTATAAACGGTTTCCGGAGTACCAAATGTAAGCATTTAATGATTTACTCATTACTCGTGTTTTATTAAGTGAATAATATATATTACGTTTATAAATATTTTTATAGATCCAACAAAAACATGACTTTGGAAGAATTTAAAAGGATTTGGTGGATGGAGTATGTTCATCGAATGTGGGGGCGTTTAATAGGGGTCGTATTCGTTGTTCCAGCTGTTTATTTTTGGTTAAATGACATGTTAAATCCCGTTACTAAAAAGCGAATATTAATATTAGGTGCCTTAATTGGATGTCAAGGACTTATGGGTTGGTACATGGTTAAATCAGGATTAGAAAACAGATTTGATGGCCCGACCGACATTCCACGTGTATCTCAGTATCGATTAGCTGCACATCTTGGATTAGCGTTTTTGATTTACAGTGGTTTGCTTTACACAACTTTAGATCAGCTCATACCAATACGCAGCAATAAAAATAATTATTATATCTCACAATTGAAACCAACTATGAAGTACAATAACAGATTTAGAATATTAGCATTTTCAAGTAAAAGTCTAATTTTTTTAACAGCTTTATCAGGTGCATTTGTAGCTGGTTTGGATGCTGGTCTCATATATAATACTTTTCCCAAAATGTGTAATAAATGGATTCCTGACGATATACTATTCATGTTACCACTTTACAAAAATTTGACAGAAAATCCTGCTACTGTACAGTTTAATCATCGAACACTCGTAAGTTGATTTTTCATTATTATTTACAAATTTTTTAAATATTTAACTTCAGAAGTATTATTCTTCATATTGTTTTGCATTATATTGCATTACATTGTATTATTTTGACTAAATATTTAAGAATTCATATTTCCTAACTGCATCGATCTTATCTATAATACCAGCAGAATACAATCATCTATAAAAAGATCTGTTGTTCTGCATTTTTTTTCTTGGCCAAATTTCTTTTCTATAAAACTTCTATTTGATCGCATTTCAATTTCATCATAGCCAAATACTATTTACGCTTCGTTGTGTTGACTGATATCTCTCTAGATCGATTCAAGGTCCTTTGAATTATTTTGTATTGTTACGTGCACAGACGTGTATGTGCGGTCGTGGGTTCTGGCGTAAGGAAAAACACAAGTAACTGAGGTTGCTGCGTGCTCTTTATTGCGGCGAGCACGAGAGAGAGCAGCGAGAGCGAGGTGTGACTCGCTCTACAGGTCCGTGGCAACTGCCGTTGTGCTCCGCAGCTCGCGAGAAGCTGCGCTGCACCGGAAGTACCTTATCGCAAAGCGATAACGCAAGTCCGCGGCGATGGCTTGGGATTCTCCGAATCCACGAGCCGAAGCCAACGTCTTTGTGCCGAGCAGTGCGACGCTTGCACCGTCAGCACTGCACGTGTGGTTCCACATCGTGGGGATCGACGTGCGCCGACGTGCAGCACGTCACACGCCCAAAGCAGCGGTCAACGCCGATTCTGGTCTTGTGAATTCGCGAATCCCGAGATTTTAGAAAAAGCCCTAAAATATGATTACAAATGTGTGTGTGTGTGAGTAATGTTGTGTGTGTGTATTGAACACTGTGTTATACAGTTATTGTTTGCATATATGATGATATAAAGAGATAAATATAATTAATATTAATGCATATGAAGAACAATGTTTTACGTTTAGAGAATGTTACATTAATCGACGTAGTGGTGTATCAATTATATATAAAACTATGAAAGAAAATTGTTTTAAATGATATACTCATGTCTCTAAAACATAAGCTATCTAAAGAAAAATTAAAAGATGAAGTGGATGATTCCGATGTCTTTATTGTTGACTGCCGCGGATGGAAACCATGCGCTGTGGGAAGTCGAGATGTCCAGTTGTAGAAGTTGTATTGTCCAACACGTGCCGTCGTGCCTGCACACGTGTGGAATTATGGTTAGTGGTTCATGTACGCCGGCGTGCCTGCACGTATATGAATGTTGAGGTCCCTTTTTGGTTTGCTTTTTGAAGATTGATTTTCTATGAGCTGTAATCTGTGTAAGCCGGCGTGCCAGCACTCACACAGATATTGTTAGGTTTTGGACCTGTCATTTAGAAGATTCTCCATGTGCGCCGGCGTGCCTGCACGCACATGAATGCTGTAGTTATCGGTTGCTTTTGCTTGGAGGTTCGACTGTATTACGCGCTGGCGTGTCTGCACGCGTGTGGACCAATGAACTTTGATCTGTGCAAGCCGGCGTGCCAGCACTTGCACAGATGCAGATAAATGTCGAAGTTACTCTTTTTTTTTTCTTAATCTTGAATGTTCAAGAGTGAAGATATTACGTGGTTGGTTCGATGGCTCTGAGCCATGCTTGCTGTGAGGCCGGTAGTTCCACAATGCTTGCTGCCGGAGCATACTGTCTGGGTTGTAGAACAGGTGACTGATCCCAAGTTATGTTAACCATGGGTTCACGGTGCTGGCGTGCGGAATAAAGTACGACCTGTACCCGCTGCGTCTCAGCTGTTGATCCGTCAGAAGGACCTGAAATCTTTCTTAGACAGATTAGTAGACGGGACCCCCCAGGTATTACGAATTTCCAGGTTATCAAGGTGGCAGTAATTATCCCGATTACCGAGTAAATGCTTGTGTAAGTGTGATCTTTGTGCGACGGGGTGACCGTCGAAGTATTATTTCTCTCTCCCTCTCGCTCTCTCTTTCTCTCTCTCTCTCTCTCTCTCTCTCTCTCTCTCTCTCTCTCTCTCTGAATGACAGAAATAAAGAGCAATTAATCTAATCTAATCTAATCTCTCTCTCCTGCTACTCTCTATCAAGGCTGCAACACTCTCTGAGTTTGTATTAATATTTGCGGAATTTATTGTAGAGAGAGAGAGGCAAGAGAGTACCAGCCGGATGATCTCGGTGTTTAGCCGAGTGAGAGGAAGAGAGAGAGAGAAGTAGAATAGCAGTCAACGTCGCACACGCCGCACTGTACAGCAGCTCGTTTCACCACTACCAGCGCACACATACACACCGAGCGCGAGCGGCACATATACCGTCGTAGCCGTGCGAGCCGAGAGAAGAGCGCGTGTGTGTATGGCGGAGATGTGTATGCGTATAGTATTGTCCGCACAAATTTGTACTCGATAATTTATTGAGAGATGTCGACGGAAAGAGTGCGTGATTATTAATGCGATTATAACTTTTGTGTAAAGAATATTCTGTCGGGAAGTCGACAATAATCGTGTGAAGTGTGTATGTAGTGCGCATGCGCGAGAAACTATGCGAGACGACGCGACACGAGTCGAGGAGTAGACTCGTTCACTTGGATTTCTGATCGAGACCAGCTAACACCCTCCGGTTTTGGACGTTTTGAGAGAGAGTTTGTTAGTTTTCTTCGCGCGACTTTTCAGAGTACGAGCCAGCGCAGAACGAGAGGAAGGACGTGTCGCTGAGATTTCGAAAGGTAGAGTGGTATTGAGAGAATTGAGCGTAAAGAACAAATCAGCGTTCCGTCGGAAGAATCGAACGGTGAGTCGAGTCGTGCAAACGTCGTAGTCTTGCCTCGTGGCATTACCGCACATATTACCGTCGGGCTGACGAAGCGAGTGCGATTGTGAAGATTATTGTATTGTGTGATAACGCGGATTGCGATGTTATGAGCGAAATGTTCCAGCCGGTTGTAGTGTGAAAACGTCGATTAAGATTAAATAAATACTGACAGCCGGATTACAGTCGGAAAGTTTGATCATTTAATTGAGAGTAAAGATAATAATTATTGTGTGTGTTAAACGAGAGTGCGATTATTTTCCTGATTTCCCACGACCGAATCTCCTCCGGGATAAGATCTTTGCACTAGCCGTACGTGCGAGGGTAGTAGAATTTTCAGTAAATACCTCCGACCTGGCGCCGCATATAAATTCGGTCGGAGCCTAAATCGAAGTAAATAGTTTATATTAACGTGAGTGGTCGACGGTCTTGTGGCCGAAAAACCACAACTTTACATTTGAACGAGTCAAAATTCTTATTGATGTCTCTATACTCTGATAATTTGTTAGCTTGTCTATAATTTCTTGAAAACTGATGCCCGTTTTAAGAGAATCTACATGTACACCGTGTAAATTTCTTGCCTTTTGCAAGATTTCAGATTGTATCACGCGTTGTATCAAGCCAGAGAAATTTCGAACACTCGCATAGTTGGAAATTATAGAAGTTAAGTTTAGATTTTGTTGGAGAAAGGCAATTTCGGAAGAGTGCATCCGAAACTCTCGGGAAGCAGTTAGTCTCGCATTATTTGTGTGAGCAGTGCACCCGGGTTTGAGTCGCAAAATACCTGCTCTTCCTATTTCAACTACTGATTTCGGGCATTGTATGAAAAGGGTTTCCGTACGCACGGTAGAGAAGGCCCATGAATTAATTTCATGTAGTCTGATCCAGTATGTGTCTTGTAATTGGATAATTTTTATGTTGCAATCAATTAAATTGAGCGTGTTGCGACGAGTTGTGAATTTGATTTCACACTCGGCATTGCTCCTAATTTCGCGGACCGGTTCAGTGTCTTTACATATTAAGATATTGTTTAGACTTTTACATTTGTTTAATTTCTCAAATGGGAAAGGAATATACGTATTATTACTCACTCTCACTAATCGCGAAGTAGTGAAATTCAGGCCAGATGTAGGCAAAGGTTTGATTTGATAAAAAGCTATTCTGCTTGACTGGTAGAGCAGATGCTTTGTAAAGGTTGAACTTTTGTAAGTCGAGAAGAGGAATTGCAACGTGGTAAATTAGTTTGTTGTTTGCAAAGAATATCGTTGTATCGGATATCTTCGCAATTTTTAAGGGAGATGTGTTTTCATCACCTGGGAAAATTGCACTGCCGATGCTGTCCTCAACTAATTTGGCGGATTTATCGAACAGAGTAGGAGGTACAAAGTGGGGATGCATTGCTCCTTGAGAAGCAAGCATTATGGCATTAGTAACAATCTCAGTGTCGAGTTTGTACTGAGTGACGCCATTGTTTAGAAATTGAATAGCATTCAATATAGTGTCAGATTTAAAATACCAGTCAGTGGACTGGGAAATGTTATGCAAGGCAACATTCAGGACCTCTATTTTTTCATCTATTTTAGTGAATTTTGCTTCTACTAATTCTGTTTGTTCGGCCAGGAGTCTGGCCACTTCTTTAGTGTCGTTAGATGTGATTTGAATTAGGTTTCGTAGACTCGCTTCCGTGTTTTCATCTAACGTTTTAAACAAGATTTTGCTGATCTGACCTATGAAAGGTAATGCGGAGCGTTTGTCACAAACATCTTTAGAGACCCCCAGGCCTGATAAGAGTTGTGTGATCCTATTCGCCTGGTTGATGGAATCATCTAGTTGCTTATGTTTAGTGTCTAATAAAATTTTGTGAGTGCACGGGGAGAATAACTCATCGCAGTAATGAAACAGTTTCTCCCATTGTTCGGCTAAGATGTCACCTGTGCCAAAGTAGGAGTCCAGTTCGACTTTTTGAATGATTTTCCCGTCCGTGCTCAAGCTGGCCAGAGGAGAGATTAATTCTGAGATAATCCCAGGATTGTTGTTGAGTTGTGTTAGGGTGTCAGAGTTTCTGAATTCTTCACAAAAAACAACTCTGAAAAAATACAAAAAGGGAGTGCCTGTGAGCATCTAATTCTCATGTGAAGAAATTATGAGTACAGGGAGTGTTATTTACACGAGGGTAGTCATTGTTGATTGGCGTATGGGCCAAGCCCGAATTATTATAATTCTTGTGTCGGATATGTGCGGACTCCCAAGCAGGAGTCTCTTATATCGCGCAAAGGACTTCCTTGACCAGCAACAAATTTGTTCAGATTGAACTGTAGATATACATGTAGTGATCAAGTGAGTTAATTGTGACGTTGAGTCTACACCATCTATAATTAATGTGATGTCATCACGAATTAATGTATATTTATCAAGAGATTAAAAATCGTTGCGAGTGGATCGCAAGTTATGTATTGGATTTAACATGGTTATTAAAGCAGGAATTAATTGCACTCGAGTGTGCGTGCGATGAACCTACACCAGGGACGGTTTACGCGGTGTACGTGATTCCATCACTGAATATATTAACATGATTTCATCAATTATCAAATAATATATTAACTGTACTGCACGAGATTAAGAATCACTGTAAGTGGTGGTGAATGAAGCAGAGTTATGTGTGTGATCAATTTTCTTGAACAAATTGATAATGAATTGGCTTTAACGTGATTTTCCCATGAATCAGTGTATGTTTATCATGAGATTAAAAATCATTGCGAGTGGATCGCAAGTTATATATTGGATTTAACATAGTGATTAAACCAGGAGTTAATTGCACTAGAGTGTGCATGCGATGAAGCTACACCAGCGATGCTTTACGCGGGGTTACGCGATTCCATCACTGAACCTATTAACATGATTTCATCTATTATCAAATAATATATTAACTGTACTGCACGAGATTAAGAATCACTGTAAGTGGTGGTGCATAAGGCAGAATCAAGTGTGTGATCAATTTTCTTGAACAAATTGTTAATGTGAATCCCTAGGTTGTGTTTATGACTGAATGCGGGGTGTGAACAGAAAGGTGATCCCTATATCTCTACCCCTGTGTGAAGATAAACGTTTTTTTACTATCAATAAGAGCGGTTGTCTGCTTGTTGTATGTTCTGTATCGTCGTGGAATAAGTGTAAAATCGGTTCCCTGGAAGGAGGAGCACCACAATTGATCCAATGTGGAGTGTATCAGGAGGAGTAACGGATGCTATTGCGGCTTGAGTATGTATCATCGTGGAATAAGAGTTAAATCAATTCCATGAAAGGAGGAGCACCACGATTGATCCGAGGTGGAGTGTTGCTGACGTACTTGTTGCCGACCGGCCGCTGTTACGTGTCGGATCTATACCACAAGTGCTTCCAAAGTTTTGGAGACTGGATTATTCATCATAATGATCATGTGTGTGGGTGGGCCAACATCAGGTTTTAAAATGTGCGATGTTTACCGTACTTTATTCTCTCACCAAGTGAGATAGAGCTGGTGTGTCGCATATCTACGACACATGCATTTCACAAGTGTGGGAGACGACATGCGCCAAAGTGCGCGATGTCACTGTATTAATAAAGGAGCAAATATTGTGGGTTTAGCACATATTGTAGGAAATTTGTATCTTCATGGAAAGAGAGTCATTTCATACTCCCGGTTACTTGATCGTATAGAGCAAATATTGTGGATTTAGCACATATTGTAGGAAATTCGTATCTTCATGGAAAGAGAGTCATTTCATACTCGCGGTTACTTGATCATATACTCTTTGCTGCCCTCGTCTCCTCTGTATGTAGCAATATGCACAATTCCGCGTGGAGTGGACAACTCCATCTGCATGAACACCAAGGTGTTGAGAAGTGTGGAAGTGTGGAACCCCAGCTGACGTGCTTCTGTTAATAACAAAGCTCGCATGGCGCGAGGTGTTGGAGACTGTCAGAGTGCGAAAACTAGAAGATATAGTGCAAAAATTAGGGTTCTCCTATGATGAGGTGAACTGCATTTGGTTTTTTGAAATGTGTGTGGTGATCACTTAGTTCCACCCAACACTGGGAGGAACGAGTGCCACCCCAAGTAGTGTTGAGAAAAAAGGGAATGCTGTATTGGGAGTAGAATGGTGCTGCGCCAGTGTAATGTGAAATTGGAATTTCCAGGTGAGCTAAGTTGAAATTTTGAAAAGAAAAATATGTTGCATTATCGAGGTCATTAATGTGCACGCGTTTTGGGAGTTTACGCCCAAAAGCAGCGGGCAAAGGAGACTAGGCGGGAGAGAATGGTGCAGTGACATATTATAGAGGAGGAGGATCCCAAATAGAATCCAAAAACATCACTGTATTAAGACAAGCCGCAGAGTATCTCCCTTCCCGTGCCTTGGAATCGTGCGCCCAAGAGCAGCGGGCAGAGGAGATAAGGTACGGAGATAGAAGTATTCCGCAAAGTGAGAGGTTACTCACTGTTGATCTGGGCTCGGAATTATCCAGCACATCTAAGTTTGAAGTGGGCTCCTGCCTCTCTCTCGCTCCCAAATAAAATCCACGTCAAGGATCAATCGTGTTGTTCTTTCTCTCGCCCACCCCACTTGCGCTCCTCTCGCCGTAACAATAGTTAATCCACGTGTTCTGATATATCCGCGGAGTTGCTATGGAATTCATTGTTGAAAATGAGACCTGTGGGAGGTGGATCTTTTAAGAGGCCCGGTCTTTTGATGTAAAGTATAGTGTCTTGTAAAGTATAGTGATTTTAACTACGTCCCCGTTTTGTAATTTCACATTTTTAGTCGCGTGTTTATTTCGATAATTTCATATGGGCCCTCATAATCTACTGCAAATTTGCCTACATGGGGTTCTTTCAGTAGATAAACCAATTCGCCCTCTCTGAAATCTTTAGTGCTTAATCGTCTGTCGTAATAATACTTTGATCTGTATTTTGCTTGAACTAGGTTCATGGCCGCGATGGTTTGCAATTAGGACAGGTTACCGATCAGTTCATCTATATATTTGGCATAAGTCATAGATAATTCGGCATCCCTGGGAGGGAAGCTGGACGGAGTACGCGGTTTCTGTCCGAACACCCGGAACTAACTCTAATAAGTTTATTAGTCTGGCATTGTGAGCAACCCATGACAAACTGACGTACATCAGGTCGCATGTTGCGCTATTAATAGTCACACGCTATCTTGCTGTAAGTTTTGTTTATGCCACGATGGCCTCCTAAAGGTGCCTCGTGATACTCTTTTAAGAGTTTGTACCTATGCTCTACTGGAGGTATGGGCAAGTTGTTGAGGTAAAGAACAGCTCTTACTCTCGCAAATATGGATTCAAACAATTCAATGCATGTTTGGTACTCATTGAGTGTGAGGAAAGCCAAATCCCTGATGATGGCAAAAGAGGATATATTCTGACTTGTGATCTACCTTTTTAGCCTCTTCAAGCATTTCCTCAAATCTGTCTTGAGGGGTCGCTCATGGATATTGTTCTTTATGAACAATCCGAGCAGTTTCATATCCTTACACGTGGAGGTGTCGATGTCTCCCAGCTGACTGCGGAGTGCCTCTGTGTTGATATATTCTCCCTCGATCATGGCCTCAAGAATTTCTGTATCACAGAAGAAATCCGTGGTTATCAAGTATACGAGGTTTTCTTTGTAGCGAAAGGGGTCATCCTGAACTGATATTAATTTGATCAGCCCGAGGGAGTTTTACCCTTCCGATATAGCCCAAGGAGGCTTTTCTCTCGGAGGACGGGCCCTCATGACCAGGCACCGTTCCAAGGATGCAGTGTGTGCCTTGGCCTTGATGAGTGCATCTCGTATGCTCAAGGATGGCGTGCTTGGTGCGTCGGCACCAAGGTCCGCTACTGCGTTATCTGCCCCGGGTAACTGGGGTGAGTTGTTGTCTGAAAGATCCGATTGCACATGCCTCTGTGCATTGTCGATAGGAGGACTGTTGGGGCTGATGTCACCCCTTGCTCCTGCCGGTGTGGGTGTGAGCCCATTGTTGGTATAAATTTGTGCAATCAGTAACGGTGTAAAATGATTGCCTGTCAAATGCAGATGTATGTGATTAGAGGACGCATTAGCGGTGATACGCCAAAAGTCCAACTCCCCATTGTCCTGGTAATAATGCACAAATATACTCTGGTTGAATTCTCTGGAGAAGACAAAAGTACAATCCGCGTCCCCGAATTCTGTGGGTGACAATAATATTTGCAACGTCTCATCCGGGCATCCACAATCTTTAAACGCGGGTGAGCTTGCTAACCGTGTTCTCAACTCCAGTGTCGAGAGTCTCAGCTCCATACACTTAATGAGTGAGTAGAATAAACAGTTCCCAGGAGGATGAGAGGGGATGTCTGTGTAGCGCTCGAGATTCAGGTCAGGATTGGCACACTCAATGCTGTGGTCCATTGTTCTGGACCTGTCCATGTGCGAATTTTCAGACGGGATCGGATTTGCCCTGTGATTTGCCCTTCTGTCTGCATTCCGAGGGACATAATCGAAATTATCGAAGTGTTCAATCGGTGGTGTGGGGTTGTTGTGATCCGAGAGTAGGTGATGAGAGTAGGTCATACTGCGGGATTCTCAATGAAGGCAGGTTCGTCAACTGTTGGTAAATCCTGGTCATCCACAAGGTCAACTTCTACTACAGTTGTGTACTCGTTTTTGTCTCTACCAGCGAGTTCATTAGCAAGGAAATCGCTAACTGTAGTCAGACTGTGCGACTGAGACGCATCATCTGACAGCTCGCTGGCCGACTTGTCGGACATTAGAAGAGACCTGCGATTGTTTTTGCCCTGTGCGCTTCTACTGCGAACAGGAGCGCGAGGAACATCAGGATCAACCACTCTTTTGCTTTTAGTGTCGTGTTTGGAAGTCGAGGCTTCCCACACGTCGATGTGTACCCCATTTCTGCCTTTGATCTGCTGCTCAACTAAATTTACCCTTAGTCTGGCGCCAAATTTGCCACCTATTGCGCCGATTACCGCTGCAGGAGAGATTTTATCGTGGCTAGCCGATATTTGTTGAGCTGGTTACTCTTGATTTGCAATATCCAACGGTGATTGGGGATTGCTAGACCTTCCAGCGATGACTGGAGGTGGACATGGAGGTACATGTGGAGGTGGCTGTGGCGAATGTGACCTCTGAGGTGATGGGTGAATGGGCTCCATCACAGGTTGGTCACTCACCAAGACATCCCGATTCCTATGATCCAGCTGTGGCGGTGCAACCACATTGGGAGTGACAGTGATGATTTCTAGAGGTGGAATGCCAGCTGTCGGATGTCCTTGCTTCTCTGGAGTTGTAGGGAATTTGGCAGGAATTCTATTTACCGTGTTAGGTTTTAGAGAGTTGGGTTTCCCACTTGTTCTCCTGTTCAGTCCGGACAAGGGAACATAGCATTTCCCTGGTTGCGTGGTTTTCCTGGACTTTTGAATTTGATCAGCTTTCTTGTGTATTTTGGCCGCGGGTTCGCCCCAGAGAGTCACCCGATGGCATAGGGGCTTGATGCACGCCTGAAAAGCTCGGGATGAGTTTGGTCCGAGTCCTCTTACGCTTCTTTCTGGTGCTGAGCCACGGATCTCTTGTGATATCCGCATTAATATCTATGTCCAGCTGAGGTACCTTACCGTCAATGGCTGCTGCTTTCTTTTCCTCCAAATCCTTCACCATGCTTTTGCTATGCAGAATGGATTCCTTGCGTACAGCTTTGATGCGCGATCGTTCATTTGGGCTCAGTTTAAATTCGTTTTTGCGCACTCTGACCAAATTTACGTTGGTGAGGATACAAGCAAAGTGAATGTGGTCTTTGTAATCTAGAAAATATTCATATTTATAATTTTCTTTCAACGAAAGCCACATTATAGGAATATCTCTCTCATTTGATCGGATATTGACCAAGGCCTTACATAAATAGAAACTGTTGCAGGATTTTCTGACAGCTATAATTTCCCCTTTCTTGTAGGCTATAGATTTGTTAGAGATTCCTTCATCATCTGAGGTGTCAAGATTTGTTGACTCAGACTCAGAGTCATGATGCTTGTTTCTGACACTCTTCTTTGCTTGTTTCCGTTTTACTACATGAGCTTTGAACATGCGTGCCTGTGCCCACATTTCATTGAGGTTACTATCCTCCTTTTCTTGCTGGTCCGCCAGCGCATATAACTGTTCACGGGGGAGTTCAGGATTATCTTCTCCTTCATCAATAACCGGGTTTCGCGATAAAGCATCTGCGTTAGCATTGTGCTTTCCAGGTATGTAAATGATGTCAAAATCATATCCCCTGAGCGCGGCCTTCAGTCTGTTAAACCTGAGGTCCGGCTTCTTGATGGACCTAATTTCCCTTGGCTAAGCACTGCACCCAGACTATAATCGGAGGCATCCGTTGTTATTATGAACGGTTCGTCTAAGTTTGGACTGGCCAATACTGGTTCCGAGCACAGAATATCCTTCATTTTGTCGAAAGCAGCTTGGTGTTCTTCTCTCCAATGGAACTTCACACCTTTCTGTAAAAGTCGCGTGAAAGGTATGGCAATCTCCGCAGCGTTAGGAATGTACATTTTATAGTAATTCCATAATCCCAGAAGTTGCCTACCCTTTTTGGTGGTGGTTGGAGTTGGATACTCTCTTACAGCTTTAGCTTCTCGCTTTAGGAATTGACATTTCTTGGGCTCTACAGTTAGATTTGCGTCAATGAGTCGTTGCATGACTCTCCTGAATCTGATCTCGTGCTCTTGGAGATTACTTCCAAAGATCATCAGATCGTCTAGATATATGGCTACCTCCTGAGATTGCAGACCTGCCATAGCCAGAGACATGGCTCTCGAGAAGGTATTCGTTGCCTCCTTGAGCCCCATAGCCATGCGTGTATAGTAAAAATGCTGGTAGCCCTTCGGACCAACAGGAGTGCTGAATGCCGTATATTTTGCTGAGTCTGGATGAATCGAAATCTGATGGAAACCTTGTTTCAGATCCATGACTGTTATGATCTGTGCACTGGCAAGCTGTTGTAGGATATCGCTGGTGAACGGGCTTTTAGGAACACAATCCAAAGATTGCTACTAAAATCCGAATTAGATGGAACAATTACTCCTTGTTTGTATAATTTATCTACTTCCTTTCAAATGTTCTCGCGAATGACTCTCGCATAGCGATGTCTTTTGGAGCGAATTGGTTTATCCGTTTTTAACTTGATTACATCTTGTATAATGTTAGTCGCGGGTAAAGGTTCCCCATCTAGACCGAAAGCCCCAGAAAAATCCGAAATCAAATCTTGCACATGTTCTAGTTCCGCCGTATAACAACTGCTAGTATCGATTAATTTCATAATTTTATCAGCCCTTTCCTTCAGCAAATGTAGTTTTTCTAGCATGTGCCTATTATGCACCGCAACATCAATTGGCGTATTCACCTTGTTGTCCGAGAATAGATTCAAAATGTTGACTCTGCTCGTGACACTATCGACATCGTCCTCATCGAGGTCTGCGTCACCAGTAGGTGCAACAGTGTAACAAGGTGTTAGATTCACCTGGGGTACTGGTATCGTAACCGGAGTTGTCCCTATGTTCAGGATCTCCGCATATACATACCCATCATTGTTTTTACCCAAAAAGTTACTTAACAGTAAGTCTGGCCCTAAGTTTTGTAAGGGTACCCAGCCTACTTTTTCATTGACATTGCTAACTTCCGCAAAGATTATCTGTCGTTTTCTACCTTTTATATGAAAAGATTCCTCATGTTTAAAGGGAATAAAGGTATTGTTGCATAATTCTAAACGCTTATGCGCGGCATCGATTCGTGCCTTGTGAGCGTCAATAAAATCCCAACCGATCAGGCCCTCTACTTTGATGGGGAAGCTGTCGGGGACTATGTGCAACATACGTTGACGTATCATCTGTAGAAGTGATAGTCTAGCGCTTTGTTTGCACTCAAATTCAATGGCCAGACGTATGGCATCAATGAGTGTGGTTGGCCTCTCGCTCCTGACTTAGTGATTGAGCGGGTCACATAGGCCAAACATGAAGTGCTGAAGAGCATCATTTTAATTCGCTGTTCAAGAGCGCTAATGACTTCCTGCAAGTCCTCCTGATTTTCAGTGAAATTGTCTATGCGCTCATCTATCGTGACAACGGGGACCTCTGGGTGTTTGTATGTCCTTCCCCCTGGCCAGGGAAAATTCAGTGGCGCGAAAACAGGTGTAATGGGTTGTTGACACTTGTTTCAAAATGTCGATGTATGTATGTTAAGCAGATAGGGGTATAATAAGTTGATGGCTGAGCCACGAAAGGATTAGTTGTGTAATTTGTAACTAAATGTTTAAAAAGTAGTGATGAACTTCGCAGGAACATACACCGTGCAACGTGTAAGAGCTAATCAAAGAGTAATGAAGAATTTCAGAGAAATCTGTGAAATAAACTATAAACTAATCGGAGGTTATATGCGTCCGGGATATAAATGAATTACTATTAGAAGATTTTTGATGTATTGAGTGTAAATGAAAAAAAAAGGCAATAATGCGTTTAACAAGAGTCCTTAAAATTCGAAACATCAACGAACTATTAAAATTCCCTTATTACTCTATGAAGTGTAAGAGCATGAATGGACTATTAAAGTGTGATAAAGAATTTATTAGAAATATTCGAAGAGCTAAATATAATAAGAGAATAATTAAAATGAAAAAAATTTAATTTATTAAGAACATATGAAATGCAAAATTTAAAAGTATTACTAAATATGTTAGTTAATATGTTAGGAATATTTGGAGTGCTAGATATAAGTGAGTTACTAATAGAAGGTTTCAATGTGTAAAGTATATTTAAAGTGAAAAATGCGGTAATATCCTACTTGGTAATATCTCAAATGCAAAATGTCAATGAACTGTTGAAAGGCAACAATAAATTCATTGAAGATGGATAATTGCTAGAAGGCAATAATAAAAAGAATAATGTATACGTTACAAATGTTTATAGTTACTAAATAGAAATGAACTATTAAAATATGTTAACTAAAGGTGTTTAAGCTATTAAAAGGTTACGCTGAGTGTTGAGGACGTTCTAAGTGTGAGGTGTAAGCGAATCTCTAAAATGTCATAATAAACCAGTTGAAAGTTTTCAAAATATATGAATTTAATAGGATTATCTAGATAGAATAATGTGTTTGTGATTAATGTTTAAGGTGTGCAATGTCAAAGAGCCGATGAATTGAATTGAACTTAAAAAAGATTTTATGATTGTATGTAAAATACGAAATTAAAGTATCATATAATGTGTTACTAATAGTTTTCAGAGTGTAAAATGCCACTCGTTAATCGAAGTATAAAAATTGTTTATTGAGAATGTGAAGTGTCAATAAATTATTGAAATACTAAAAAGGAGTGTCTAAATTGAGAAAATTCGAAGTGTGAAATACCGATAATCAATCGAATTACAAAATCTATTAATCGAGAATACTCAACGAGTCTAATATCAGTGAATAATCAAAATGCAAAGATATTATGCGTATTTATTATTACTAGCGGGAGCTCTGCGAGCTGCGTGATGTCATCCACGGGTTGGAGGTGTGGGAGGTCGGAGCCTTCCGGCGTTTTGATAAATATCTGCGCCGGAGTGGCGAGAACGCACACCTNGCACACCCCGACGCCGCCGAGTGGGCCGTGGGCGTCCAGGCTCGCCGAGAAGAGCAGGCAGCGATCTCCGCGACTCGCAGAGCTCGGTCGCTCCGACGCCGCGAGGAAGAACAGCACGCGGAGGAAACGCGCAAGCGTATGGAGGGCCTGCGCCTCGAGCGGGAGAAGCTGGAGGCAGAGGCACGGGAGGAGAACGCGCGCCGGGCTGAGGCGGCGCAACGAGCCAAGCGGCTGGAGCAGCAACTGCACCGCGCCCGCATGGCCGAAGAGCACGCTCTGAGCCAGGCGCGCCAACAAGAGGCCTACCGTGAAAAGAAGAGGACGGAGGGGCGCAGGTGCTTCGTGTGCGGCCACGCAGGGGTCCGCAACTCAGCGATGTGCCCAAGCAAGGCCGAGCACGAGGCGATCAGAAGGGAGTACCCTTGGAAGTTCGGGAGGAAGTAGGAGAAAGGTGTAAGCTGCGGTGAATAAAGTAACCGAATTCCCCCGAAACCCCTTGTTGTCATTCTGCGGAAATCCTGCAACCCTACCATCCTAACATCACCCATTTTCATATCATTTCAGCATAGCCCGTATCGCGCGACGAGTTACAGAGCCACTTCACTGGGTTACGTGGCGTCTGGAAGGGGGGTGTAACGAGCGCTTGAATTTCCCGCGCGTTCGTTAGTCGCGCGAGGCGGAGCTGTCGGCGCGTATGCTAGCAGACGACGTCGGCGGCCGACGTCGACAGGGTTAGGTACGCGCGCGCGAGGGAGCGAGCGAGGAGACTCGAGTTCGCTTTGGCCGGATCAACATCGGCGAGATACCGCTAATAGTCCGCGGATCCTTTACCGCACCTGGCGCACACCGGGACTCACCGAATACGTCATCACCTGGAGGGACGCCTCCAGACCTGGATACGAGCGGCCCGGAAACCCGTGGAGTGCTGTAAGGAACGCGAGGGCGAGTTAGCCAACGGCGAACCGGCGACCGAGTAAGTTGCGTTTTATATTGTCTTCCACGCGAAGCTGCCGCAGGTCTTGACTCGCTGCCACCGAGTCCCAGACCCGGCTTCGTGTGTGACATTGTGCGCGATCCTCTCGCCATCGCGCGTGCGAACTTTGTACACCGATTTGTATCATTAGTAGAGTCACAATATATCCTTCTTTTATCGTTACCCTCAGTGTATTCATTTGTATTTTCCCGAGTACCCTCCCGCTGGTAGACTCACGGTTACGCGGATAAGCGTGGTACCCCGGGCGTACCACGCATTTAATCATCACGCCGATCACCGAGGGACCAGCCAGACGCTATACGACGTTCACTGTGTGTTGACGGGCGGCATTTCCGCGACCGCACGGCATTGTCGAGTCCACCCCGTTACACAGTATTGTTAGAAAAATTTAGGTAACCTTCTATGAAGGTTTAAGAAAAAATTTGTAGTATCAGATGCATCAAAATTAATTTTTCTATTTATTTAATTCATTTTAAACTCATTATTAATACTTATTATTATTCAGTTTTATTAATTTATTATTCATATTGTATTATTCTGTAACAAAGAAATGAAATGAAATTTTTCACCGGCGGTGGGAATCGAACCTGGATCACCAGCGTGGTAGTCAAACATGCTATCCGTTTACCTAAACAGAACTGTTATGTTTAAAAGTTCAGATCTGATATATTAGCTACCTCAACGCGTAAACTAAAACTAATAATAAATAAACATTAATCAAAAAATAATAATAATGTATGATGATATATAAAGTAACCAAAATTCTAATTACTGCTTGAATTAACTTTCATGAAGATAAATAATCTGAATTACATATGAAATTCGAACGGGAATCTTTGTGAAAAGGTTCAAGAAATACTGCACGAAATCTTTCCTGAAAGGCTACTAGAAGCTTTTGAAAGATTCACTATCACGTTCAGAGTTGAACATTTTTTTAATCTTATATGAAGCTTACAGAGAGGTGGTGGTGATTCTTCCTGAAACTTTCGATGTTGTATTACGGTTAGCTATTAGAAATGCTCACGAAAATCTTTCGAGAAAGGTTCACGAAATATTGCACGGAATCTTTCAAAGAAAGTTTTTTAAAAGCTTCTTTTAAGATTCTACGTCATGTTTCAAAAAATGATAAATGGAATCTATCGTTGTTATCTTCTGTTAATCTTGCAGGAAGATTTTGAAGTAAGATTCCAGGAAGATTTTTTTTAAATTTTAAAGTTCTTACAGGAAGCTTCTGTGGGAATCTTTCTTGAAACTTTCGTTGGCAAGCTTTCGTGCTATGTAGGTACTACTGGCCAGGTATGTTGCAAGAGGGCGCTCGATATGTACGTAGCTGCACGAACAGCCAATCATACAAGGCGCAGCAGCAGACGAAAGCGGGGACTATGCACGCAACCAACGTCGAACAACCATGGGAAATGGTCTCGATCGCTCTCGTCGGACCACAGCCACGGTCCAGCAAATGAAACATATGGCTACTGGTAATGCAGGACAGATTCACCGAGTGGGTGGAGTTAGCAGCGCTCAAGAAAGCCGATAGCCGAGCCATAATCCGACACGTAAAGGAGAAAATCTTCTTCCGCCATGGCTGTCCTAACGCGCTGGTAAGCGATAATGGTCGACAATTTGTCAGCAAGGAGTTCACAGGGTTCCTGAAAGAAAACGGAGTGCAGCACCGAAAAACTCCGCCGGACAGTCCCTAATGCAACCCAGTAGAACGAACCAACAGGGTAGTTAAGACGATGATCGCCCAGTACGTCGGAAAACACCACAAAAAGTGGGATGAGAATTTATGCGAATTGGAATTCGCTTACAATACCGCCTGTAGCACGGCAACCGGCTACACGTCCTGGTGTAGCAGCGGCCGACTCTTGCCCGTGCGAAACCGACCACACGCTGACCTCTCGAGATTCGCCTGGTCACGGTGAGCACACAGGACAAGGAGAAGAGCGAGACGAGCGACCTCGATCCGTAGAGCCGTGCGCTCACGACTCTATGGACTGGAGGGATACCTAACCTCCGAAAACCTGCCGATATCCCGAACCCGTGTCACCGTCCGAAACTCCGATACCGCGTCCGCAAAACCGACGTATGCACCGAAACCACGTAACTCCGGCAACGTCGTGTTGATGTACCGTTAACCGCACTAGTTTAAGCCAGACCGATTGTAAAGGCGAAATATTCTAAACAAACCGCGATCTCGATTTCTGTTACAAATGGAGACTAATAATTGAACGATCAACTTGTTATCTTATTTACTAGAATATATCTATTTTGTTATTAATTACATAAACAGTCTCTTCAGTTAACCTTTCCCCTAACCAAATCCTGGCGTCCGGCCGACTATTTAACACGGGGAAAGTCGAACCGTTACAACTTTATTTTTACTTTTATTTGAACTTATTTTTCAATTATTGATAAATGCATATTATTTAATGAATTATATTTTGAAGCTTAATATCTTTGAAACTAACTGGTAGCATAAGATTCTATATAATGCTAACTAAATCAAAAATTTTAAATTGATTATTACCTTTTTACTCCAGTTATCGCGTCACGTAAAAAAACGATTTGTAGTATACAGGATGGGAAAAAAAATTTTGAAGGTCCATATCTTTGAAACTGATTGTATCTCCATATCTTGGAAACTGATATATTGAGTTGTAAACAACCCAAACATAGGGATCGAAGTGCTATATATTGCTAACTAAATCTAAAATTTGAACTTGAATTATGCTTTTTTACTTCAGTTATCGTGTCACGCAGAAAACCGACTTTTGTCAGTTTTTCTCAGGATCTGCCCCATGAAGTGACTTAAAATTTTTTTTTTTTTAGAAAGGCTTGAAATTTAGTTTTTGAGTTATAATGATTTCAAAAAATTGCACTTTATGGTGTGTAATAAAAAAACGACGAACGGTAATATAAATTTTCCGCGATAAAAAGATAGGTAATTTAATTCTATTTCATGTACATAGTAAGCAATTCGCGTCCATCAAATTTTTCAATAACTTTATCAGAAAAAACTGAAATCTCAAAACTAAAAAATCGATATGAAAAAAAATGGGTCCAGAAAATGTAAAAACGGACTGTTATCCCGCCGAGTATTCGTAAAAACAAAGAAAATGAGACTTGATGAATTGAAATCCACTAAGTAGAAGCTGAGCTAGAGTCGATACGAACGAACACACACACACACACACACACACACACACACACACACACACACACACACACACACACACACACACA
>CM053170.1:35021129-35086555 GCA_012977825.3 Pteromalus puparum | reverse complement strand
ACACACACACACACACACACACACACACACACACACACACACACACACACACATACACACACACACACACACACACACACACATCGTCCAGGGAGGGAGTTCGCTCCCTACGGGGGGTTGGAGTCCTCGGACTGCCCGAGCAAGCAGGGTAGTACAAAGGTCGCCTCATGTGCGACTAGAGGACTGTTCCTGCGATCTTAGGGGGAGTGCCGTGGACTTCGGTCTGCACGCTCCACAGGAATTGCGATCCTGAGGTATCCAAGTTACGGTGCGCCGTGCGACCGGGCGGCTTGACAGCGTCTTATTTGGCCGCTCGAGCGCCCGCTCAGTCTCCCGGCTGGGCTTAAAGCTGACCAGTGAGGTAGCTCGACAAACTGGGTTGCTGGCGCTCCCAGCCTGCCGAAGTACAGGGACCGGCCGTCAGCCAACAGGACCTGGCTGCCCATAACCGGCCAAATCTTCTGCCGTAGAGTGCCGAGGCGACGAACAGCACTCTGCGCGTCAGGGGAAAGGCTTGCGAGGCCAGCGCGTGACTGGCGAAGGATGCCGCGATGGGATGCGAGGCAGGGGACAACGCGAGTGGCCGGGAGCGGCGGAATGCGTTAAACGGCGCACGTGCGTAGGAGAGTAGGAAAAAAAGAAAAGAAATGAAAGCGAATAATAAGCAGAGCCTACTAAAAGCGCCAGAACCAACGACATCGGGGTTCCCAACCCCCAAGCCAGGACAATAAGATGACCTCTTGCACGGGCCGATTAAAACGGGCCTCGCGAAGGCGTTGGAAGAGCTAGGAAAGATAGAAGTAAAAAGTACGTCATTCTTAAAGGTGCCGGAGCTTCGCCTAAGAGGGGAAACTCTGGGATCAAGAACGACCAGTATGGAAAGTGTAGCGAGCATTGCCAGTGCTAGGAGCATGGACAGCACCTCGTCAATGGCACAAATAGCAGACTACAGAAAAGCTTGGCAAGAAGCCATAGAAGTTCGCAAGGAAGAAGAAGAATATATAACAAAGTTAGAAAAGGAAGTAGTAGAGCTTATCGAGGACTGTCAGACAGCACCACAGGACGTGAAACGCACTGCAGAACGTGCTAAACAACTTAAAGTGCTAGTGATCCAGTTAAGGAAAAAGCACAAGGAAGGAGATAATAAAGATGCACGCTACGAAGGTGACGTGGACAATTATCAAATGTGGCACGTAACACGAGAGAATGCAAGGAGAGGCGCGCGAGGACGGCTCCTTAAGGACGCGGTTTTAGCTAGTGCTGGAAACAAGAGGTCAAAGGGAAGCCCGACTAATAGCCCTGAAGAAAAGAGCGAGGATAAACAAGTCAGGAAGAGACAACGACAGGAGAAAGCGGTGATGCAACGTGAGCCTCTCGCCCCGAGAGCTCCTCACAATGCATCAGAGCCACTAGCGAAAGCCAGGTCCAACAAAAACAAGCGTTCAGAAGGACTACGAGTTAAAGGGGGGCAAAGTAAGACGTATGCGGAAGTCCTGAGGAAAATCCGAAAGGAAGTAAACCCGGACACGACTGGAACGATGGTGCTAGGAGTAAAACAAACTAGAAGTGGAGATGTCCTCCTTAAACTAGGAAAAGGGTCTGACAGGACAGCGTTTACGGCGGATGTAGAAAAAGCAGTCCTAGGCCTTGGACAAGTCAAGAAGGAAGAACGGAAGACCACCCTAGAAATAAGGGACATGGACTCGGAAGCAACGGAAGAAGAGGTGAGAGCAGCAATAGGAGAAGCCCTCAGAAAGTCGGACACCGGCAGGAGGGTGATTCTATTAAAGCCCAACACGAGTGGCCTTAGAATGGCCATAGTGTTACTCAGCGAGAGAGAGGCTAAGGAGCTCCTAGAAATAGGACACATCCGCGTGGGCCTTGTAAGTTGCAGGATTAGGAAACGAGTAAAGGTAGTGCGGTGCCACAAGTGCTTAGGTTTTGGACATTGGAAGGATGAGTGTAATGGAATAGATAGATCGACTCTCTGCTATAAGTGTGGAGAAGCCGACCATCGCATGTTTTCTCTGCAAAGAAGATGGACAAAAGGAAGAAAGCTGCAATCATGTAGCTGGCTCCGGCGGCTGCAACGTATTCAGGCGCGCCCTGGACACGGCGAAGAAAAAGGAACGGAGATCCTAGGAAGATCGAAGAACAGGTGAAAGGATGACGACCACATCGAATAGAAGAGGTTAGCCATTGCTCCTTCGCGAAGCAATACTTAACGGTCTCACTGCGGGGGATCCGGGGCACAGAAGATGAAGCTGGATGCACCTTTACTAAGGGTCGTTAAAGGCAAAGGAGGGCGTTTCCTCTCACGGATGGGTGTTTTTTCACCTGGCCGTGAGAGGGATGGGTTTAGTCGGTGCGAATCCGACACACGACTGGCGGAGGGGATCGGGTCGTTCCGACGACTCTATCAACGAAGCCAGCCATGGTCTTTCTAAGATTTTCCCTAATACCTCTTTCTCCAAGAGAAAAAAAAACACACACACACATCCATACGGACATTTTCTAAAAACACTACTTTTTGACTTAAAATGCCTCAATACATATTTTCTACATGTTTTTACACAAACTCCAAAAATGACTATTAAAAGGCTTCCTTAGGAAGAAAGCAAAATTTGATTAAGTTTAAAAAAAAAAAAATTCCACGGTGCACAACAAATAAGCTATTGCAAGATACTATATAAACATAAAAATGCATGAATAAATTAGTTTATAATTCGAATGACCTCAAACAGATTAAGTGCACTTTCTTTTATTTTTTCGACGTTTCGGACGTCTTAGTGGCACGCGAAGATGTTGGATCGCGATGATGAAGCCATCATGCCCTCAAAACTAGGACTGACACCTGCCACTGCCTCTAAGATTTGCTCTCCAGGCTGATGGACCCCTCTGGTTCTTGTAAGTTTTGGCGTTATATAGGATTCTCTTAGTTTTATGTTTACAAATTCCTTCGACGATTAGACTTCTTGAAATGGAACAACAAGACGTCTGAAACGTAAAAAAAAAATAAATAAATAAATAAATAAATAAAAGCAACTGCACCTAGTTCGTTTTAGATGATTTGAATCTTAAACAATTCAAACCTACCAGGAACCTCCCAGCCACTCGTCATATGAATAAACTAGAGTAATATTTATATAAATAAATACATACGTAATCTTATGTTACCTAATAATATATTTTCAGGGAATGCTGACACTTTTGGCTGTTACTACCATAGGTTGGATGTCACGAAAATGTAATTTATCCAGACGTGCTACTACTGCAGTTATAGTGTTGACGTGTGCAGCATATACCCAAGCTACACTAGGTATACTTACACTCCTAAATCATGTGCCTACTTACTTAGCAGCGCTGCATCAATCTGGTAGTCTTCTACTTTTGAGTTCTGCAATATGGCTGTGCCATGAAATAAAACATATTAAAAAATTGGCAAAATAAAATAAATAAATCCAATAATTTTGTATGCAATTAAGTGTTTTTACATTTTAATGTTAATTAAGTGATAAAAATAAAATTAAAATCTTTGCACAGATCTCTGCACATTATTTTGTAAGGGTTCTGCAACAAGTAGCGGACCAATGGAAGAAGTTTCAAAAACTACATTACACGACGAAGTATTTGACAATATCGTTTATGCGATGACGAACATGGCAATAAAGCTGTTGCCAAACAATACTAAAAAAAGTAAAACTATAAGGGTTTGATCTTTTTCAAAGATGTCCTTGCTATTGCATAGAAAATGTCTTAAATAAAATATTTCATGAAATTTTGATTGTTATTGATAATTAAATCTGGTAATTGTTTTTTATTTCTACTCGGAATATACAAATATGCAAAATATTTTGAATACACTGAGAGCCTTCGCGTCAAAGGGGCGTGACATCAGTCACTAGATTATTGGGTGACACAGTTATGCGTTATTTCGGTGCTGACCACTTGTTTTCGGCTCGAAGTGACAGCGTGACATGGCGTGACGCTCATAAAAAATAAGGACGAAAAGTCAGTTAATAGAGATTTCCGAAGAGAATTTTGGCTGAAACTTTTTGACATTTATGTAAAATCGTCTGCAGATCACGAATTCTACCATTAAAAAACTGTGAATATTATGATAAATGTCTAGGTCACGGAGATATCTTAAGGAGGTTCTAACCCTACTACACTAGTCAAAATCGGTGCATTCTTTTACTTTTCGTTTATTTTTAAATGTGAACTGTTAAAGAAGCTGTAACCGTAAACCCATAACAGATAACGATTTTTCGAGTAAATTTAACAATGATATTTGTCCTGATTAAGAATAAAAATTTTCCCGTAGAAACGGATTTGATTAATTTTTTGAGGTTGAATGTTCGTTTTCGGCATTCTGTAATTTTTTGTATTAATTAGAGGTATCTAATGATATTTTTTAAGGCCTCTAATTAATTATCAGATATTTTTCTTATAGTACAATTTTTTTCAACAAAAACTTGGCGTTAAATCTTTAGCAATACATAAATGAGTACGACGAAATTGCGATTTCCCATAAGAGCCTGTATTTGACAGCAAAAAATAAAAACATTGATTTCACGACTTGTAGGTACCCTAGCTTTCTGAAAATTTATGTAGATAATTTTGAGGCATATGCGAACCTGTATACGAAATTTCAGAATTATCTTGGCGTTATTTCTATTTAGTATAGAACCTTCTTCAAAATATTGTCCAGGTGTTTATTATAGCAAAAATTTGAACAGAATAGTGTGTTACGTGGTTGACAGTGATCAGGTGCAAATTCTACTCGTAGGTGATGGACACATTAGCTGACATTCGCATAAAGATGTTTAGATGTTTCTCCAGTAAACACCTAGACATTATCTACGTGAGTCCCAGGTAACTAGCTTTTCGTCTTCAAACTAAACTTACATCTACACATCTAAAGCCTATCAAAAGCCATTAAGTTCGCTACCTCTATTTTCATTTTTTACCTAATACCTGAACATCGTCTACGAGTCTGTAACATCCAACGATGCTACCGCACTTATTTAAAAATCTACACCTTTTAGCCTGCACTTTCGTGCAATAGCTGGGTGCTTTGAGTGTTTGCAAAAATAAAAGAAAATGAAAGGAAATGAAAACTTTTAGAAAATGACCCGGGGTTAGTCGGATCTAAGTTCTAAAAGGAAAGATATGGGATAAAAAGACCCGGTGTTAATCGGTTCAATTTATCCTAGCGATAGATTTAGGCAGTTCTAGGAAAGATAGAATAGCCAAATAAGATGCACTTACCTTTTCCTGCTGTTGGCTGGCTGCTGTTGAACTCACACAGAGTTTACAATTGAGGAATCGGGAGTCACGTCAAAAACAAAACTTTAAATCACGATTAGGAAAAACAAGTAATTTATTTTTTTTTTTACTTTAAATCTAACTATTCGCGTACAAACTTAAATGCGTACCAAGCGCGTAAATATAAAAATCGCGTACAAACAAAAATCGCGTACCAAGCGCGTAAATATAAAAATCGCGTACCAAGCGCGTAAAAATCTACCGAGCTTACTGAGAGTCGGGACCGGAGTGAAGATCGAGAGTGAGCCTTTGCAGCACGTAGGGCCCAGAGTCATCCCTCCTTGATGTTGTTGGGTGTCTCGTTCCGCCTAGATGCCGAAAATTAGCCAGTGAGAAAAGCCGTTATATCTGAGCTTTCCCTCACTTACGCCGAATTTTCGCATCTCTCCTCCTACGCAGCATTGGTCAGGCCCTTCGGTCCGCCTACGCCCTCTCTTCTATGATCGTGGTTCTCGAAGTTAACGCTTCGACGCGCACGCCAAATTTGCATAGAATTTCCCAAGCATTTAGATTATTCTTTAATCAAGGTTTACTAAAGTGGAAAGGAGAAATAATTAATATTATATTTTTAATGCTTGTGAAATTCCCTACAAATTGATACTAAATAGCATATACTTAAAATTATTTAATAAAGCTTTTACGCGCGTTACCTCAAAAGATTTTATAAATAAATGAAACTACTATTGAAAACTACATACATTTCATGCCTACAGCCATCACTATTAACGTAAATCATAAATTTGTTATATTCTGAGTTTATTTGCAATGCATCGTTACAATAATCGTAGCTTCACACCGACCGATTATTATAACTCTGCAAAAATATATATATATTTCTACAATAATCGTAGCTTCACACCGACCGATTATTGCAGTTCTACTAAATGTAATTAAAAGTAAAGTTTACAAACAGGCACTCAATCCATCCATCAATTATGCACAAAAGCGAACTGTATAAATCGAAAAATATACAGTTTAGTGCTAAAATAATTAATGAATAAATTGCACTGCTAGTTTGTTATTTTAAAATTTGATTATGACAGCTGCAGACAATATATATATAAGTATAAACATATCTACATAAAACCTTCTCACCGAAACTGTTGCTAAAAGCGAACTTATGCAAATCGAAAAATGCATAGTTTATACAACAGCTTGTAGTGAAAAAATCTAATGCAAATAATTCCTATTTCTAGCTAAATAATTGATAATAATGTTATATTGAAAACAGCGAAAAATTCCAGGATCGGTACACAGCTGCAAGCGTGCATATTCCCGAAACTTTCCCTGTAATAAAAAAAAGGTCCGAGCCTTTGTCCTAGGCTGTCTTAATGACCGCTCGCCCGAGACGCAGCCGATATCTTGAGCAAACGCAGCTGCTCATCATAAACATGACGCTCGGTCCGACGCGCCGAAATTTCTCTCTTAATGACTAACGCGCAGAAAAACTTTATTATCGGTATTATGATGCATCCGCTGATGCTTCTCGTCGATGCGCGCAGCTCAAGAGATTTACGATAGGGCTATTTGTCCTTCGCTTTCTCTCTTCAGGCCCGCATCTCCGATTTTCTATATCTGAAAAGCGTCACGTACGTTTTTCTAAATATTTAAAATTTTATTTTCCTAAAACTCGCCGGACGTGACACCCCTCGCCTAAATTGATTGTTATAAGGAATACAATGACGCAAGAACAATCATACGCTTTAACCTATTTTCTATAATTTAATCTATAAAAATCATAAATTTTGCAAATGAAAAAGTATATAGAGATATTTAAAATTATATTAATAAAGATAAAATAAGTATTTGAATTATAAAATAGTCACACACTTCCAAGCTAAGCCGCCTAATTCTTTAATGAGAGATTCATGGCAGTTTAAAAAATGATTTTTCATCTTGTTGTGGTTGAACATCTATTACATTGGATGGACCAGGTTTGGTTTCAAGTAACCCCAGTTCAATGTCCTTACATTCTTCTTCTTGTTTCTTTTCTTTTTGACTGTTGCTATTTGTTTGTCTTGAAATTAAGTAAAAGGCCAAAGTGTTCCAAATTGCTCCAAGTACATGAATCGAGCAACCATAAATTTGATGCAGAGCATATCCGTTTAGGCATGTTTCTATTATCACTTTGAAAAGCTGAAATATTATCAGGACGGCTATGATTCCTGCACTTGCTGTTCCGAAAGACACTAGTTTGCTCCATATCCTTCCCCAAGTTGAATCCACAATTTTCGTTACGGCATCTTTATTCATTAATTTAAATAAAGTACATTCATCGTTCGGAATCGGGTGTCCGTGTAATTCTCTTGCAATGTCATTTAATACTGCTGGTTGCTCTATCGGGAACATAATCCTGTCTCTAAGTTTTTCTAATTCTTCTTCTGTATAAATACCACTAGTGGCTAGTTCTCCTGGGCTCAAATAATTCCAAGACATCCTAGTCATTGGTTTGATCATAATAGGATCGTGTGCATCAGTAAGTCCTGGTATAAATTTGTACCAACTATTTCCAACTTTATAAATTGACGGTAATATTTTATTGCAAATTATTTCTGTGCCCTTTCTCTTTAAAATATGTGTCCTTGGTGTAAGGAAATAGGTTTGATTATTCCTTACTACCCGTAATTCTGCGTAACATGTTTCTCCATGCTCTAGTTTCACTTCTACAGGTATGCATTTTATTATGTGAATAACTTCACCTGCGACTACGGCCATAAATCCTGGACCTCTCATTAAATTATAAGCAAACTCATCCGGAGAATGCGTGGCTATTGCTAGAGAATTTTTTAATGTCTCTCTTTCCAAATTACAACGCTGGACTATAACATCTCTATATAATTGTTTCATTTGCATCCTTATGTGCTTCTCTACATACACAAACTTTGAATTTACATAGGCAAAAATGTCAAGATTAGAGACTGAAATCTGTTTTCTATTCGCAAAAGATTCGCCTCGCACGGTTTCAAAAATTACTAGTTTTGGATGTTCGGTTTTTATAATCTTATAACCGCATACATTGTCTGTGCTTTTACTAGCTAAAGCAAAAGTAATATCTTGAGTAGATAAGGAATAAATTATTTGTTCATTATAATCGCTGTCTATTAATTTGTTTGCATAACCTTCATATAAAACTCCGAATTGGTTAAATTTACAATAATCATTTGGAATAGTTTCCCAAAATGAGTAACCACCTTCCATATCTATACAATTTGACTCGGATAATGTACACGTAGTTCCTGATTTTAAATAAATTTTATTTTCGTCAATGTTAACCTTCGCTACAAATTCGCGCAATGTAATTTTTAATGTACCTGTTACAAAAACGTTGCTCCAAGTGCCGTACGGATCTGAATAAGTCTGTCCGTTACACACATTATTGCTATCTACGCTTCCTGCTAAATCTATGCTATGCGTTATTGATCCGTTTACTTTTAATCCTGTAATTACATTGTCATTAAATCTAAGGATTCCGGTTTTATGCATTTCGGTGCACGCTCTTCTACCTATTTCATATACATAGCTTGCTTGAGATCTAGATACAAAGACCTTGTGAGAAAACATTCCGCATTGATCTATAGTCCTACTTATTTCTAGTTTGCATTGAATTACATTTGTATCGTCATATTTATTAATTTGCAGCAGTTGAATATATTTTCTAGTTACATTAACGTCATTATAAGGTATATTACAAGCGCCTACATCTAACAATGATATCGTCGTTATATTTAAATTTCGAGAACCACAATCATAGCCTATCATTCCTACAGCTGAATGTATAGCAAAAAGAAAAATGATTAAAAGCTTCATTTTGTTTTCTTCTATATATGTATTCTTTATCTGTGAACACACAAAATTTGTTAAAATAATTTGTTAAATCTTAATCAATTTGTTTTTTTTTATTTTTATTTTGTTTTTTCTTTATTGTTGCTTCCTTATTAATATGTGATATTCTTAGTCTATTGCTATATACAATTTTACTACCCTTATTTATATGAATTCTTATATTATTCTTATTAATAACTTCTAATACCTTATGCGGTCCTGAATAATGATTTCCGAATTTCCCTGGCTTATGCCCTGCCAAAAGAAATACGTAATCGCCTACCTTAAAATTTTGTTCATTAATTTTCCTATCGTAATATTTTTTTGACCTATATTTTGAATCTACTAAATTATCATAAACTAACTTTTGAATCCCATTTAATCTAGTTATTAAATCAATAACATACCCCTTATAAGTAGGTAACAAATCTCCTTCTCTTAATGGGTTGTTTGACGGTAATCTAGCTAACCTACCAAACACTACCTCGAAAGGTGTGTGCTTAGTTGATTCCTGAACACATGTATTATAGTTTAACATGGCTATATCTACCCATTCGTCCCATTCATGGTCTATATCAGTATATTGTTTAAGAAATTCAGCCAATGCGTGATGTGAACGTTCTAGAGATCCATTTGATTGTGGATGGAAAGCAGTTGTCTTAATCTTTTTAATTTTGAATCTTTTCGCTATTCTATTCATTAAACTACTTAAAAAGTTTTGACCTTGATCAGTTAATATGACTTTAGGTGTACCAAAAATGCAAATAAATCTTTTTATAAAAGCATCTGCTATAGTTGAAGACAAAGTATCTTGTAAAGGAATTGCTAAACAAAATTTCGATAATTGATCTTGAATAGTTAAAATATATTGATTATTATTCTTAGTAATATTTAGTGGTCCAACTATATCCATTGCCACTTTATCGAACGCAACTCCAGGTGTGTCAGTTATCACCATTGGCTGCTTTGTCTTTAAACGAACTAATTTTTTTAATTGGCAGTCCAAGCATTGTTGAATTCTACGCTGTATATCTGCTTTTAGATCTTCCCAATAGTATCTTTGTTTAATCCGATTATACGTCTTTGAAACCCCTCTGTGCCCTCCTATAGGTGAATTATGTAACTCATAAAAAACTTGATCTCGATTTTCTTTAGGTATGTATAATAGTCTTCCCGAGCAAATAATGATTTTAATTTGTGAGCCTTTAAAAACTAATTCAATTATATTTAAAATTTCTTGCCAATCTAAATTTTCTATATCTTTACTTTTAGCTAAACAAATTATTTTCTGATTATTTTTTATTAATAAATCTTTTAAAACTGTTAATGTGTCAAAAATTGTTTCTTTTGTTTTTGATAAGGATTCTGATCTATCTCCTTTAATGCATAATGAATAATATTTGTAATTATTCTTACGTTTAAATTCTCTTACTTCTCCAATCTCTAAGTTTAATCCTGTTTTTAATTTTCCAAATTCTTTTAATTTTCTTGCTCCTTCATCACATGGCTCTCCTTTGTTATCAATAAAATAAGCTACATTATCAATTCTATATTGAATTAAATCTTTGCATTTAACAATCTGTTTATCTATTTGTAATGGCTTAGTTTCATTATTGTGTAAAGTTACTTTCGAGTTTACACTCTTTTCATCTTTTGATTCATATTCTGATTGAATTTCATCATTACTTTGTTCGTTTATAGAGTCATTATCAATTTCTAAAATTTTGTCTTCATTCTTATTTTCATCTAGTAATATTGGATTCTTTTCATTATCTTTCATTCTAAACATATTCTTATTTATTTCTTTATGCGACTTTATTTGAGCTTCATAATCACTCTCGTCAGTAAAATCACTTTCTTCATAATTAACAATAGAAGTTTTTCTTTTTGGATACCTATGTCCATTATCTAACGAATTCGCTTCATTTAAAATTTCTGATTCGTTATCATTTCTTAAATCTTTCTTTTCTTGCTCTTTCAAAACTTTATCACTTTCTTTACTTATCAAATCTTTATTTCTTTCAAAAATTTTAACCTTATCAGTTTTAGACTTCTTTTTCTTACTTATTATCTTTCTATCTGCCTTATCTATATCGATATCCTTCTTAGGCATATTTCTTAATTTCTTAATCGGTTGGTTATGTATTTCTACTTTAGTCGTTATTTGATTAGTTTCTTCTTTATTTTCTTTCAATTGCTGTGCTCTAGTGATTACATTCGTATCTAGAGGCACTACAGGGTTTCTCGACAATGCATCTGCATTGGAATTCAATTTCCCAGGTTTATAAATAATCTCATAATCGTATTCTCCTAGTTTGAATCTCCATTTCTGTACTCTTGTATTAAGATCTGCAGATTTAAACCAAAGTAACGGTTTATGATCTGTAATAATTTTAAACTTTCTACCTAGCACATAAGGTCTAAACGTAGTTACACCATGTATCATAGCTAAGGCTTCTTTTTCATAAACTTCATAATTTAATTCTGAACCTCTCAATACTCTTGATGTATATGCTATCGGTTTATCTCTTCCTATATCTCCTTGAGATAATACGCTACCTATGGCATATCCTGATGCATCACATGTAATATTAAAAGTTTTAGAAAAATCAGGAAATTGTAATAAAGGTGCTGAACAAAGAATTTCTTTCAAAATGTCAAACGCTTGTTGTGCTTTGTTATTCCACTCAAATTTTTCTCCTTTCTGAAGTAGCTTAGTTAAAGGCTTTGCTATCTTGGCGAAGTCTTTTATAAATCGCCTATAATATCCTGCTAAACCTAAAAACTGACGGATATTTTTCACTTCTTTAGGTACAGGAAAGCATTTAACAGCCTCTACCTTCTTGGGGTCTGGTTGAAGTCCGTCTTTATTAATTTTATGCCCTAGATAAGTCACTTCTTGTTTTAATATCTCGCACTTATCGGGTTGTAATTTAAGGTTAGCTTCGCGTAATCTTTCCATAACTTCATTGAAAAGAGTCTCGTGCTCTTCTAACGTTTTTGCATAAATTACAATATCATCAATATAAACATATACTCCTTTTCCAATTAAATCCCCAAGGATTATCATCATTAAACGCTGATATTCCGCAGCGGCGTTACGTAGGCCAAAGGGCATTCTAACAAATTCAAAGTGTCCTAACTGAGTTGAAAATGCGGTTTTTGCTGCATCTTCTGGATCCATCATAATTTGATGAAATCCCGAGAAGCAATCTAGAGTAGTAAAGTATCTAGCACCTTGTAACTGGTCAAAAATATCCGTAATGTTCGGAATAGGATATTTGTCAGGAATAGTTTTTTCATTTAATGGCCGAAAGTCAAGTACTATTCGCCATCTTGGTTTTCCATCTGGTCCTGGTTTTTTCGGTACTACCCACAATGCCGTGTTATAAGGTGATTTAGAAGGTCGAATTATTCCTCTTTTTAATAGATCCTTAATTTGAATTTCAATTTCTTCTTTTAATACATGCGGCAACCTATATTGCTTTGTATAAACTGGATAATCATCTACTGTATTAATCTTATGTTTGAGTATATTAGTTCCTTGTAAAATATCGCCTTCTAAATAAACTCTATCCGCATGTTTACTTATTAAATTATTTAATTGCTCTAACTCTTTAGCATTTAATCCATTAGTATTAATTAAACTTTTTATCTTTTTAATTCTATCATTTACACTTAGGTCTTCATTACTATACTCTTGCTCGTCCTCTAGAACTACCGAAAATATACTTACATGTTTTCGTGCTAAATCTATAACTTCCGTAGCTTCTTTATCATTTATATTTTTTATATTTACTACTAATTTTAATCCTTTAATCTTATCCTTTTTCTTTATTTTTTTATTATTAACCTTATCAATAGTCTTTTTACTTCTGGCATACTTTTGTTTATTATCTTTAAATTTAAATTTATTATTTTTTATAATTTTTAAAGTTTCTTCATTTTCCTTTTGATTCGGCATAATATTTATTAAATTTACTTCTATACAATCCTTTTGTTTTTCTACTCCTAATTCTTTACATAGATTTTCATTAGTTATTTCAACATAAAACAACTCTCCTAAATTAGAATATTCATTCATGTAATAGTCTTCTATTTTATAGCCATCATAAGGGTCATATTTAGTTTTTAGTGAATCTGAATCTGAATCTCTAAGTAATAATTCTAGCCTTTCTCCTAAGTTTGAGCTTATATCTGTGTCTGAAATAGAAACTGACATCATGTCTGAATCCGGATCTGAATTTGAATTTAAATCTGAATTGGAATTTAAGTCTGAATCAAAACTAGAATCTACATCTAAGCCTCTAACTCGTTTTATCAAACTATCTGTTTTACGATAGTAACTATCCTTTTTAATAAATCTACTTTTTAAAGGTGCAAATTTTTCTCCTACCTTTAAAATCTTTTTACCAAAATGTATTACACTATTTGTCTTAACAAAATAATCCACACCTAAAATTCCTTCTCCAGGTATTGGAAAATCATTCTGCACTATGTAAACTTTATGATCTACCCCAAAAATATCCATAATTGCTGATCCTAAAGTAGTCGAAATATTACCGTCAATTCCTTTTAAATAAATAATGTCATTTCTATCAATTAGACTTTCTTCGGTAAGCAAACTTTCTTTGATTAAACTTCCTTCGGCTCCTGTATCTATTATAAGTTGTGCAATTTCGCCCTCTGATGAATATATATCAATGTAAGGCAAATTATTTACAGTATTTGAATTTTCTAAATTGATAATTAATTCTTCAACATTCATTTCCTTTACTATTTGTTTAAACTTAAATAAATTACCGTTTATTGTAAAATAATTTGAATAAAAATCAATAACACATTTATTTTCAAAAAGAAACTGACTACTTAATATTCCTGAATAAGGCGTTTGAAAATTATCGTCTACTACAAAAAAAACTGTCTGTTTGTTAAAAATTTCTATCTCGACAAATCCTAATGAATCAAAAATGGTTTCAGATATTCCTCTTAAAGCTATATTCTGTACTTTGCAAATTTCAAGGTGATTTGGTACTTGACTAATTTTAATAAGGTTTCTTTGCGCTCCTGAGTCTATCATTAAGCTAAATGACAAATTAAGTCTATTATCAATATAATTTATAAAAGGTATTAATGAATTTCTCTCTACTTTGATACTTCCTTCAAAAACTCGTCCTCGTTCAGATCTAAAGCTGAGCGCTTCTTTGATTGGGTTTCCTGCCTCGCGCTCTGTTTTAGGAAACCATTGTCGTTTCCCTGATTGTTCTGGGTTTTGTATTGTTTAATTTTACAATCTGCATCTAAATGTCCTACTCTTTTACAAAAATCACAAAATTTACTCGTATTGACTTTACAGTTTGTTGCTTCGTGTCCCTTGAAGTTACATTTCTGACAAATAACTTGTTGTTTATTTTCATAACGATTTACTGAACTATTCCGTTGATTGCATTTATTAGCATTATGTCCTGGCTTATCACAGATCTGACAAACTGTAATTGAGATTTGACGTTTGCAAGTTTTAGCCGTATGTCCAATCTCTTCACAAATCTGGCATTTCTCCGAACTACGCTGATTTAAATTTCTACATTTTTTTGCATTATGACCTACTCTTTCGCATATCTGGCATCTTTCTTTATTTCTAGAGTTTAGATTTTCCGGGCAGTTTCTCGCTATGTGTCCATGTTTTTCGCATATATAGCAATTAAAATTCACGTTTCCTCTGATGGTGCATTGCTCTGTTTCGTGTCCATTCTTTTTACATATATTGCAAAAACTAATTCTTTTTGTGTCTCTAATTTTAAAATTTGCTTCTTTTCTTAATGACCTTTGTGCTTCATAAGCTCTTTCCGCGGTTATCGCATTTTTAACTATATTCGTCAAATCATCTGCATCTTCTAACCTGCGTTCTATTTCTGGTAATAATCCTCGCTTAAAACAATCTATAATATTTTTTTCGACTGATGCTTTGAAATCAGCGTCTGCAGTCCCATCTAATAATTTTTTTGCGTCTAAAATTCTTTTGCTAATTTCGCGTAATCTGTTGGCAAATGTGATGACCTTCTCACCATCTCTCTGATACTCACTACCTAAGTCGCCTTGTAACTGGTGAATAGACTTCGTTTGTCCAAAAATACTCTTTAAATAATCTCCTAATTTCTCTACCGTGTCAAAAGTTTGACCATATATTGCTTTTCTTGCCTCTCCAGTTATTTTACTTCTAATTAATTTTACAAGATTCTTTACCGATCCTGCGTCTACCATATCCTTAGCCTCTTCACATCCCTCAATAAAATAGCTTACTGGTATATTACTACCATCAAACTCGGGTATTACTTTAAGTGCATCTTTGAGTGGTACTGTAGCTACAGCCATTTCTATTTCTGGTTTGCTATCTCCGGAATCAACACTACTATTTAATAAATTTTGATCTTTATTCCCTTCCTCTAAATCTACTATAGTTTTATTTTCAGTTGTATCTACAGTTTTATCACCAGTGTCATCTAAAATTTCTGCGTTTAATGAATTATCAAGTGAAGTTGCTGAATTAAAAGTCTCTGATGTATCTGACTCAGATGATTCTTGATCTAACTTTTTAAATTGTTCAAATTTATCCACGTATTCTTTTAGCTTTGGATCTTTATTCGCGGAACTTCTCGTTACGCGTTTATCGTCTTTATTTCCACTCATAAGCTTAAGTTAAAAGATTTTATAAAATAAAACTAGACTAGTTTTAGTCTAATTAGAAGTAAAATTTTCAAAAGTTTTAAAATCATATAATAAACGTTAATATCAAATTATCGACCAATTTATTAATCAAACTACATTTGTTATTTTGTAATATTCGAAATTATAATTTATATAGATTACGTCGAATTAAGTATCTCTATTATTCCCCTCGCCTAAGACTTTACTTATAATCAGAAAATTTCATATCAATATATTTATATTCGTAAAATTATTAAAAACAATTCAATTGAAAAAATAGAATTTCACTATTAAAATTTAAATCTGTTATAAAACTATCGACTTAATCTCATTTATTTATTTAATTTCCAAATTATATACTTAATTGTCAACTGCGAAATTATTATTGTTTATAATAATTAATTATTTATTTAAATATTTTTATAACAGTTTGAAATAATATTTGCTTTTGTTTACCATATATCTCATATAAACTGATTTAAATATCTATTAAATACAAAATTTATAAAAATATATTATATCAACAATTATAATCACCAGTTCAATAATATCCACACTATTAAATTTAAATATAAAATCTAAAACTCACTATTTCATTTCAAAATTAAAATTTAAATTTCGCGGTTTACTTCTTAAACAGATGGCAGCACCATAATGCTTCGACTTCGATTCGACTGTGAGAGTTCGATAGTGACGCTAACTTCACGCTGTTGCTACCTAAGCCACGCTTGCACTGACAGGAAAACGTCTGCTATACTAAAACTTTGGACTAATGAAGCCAAACTTAAACGTTTGTATATATCTTTCGAAGTAAGGGTAGTAGAATGTACATAAACTAAAGCAACTCGTTTTATAAAATAAATTCTTACAATGTATTCAATCTGAATTCTAAACTTTATTTTAGTATGTATATATATCTATTCTCAATTATAAACCACTCTCGACCATACCAGATTTCAAAAGTCGTATACTCAAAATACAACTTTACTAATAATTTCTGCAATCACGTATACGGGAAAAACAAATATTTTTTATTTGCATAAAAATAAATGATGCTATAAACTTTCTGTTGCAATGAATTCTTGCTTTTTTCTTTCGAATTTCGTATTCAACTTGAAACACTTAATACAATTATCTATTAATTCGAATAGACAATCAGCACAAAATTTATTTTTAATTCTCTTGACTTTCTTTGGAGAAGGTGGCAGAGGTATTTCATGTACTGGTGTTTGAATAATGGCTACTGATTCTGGTGGTGGTGGAGCTGGCACAAATACTGCGGCAATAAGCTCTAGCTTTTTCTGCCTCAGCCTATTCTTCTTACCTTTTCTAGTACGTTTATTAATTTTACTTTCCATAAAAAATGAAATATTCAATTTCCGTATATAAAATTTTCACCGTATGAATAAACACGTGATTCCTAAACTGTGTCTAACAAAATTCTTAAATAAGTTTTCTAACATGCACATGCAGATATTCTTTGAAATTTACAAACATTCAAAGGCTGTGTGTAGTGCCCCACGTTGGGCGCCAAGAAAAAGAGCATGTAACATCCAACGATGCTACCGCACTTATTTAAAAATCTACACCTTTTAGCCTGCACTTTCGTGCAATAGCTGGGTGCTTTGAGTGTTTGCAAAAATTAAAAGAAAATGAAGGGAAATGAAAACTTTTAGAAAATGACCCGGGGTTAGTCGGATCTAAGTTCTAAAAGGAAAAGATATGGGATAAAAAGACCCGGTGTTAATCGGTTCAATTTATCCTAGCGATAGATGTAGGCAGTAATAGGAAAGATAGAATAGCCAAATAAGATCCACTTACTTTTTCCTGCTGTTGGCCGGCTGCTGTTGAACTCACACAGAGTTTACAATCAAGGAATCGGGAGTCACGCCAAAAACAAACTTTTTATCACGATAAAAAAAGGTAATTTATTTTTTTAAACTTTAAATCTAACTATTCGCGTACAAACTTAAATGCGTATCAAGCGCGTAAAAAATCACGTACAAACAAAATCGCGTACAAACAAAAAATCGCGTACAAAGCGCGTAAATACAAAAAAACGCGTACCAAGCGCGTAATCTTCAATGCGTACCAAGCGCGTAAAGATATACCGAGCTTACTTAGAGTCGGGACCGGAGTGAAGATCGAGTGTGAGCCTTTGCAGCACGTAGGGCCCAGAGTCATCCCTCCTTGATGTTGTTGGGTGTCTCGTTCCGCCTAGATGCCGAAAATTAGCCAGTGAGAAAAGCCGTTATATCTGAGCTTTCCCTCACTTACGCCGAATTTTCGCATCTCTCCTCCTACGCAGCATTGGTCAGGCCCTTCGGTCCGCCTACGCCCTCTCTTCTATGATCGTGGTTCTCGAAGTCAACGCTTCGACGCGCACGCCAATTTGCATAGAATTTCCCAAGCATTTAGATTATTCTTTAAACAAGGTTTACTAAAGTGGAAAGGAGAAATAATTAACATTATATTTTTAATGCTTGTGAAATTCCTTACAAATTGATACTAAATAGCATATACTTAAAATTATTTAATAAAGCTTTTACGCGCGTTACCTCAAAAGATTTTATAAATAAATGAATCTACTATTGAAAACTACATACATTTCATGCCTACAGCCATCACTATTAACGTAAATCATAAATTTGTTACATTCTGAGTTTATTTGCAATGCATCGTTACAATAATCGTAGCTTCACACCGACCGATTATTATAACTCTGCAAAAATATATATATATTTCTACAATAATCGTAGCTTCACACCGACCGATTATTGCAGTTCTACTAAATGTAATTAAAAGTAAAGTTTACAAACAGGCACTCAATCCATCCATCAATTATGCACAAAAGCGAACTGTATAAATCGAAAAATATACAGTTTAGTGCTAAAATAATTAATGAATAAATTGCACTGCTAGTTTGTTATTTTAAAATTTTATTATGACAGCTGCAGACAATATATATATAAGTATAAACATATCTACATAAAACCTTCTCACCGAAACTGTTGCTAAAAGCGAACTTATGCAAATCGAAAAATGCATAGTTTATACAACAGCTTGTAGTGAAAAAATCTAATGCAAATAATTCCTATTTCTAGCTAAATAATTGATAATGTTATATTGAAAACAGCGGAAAATTCCAGGATCGGTACACAGCTGCAAGCGTGCATATTCCCGAAACTTTCCCTGTAATAAAAAAAGGTCCGAGCCTTTGTCCTAGGCTATCTTAATGACCGCTCGCCCGAGACGCAGCCGATATCTTGAGCAAACGCAGCTGCTCATCATAAACATGACGCTCGGTCCGACGCGCCGAAATTTCTCTCTTAATGACTAACGCGCAGAAAAACTTTATTATCGGTATTATGATGCATCCGCTGATGCTTCTCGTCGATGCGCGCAGCTCAAGAGATTTACGATAGGGCTATTTGTACTTCGCTTTCTCTCTTCAGGCCCGCATCTCCGATTTTCTATATCTGAAAAGCGTCACGTACGTTTTTTCTAAATATTTAAAATTTTTATTTTCCTAAAACTTGCCGGACGTGACAAGTCCCTGGTATCGTGTCTATCATCTATGAGTAAAGCTTGAATTCACGCATTATAAACGTCCAAACGTTTTTCCAATTTAAACACCTGGATACCTCTTTTAAAAGATTATTCTAGTGATCAACAAAATGAGCAATCCATTGGCAAACGCTCTCAAAAATATCATGACGAAAAAGCGGAATGTTTGACCAAACGTTTGTCAAAACGTTTCCATGTGGCGAACGAATAGCTAACCATTCTCTTAGCTTCCTATCAGGGTTATTGCTTTTATTAACTTGGCTCGCTATTAATCTGTGATTTTCCGGCAAAACAAATAAGTCACATTCATGTTTTCGAGATATGACGATTTCAATGTTTGAATTGATACGTAAGATCATAGCATATAACTAATTACGGCGCAACACTGTGCTTATTTAATACATTATAAACTAATTTTTTAACATCACACTGGAAAAAATAGGGTAGTTGTCTTTTTATAATGCAGAAATTTTATAATGCATTATGTTATACATTTTTGTGTTAAGGTAGTGCTATCGGTAGGAGATTGACAGTTCAGAAATCTATGAAATTTTGGGTAAAGGTAGATTCTATTTTAGCTAAGAATCAGTTAAAATTTGAGAAAGATTTGAAGTCTGGAAAAGAAGTTAAAAATATTTTAATTTCCAAAAATCTGCACATTTCGCTTTAACTCTTAATTGTATAATATTGACAGTACAGAATTCATTGAAATTTTGCGGAGCATTAATTTAAGAAATTACGATTAGCTTAAGCATTATAGGCAAAGATTTGGAGCCTGTAAAAGGAGTAATAAAGGAATAAAAGTTCGAAAATGTACACTGAACCTCAAAAAAATGAGTCGAATCAACTTCTGTCTGAAACTTTTTATTTATAATCACGGCAAATAAAATTGTTTGATAATAATGTTTAATCATTGTTTAACCATTATTTAATGTAACTTTATTTATGCAACTTCTATTATTATGTGTATCTCGCGAATAAACAAAATATAAAAAGTGGACTTGTTTTGACTATCTCAGTAATGGTAGTACTACTTTAAGACTCTTGCCATAACTTTATTAATGTTATAAATGAGTTTTGAAATTTTTCTTCTCATCCCAAAATATTATTTAAACTGAAACGGACTTAAGTGTTCGCCTGTAATAGACGGGAAAAAAATGATATAAGCGTGTGATAAAGTGGTGAATTTAAATAATCAATTGTGCAATGCGTAATTGACAAACTTTTGAAATTTTTACGTGAAAAAAAGATATTTTAATTGGTAAAACTTGATGCACACGTCATTTAAAAAAATGTCACTCAAGTTGTTTTGTTTCAAAGCCACTTTTTTATAATATAGAGAGATTATACAGGCTAAAAAACCTTTTACAATTCAATGAACAAAGATATGAAAAACAACGGTCGAAATATGATCTGGACGCAATATTCATTGTGACTGATGACCCTGCTAGAAGTGCTTTTAACAAAGTAGAGAGCTAACTCAGCCGAGAGCTAACGACTGTTGTTCTTCCCCATCACTCTTTTGGGACACATCTTGACTCCAGTGGCAGAACAGTAGACATTAACCTGAAAAAACGATAATTTCGAAAAAGCAGGGGAAATTTTGAAGGAAATATTGTCTGCAGTGTGCATTGACAGACACGAAGTAGTTAATGTTTACTTTATGCACGCGGCAGATTGTTCACATTTCATAATGTATTGTTTTCTTTACGTATGAATTTTTATAGTAGTTTTAATTTTATTTTTATCACAATTTTATGCGTACTTTTTGATATTTATCTGAAGTATTCATCCAACGGTCCCGGACCCTGAAAAACACGACGAAAATTTATTGGCTCCCTTCTTGATTTGCAACAGCCTACCGATTCAACCTTTGCACATCTTCATCAGCACGCTCTATGATTTCTATTGCCCAAGTGTACGTGGTAATTTAGAAAAGAGATGCTGCAGTACATGTGGTATCAACTTTTCATACATTACAAGAGTGCGGTTTACAGTGCACGAGCTGCACCAGCGCGCAAAGTGTGACCCTCGCGGATCATTACACGTCGAGCTACTGAGCTTCTGTGCGCAAACAATGATAGGTTTAGAATGGCTAAATCAGAGTGAAGTTGAAGAAGTAGATGATAATACTTAATATCGTATGGACGTGTTGGTTCCAGTAATCACTTTTGTAATCACACGTGAGTCCCCGTGGACTGAATTAGAATAAATATTCTTTTTTATGTAGTTTGAATTCTATTTAAGTATTTTATTGTTCGATTTTCTCACTAATTGTACTCTACGTTCTTGTGTATATATGTATATAGGATGACTTGAAGCTCGAAAGCTTATGGCCGCAGTAGTACTTGCTATTGCTTGTGCTTCCGTTTCTTGATAGTCGTGTTAGTAGTGTGACGTCATCTATCTCACGCCTATCCCAGCTGACTAGCAGTCCGGAAGATTCAAGGTGTGTATTAGTGTTAATGGCTCTTAGCAGTGTGAGGTCATCACTGCTCTCACTGCCCCTTCTGTCTATTAGACATGCAGGGTAATTCGAACAGTGTTGTGTGGTGGGTAGTGTTGTTGTGTGCTCGAAAGTGTTACCTGTGTAGTTTCGCAACAAATTGATGCATGCATTCTACCTACTTTGGGGCCTTTATATAACTCGTCTAGCGCGTGATTGCGGAGCTTTCTCCATTCGGAGGTGTCTGTGTCTTGTTTCGCACCATAGATCTTTCGGAGGACTCTGTTTTCGAAGACTCTAAACCTATGTGCTTCTCTTTTTTTAGTGACCACGTTTCGCATCCGNCGTTTTTTTTTTTTTTTTTTTTTTTTTGTGGCATTCAGAACTCGAAAGTTTATCGCCTCATCTACGCAAGCCTTCCACGTATCCCTAGTTTGTGCTAACCCTATCCATTTCGCGCCGTCCCGCCCGATTTCAGTTAAGTCCGCTTTTAAATTGTCCTCCCACCTGCGTCTAGGTCTTCCTAGAGGTCGCGACGTATTATACGCGCTGCCGTGCGATCATTTCCCATTCTTGCAACGTGCCCTGCCCATCTTAGTCGCAATCCGTCCCCCTATAGGTTCTTACGTCAAGTACGTTCGTGTGGCGCCTCATCGATAAGAAAGTGATCGATTTGATTTTTTGTGACTCCGTCCGGCGATGTCCATGTTACTTTGTGTATATCCTTGTGCTTAAAGCACGTACTCTTTACTATAAGATCTTTTGCCGCCGCGAAATTTATGACTCTAATACCGTTATCGTTGCTGGTTTCGTGCAGACTTTCCTTGCCTATAGTGGGCCTAAACATTTCCTCTTTCCCTATTTTAGCGTTGAAATCCCCCACTACTATTTTGGTGTCGTAAGACGCGAATTGGTCGATTAATTGCTCCAAGGCTTCGTAATAAAGATCCTTCACTTCTTCCTCTTTGTCCTCCGTAGGACAATGCATGTTAATAACCACGTAATTGTACCACGCTCCTTCGATGATGATATACGAGAGTCCGTCGTTTACGAATTTGAAACTTTTAACCGCGTGTATAATTCTTTTGTTAATCAGAAATCCGGTACCTACGGAATGGCCGCTCGCGCCCCCGTACATAAAGGTGAAGTTTTCGTTTCCTAACATACCGCTATCTTGCCACCGAGTTTCTTGTATAGCTACTAAGTCTAGATTGTACCCGTCAGATTCTTTTACGATTTCCCGGTACGCGCCTGCTCTGTATAAACTGCGCACATTCCACGTTCCTACCTTTAAGTCCCTATTGATTTTGGTTTGGTTTTGGTTTTTTTAAGCCATGATAGTAAGTGAAACCCACGCGTTTTGGATCCTGTTCCGATCGCAGGTGAATCATCCGTTCTAGAGGTGATAACCCCCATACCTCTCTAGAACTAAGTATGAGAGCTTTCCGACTTTGATGAGGACGGGGTCAACTCATCGTCGGACACACTACGGAATCACGCTCGTATCCTAACCCCCCCCCTGCAAGGTAGCGCGCCTTCGCTGGCTTCGTTGCCGTGTAAGACCAAGTGGCGAATCATTCTACACTGTTGGAAAATGAGGTAAAGCAGAAGATTACAATAAATAATAATTTATTATTCGTTTCTTCTACAGCTACTATATAACGCCGTGTACACCATGTGTACTGTAAGACGGCTCGGAACCAAGAGAGCGATGTGCGAGACTCGTCTAGTCTCGACACCGCAAGTAGTCATGTGACTCACACTCATACGCGAGAGGGGATACCTGCATGCACACACTCGTTAACGCGCTCACTCATTCTAGCACGAACTATACTATACATACAGTCAAATGTACTATATTCTCAATACGCCTCCTTACATTTGTACTGTACATTATATTTTTACATTTAACAACTTTCTGAATTTTTCAAATTTTTCTCTACAGAGAGCTTTTGTAAAAATGTCCGCAACATTTTCATTAGTATCAATTTTACAAACTTCAATCAATTTATCTTTCACGCTTTGATGTACAGTATGATAATGAATCTCAATATGCTTAGAATTTTTCGTAAAATTACCGTTATTTGCAATGTTTATTGCACCTGAATTGTCTTCATAAATTTTAATCGGTTCTGCAATATTTATTTCGAATATCTTTACCAACTCTCTGATGTATTCTAGTTCGCTTACAGATTCGGATAGGGCTACATATTCTGCGTATGTCGACGCTTTAGTTACACATTTTTGTTTTCTTGACTTCCAGTCAATTACATTTTCGAACATTCTTATAACATAACCTGTCGTAGATTTTCTATCAATAATATCACCAGCCCAATCTGCATCCACATAGCAGTCGATTATATTATTACAATTTTCTTTCCTTTTATAATTTAAACATAAGTCTTTCGTTAAATACAAATATCTTAGTACTCTTAAAGCATACTTCCAATGAGTCTGGTCATAACAATTCTGATACCTACTTAAGTAATTTACGCTAAAACTTATATCTGGTCTCGTATTCGAACTTATATACAATAAAGCACCTATCAAGTTTCTATACTTAATATTTGACTCGCAATTTTCAGACTTCTCAAGTTTCAAGTTTGTCTCCATAGGAGTGCTATATAATTTACTATTTTCTATTTGATATTTACATGCGAGTGACTCTATGTATTTAGTTTGGCTTAGTTTCATTTTACAATCGTTATAATCATTCAACGATATGATATCCCGAACTCGTGTCGCCGTCCGAAACTCCGATACCGCGTCCGCAAAACCGATGTATGCACCGAAACCACGTAACTCCGGCAACGTCGTGTTGATGTACCGTTAACCGCACTAGTTTAAGCCAGACCGATTGTAAAGGCGAAATATTCTAAACAAACCGCGATCTCGATTTCGGTTACAAATGGAGACTAATAATTGAACGATCAACTTGTTATATTATTTACTAGAATATATCTATTTTGTTATTAATTACATAAACAGTCTCTTCAATTAACCTTTCCCCTAACCAAATCCTGGCGTCCGGCCGACTACTCAACACACGGGGAAAGTCGAACCGTTACATGGCGCTCGGACAGGGACCGTTTTGGAATATTTCGCCTACAACTCGCGTGCAATTGTAAAAGAGACTCCAAGAAGAAAGAAAACCGGGAAAATTTTATTTCTTCTTTCTTTTTCGACCACGATGAAGGTAAGCTGGATTTACCGCCTGAATAAGGCACAGTTAATCGCCGAACTACATGGAAAGGATCTGGATACCGAAGGAACGGTAGTGGAGCTCCGCCAACGGCTGGTCCGATACGTCCGGAAATCTACACGAGAATTTGAAACGAAACTAGAGGATCCAACAGATTACGACGAAGAGGTGGACTTAAAACAGGATCTAGAGGCAGAACGCGCAGAAATTATCCAGCGGACACTCGAGGAAATTCACCGAGTAGGCACGTCCATCCCAGCCGATGACACGCAGGAACACTCACCTAGCGAAAACAAGGTCTTCAATCAGATACGCAAATGGAATTGCCATTTCGAGGGAAAAGACGTATATACATTCCTCGAAAGAGTCAGGAAACTGCAGGCGTCCTGCGGTTTTACTAGCGCACAGCTGCTCCAGGGGGCACCGGAACTTCTCCGAGGGGAAGCGCTCCAGTGGCGGCAAAATTACGCGAGCGATTGTGAGACCTGGGAGGAACTGGAGGAGAGGCTCAGAAATTTTTACTTGTCAAGCGGAGAACGACCAAACTTAACCAGGCAAATCGTCGAAAGAGTACAAAAACAGAACGAGAATATACGCGCATACTGCAACGCGTTAACGACACTGATGAGAAGAAGAGGTGGATACACACCGGAAGAACTCCTCGAGAATCTATACTATAACATGAAACCGGAACTACAACTAAGGGTACGTAGAGAGGAGATCAAAGATGTGCCGAACTTGACACAACGAATCGAGGAGTACGAGGAGATCGCGAGTAAGATACGCGAACAAGAGCGAAAAACGGCTATCAACAGCACATCCACCAGTAAGAATACCGGAACCAGTGACTACTACGACCGAGCGGAATACTGTTGGCGTTGTAAGCAACGCGGCTACACCCGCGTCACGTGTAAAAACCAACCATAAAAATTCTGCTCAGTATGCGAAAAAGATGGCGTTCTAACCCGTGACTGCCATGGATTCCCGGACCGTTCGGGAAACGCGCGAAGGGACGGCTCTACGGTGGCGGGAAACCGTCCCGCGACGGCCGATACCTCATAGAGGTACAAATAGACCAGAACACGGTGCTAGCCTTGGTCGACCCGGGGGCTGTGAGTTCTTTTGTGACCCCAGAGACAGCCATGATCGGTCGAAACAATAGTTGGCGGCACGGGAATCAGGAAACTATCGCCACACTAGCGGACGGCTCAACCACCGAACTAACGGACTACGTGGAGGGTGAAGTGATAATCCTCGGCACCAATTTCAGGAACAGGTTCATCATCATGAAGGGAGTACGCAACGAAATGCTACTAGGAATGGACGCGTTAAGGAAACTGAACATCCGGCTGTTCATAGCAGGAAGGGAACTCCAACCGAGCCAAACTCAGACATCAATATTGTCAATAAGCGACACCGGTATCCAAGAAATCACCGAAAAGCAGCAAACACGGGTGGATGAGCTCATCCGGTATGAGAAGGAATTACTCAAGGACATACAGGGCCCCACACCACTGATTAAGTACCAGATACAACTGGTGGACTCAAATCCAATTAAGCAGCGTTACTGGCCACGAAACCCCGCTATGCAGCAAATCATCGACGACGCGGTCGAGGAGATGTTGCAAGAGGACGTGATTGAGCCATCGGATAGCGCCTGGAGCTCCAATATAGTTCTGGCAAAGAAAAACCGCTGCCAATTCTTTGGCACGTAGCTTCCTTCAACCTTATGTATCGCTTTCATATCTAAATTGTTTTTGTTTCATATGTAATTCTATAAAGTTTTTATGCTTTTTCGTTTGATGGATAAAATTATTTCGAAATAATTATATTACATAATCAATGCGTAACTGAAAATATTGTTTGTACAATTTGGTTGCGTTAAAATTTATAGTGATCAGGGCGGCAATTATTGGCATAAAATAGTATATTGTATATTGCAACTAGGGGGGAAATTGGCTTTTTCTAGCGAAGGTGATATTTTGAGCACGAGTGGAAGTCGAGGGCGCCGTAGGCGCCCGAGTCGGGCACGAGTGCTCAAAATATCACCCGAGTCTGAAAAAGCCATTCTCCCCTTGTTGAACACCGTACTTTTTATGATACGTGCATGATTAGACCCTTTTTTAAGCATGCAAAAGGAGTAGGAAATTGAGAACTCTTTGACGCATAGCATATTTTCAAAAATTATGAAAATTTTGAAAAATTTCAAATTTTTAATTGCTGTAGACTACTTAAAATTAAAGTAGTCTATAGAATAACATTCGATAATCATGATGTTTTAACGAAAAGTTCAAAATTTAGTTTCCGAGATATAATGATAAGGATATAGTTCGCGGAGTATCTAAAATAACCAGTGATCGAAAAATCGCCATGATATAACCACATGCGTAACTGAAAAATCTTATTTTAACGGAATTAATAAAACAAAAACAGCAAAAAAACGAGTCCAAGTATAGAATAAAATGCCATAATGGAAACTGAGATCGAAGCGATACAGTTTTAAGTTATATAGAGAATACAGGGTAAGAAAACAAAAATTTGAAGCTTAATATCTTTAAAACTAACTGGTATCATAAACACCCAAAGAAACAGATAAAGGTGCTATATAATGCTCACTAAATCCAAAATTTTTAAATTGATTATGCCTTTTACTCCAGTTATCGCATCACGTAAAAAACGACTCATAGTATACAGGGTGAAAAAACAAAAGTTTGAAGCTCAATATCTTTGAAACTAACTGATTTTATCAAAATCCCAAAAAAGGGATCATTATGCTATATAATGCTAACTAAATCCAAAATTTGAACTTGATTATTGCCTTTTACTCCAGTTATCGCGTCACGTAGAAAAACGATTTTTTTCAGTTTTTGATGTTTTTCTCAGGATCTGCCCCATGAAATGACTTAAAATTCAAGTGGTAATAGTTCTAATTACCTTCAATAATCATTTATTTTTTTAGAAATGATTCGCTATTTAGTTTTTGGTTATAACGATTTTAAAAATTGCAACTGTATGGTGTATAATAAAGAAACGGTGAACGTAATATAAATTTTTCACGGTAAAAAAAAAGGCAATTTTATTCTCTTTCAGGTACATATTAAGCAATTTACTTTTATTAACTTTTCCGATAACTTTGTTGGCAAAAACTGAAATCTCAAAACTAAAAAATCACTAATAAAAAAACGCGTATATAAATTGTAAAAAACGGACTTTCGTCCCACTATCTTCTATCAAAAACGAAATGAGACTTGGTGGGTTAAAATCCACCAAGTAGAAGCTGAGAAACAGGCGTATACATACGCGCACACACACACACACACACCACACACACACACACACACACACATACATCCGTACGGACATTTTCTAAACACCATTTTTCGCTAAAAATTCATCAAAACACACTTCCCACATGTTTTTACCACAAACTCCAAAAATTACTATTACAAGCTTCCTTAGGAAGGAAGCAAAGACGGGAAACGACGCTTCTGCATAAATTTTCAAGGCATCAATAAGATCAGTATTAAAGATGCACACCCGCTACCACAGGTCCACGCAGCGTTGAACAAACTTCGAGGAGCGAAGTACCTGACCACCATCGATTTGAAGAATGGGTACTGGCAAATACCTCTAGCGGAAAAGAGCAAACAATACACCGCCTTTACGGTTCCCGGACGGGGTTTGATGCAGTTTAAAGTACTACCGTTCGGGCTACATTCGGCACCAGCAGCCTTCATGCGCTTGATGAACGCGGTTATAACCCCAGCTTTGGAACCGAATGTATTCTGCTACCTCGACGACATAGTAATAGTGACAGAGAATTTCGAGCACCACCTACAACTGATTAGTGAAACAATGCGCCGTCTACGAGAAGCCAAACTGAAACCAAACTGGGAGAAGAGCCATTTCAGCCGGAAACAACTGAAGTATCTGGGACACGTGGTAAACAAAGAAGGGCTACACACGGATCCGGAAAAAGTGAAAGCTATCACGAAACTACAAGCACCGACAAACCTTAAGGAAATGCGTCGATTCTCCGGGTTAATCTCCTGGTACAGGAGATTCATACCACAAGTAGCGAAGAAAACAGCCCCTCTCAATAGGCTTCTGAAGAAGAAAGTAAAATGGGAATGGGGCTCCGACCAACAAGAAGCATTCAAGGCACTCAAGAAATACCTGGTACGCGCTCCAGTCCTGGCATGCCCGGACTTCACTAAAACATTTATACTGCAGACAGATGCCAGCAACGAAGGGCTAGGGGTAGTACTGACGCAGGAAGAAGAGGGAAAGGAACGAGTGATTGCCTACGCCAGCCGAGCGTTGAACCAGGCCGAGCGAAACTACTCAGCTACCGAAAAAGAGTGTCTCGCCATAAAATGGGAAATCTGGAAATTCTGCGAATACCTCGAGGGCTATCATTTCATCGTTCTGACAGACCACCAATTCCTCAAATGGCTGGAGAAAATCGATAATCCGTCCGGCAGACTAGCACGATGGGCCATGGAACTGGCACAATGGGACTACGAAGTCAGGTACCGCAGAGGTAAAGACAACACCGTCGCAGATGCCCTCTCCAGACAACCCTTAACCATCCCTTAACCATCNCCGTAACCGTGTGCAAGATCGACATCAAAACGAAGTGCACATGGTACACCAAAAAACTGAACGCCGTACAACAAGATCCGAAGAGTTACCCGGAATACTGCATAAAAAACGGAGTCCTACACCGTCATATCCTTCACACGCTCCTATACCCACCGACAAACGTCATTATAAGAGAATGTCACGATAATATAACCTCAGGGCACTTGGGAGTGGCCAAAACGCTTCAGCGTTTAGCACGAAGCTATTACTGGCCAGGTATGTTGCAAGATGGCGCTCGATATGTACGTAGCTGCCCGAACTGCCAATCATACAAGGCACAGCAACAGACGAACGCGGGGACTATGCACGCAACCAACGTCGAACAACCATGGGAAATGGTCTCGATAGATTTCGTCGGACCACAGCCACGGTCCAGCAAAGGAAACATATGGCTACTGGTAATGCAGGACAGATTCACCAAATGGGTGGAGTTAGCAGCGCTCAAGAAAGCCGATAGCCGAGCCATAATCCGACACGTAAAGGAGAAAATCTTCTTCCGCCATGGCCTTGGACAGCCGTCCTAACGCGCTGGTAAGCGATAATGGTCGACAATTTGTCAGCCAGGAGTTCACAGAGTTCCTGAAAGAAAACGGAGTGCATCACCGAAAAACCCCGCCGTACAGTCCCTAATGCAACCCAGTAGAACGAACCAACAGGGTAGTAAAAACGATGATCGCCCAGTACGTCGGAAAACACCACAAAAAGTGGGATGAGAATCTATGCGAACTAGAATTCACTTACAATACCGCCTGTAGCACGGCAACCGGCTACACTCCGGCATATCTCAACACTGGCAGGGAGTTTAGAACGCCAGGAAGCCTTCTCCAGAAAGTAGGCTCCCAACATACCACATCTCTGTCTAGCAGAATCCAGCATATACGAGATGCAATCGAATTAGCAAAGACGCAAATGGCTCGGCAGTTCGAAAAGCAACAGAAGCACAACAACCTTCGGCGAAGGGAATGGAAGCTGAATGTGGGTGACAAGGTAGTCAGGAAATTAGTAACTTTGTCCAGTAAAGCTGACGCACGTAATGCCAAGTTAGCCCCGAAATACTCGAAACCGCTATCAATCAAGAAACAGGTGTCGCCGGTGATCTTCGACTTTCAGGACGAAAAAAGGCGCAACATCAAGCATATACACATCAAGGACCTTAAACCTTTCACCGACGAAGGAGTAGGAAGCAGCATGGAAGAAGACGAAGAAGGTATCGACGTAACTTAGCGTTTAAGAAATCCGTAGTGGTCATAATTTAAGGTTAAGAAATCCGTAGTAGTTATAGTTTAAGTTTAAGAAATCTGAAGTATTCATATAAGTTAAGAGTAGAATGAAGAAGTAATATAAGATAAGAGAATTTTTTTTTATTTTTCTCTCATTGTTTTGTTAGCATAAAATTTAGCCAGCGCGAAATTTCACGCTCCGAAGAGAGGGGGAGATGTGACGAGACGCAAGTCTCGCACATAAAGCAAGCAAACGCGGCCCCGAGTCAATCAGCTGACGCCAGCGAGCGCGCGCGCGCAGCGAACAAAAACGAGTCCGCACGACGCGAACTGAGCGCGCGCACGCACCAACCGAAAGGCCAGTCCGCACGACCGCGGAGCGCGCAACTCAGCGGCGACGCGCCAGGCAGCGCGAGCGGCGCACCGCGGGCACACCTATATAAAGCGGGCCGCGCAGCGCAGCGGGCAGTTCTACTCGAGCTTAACTCCTGGCGGCATCGTGAGTACACGTTACCGCAAGGAACGGCCAGAGCTAGACCGACGCCGACGACGTCGCCTCGTGAGCACACGTAACGACAGTGTTAGCGAACCCGGAACTCCGAGTTGTCGTCGTGAGTACACGAGACAACCAAGAATAGCCGAACAGCGCCGAGTCTCGTCTACGTGAGCACACGTAGCCGTTACCCGACTTTGCCACCTGCTCCTGAACCCTCGTCCCAAGGGACTGCTTGTTTTCTCCGCCACCGTGAGCACACGGGGCTGAGGAAATAACTAAGGCCCCGCAAACGATTCCCCAGGTCGTCCGCTCACGTCCTGGTGAAGCAGCGGCCGGCTCCTGCCCGTGCGAAACCGTTAACCGCACTAGTTTAAGCCAGACCGATTGTAAAGGCGAAATATTCTAAACAAACCGCGATCTCGATTTCTGTTACAAATAGAGACTAATAATTGATCGATCAACTTGTTATATTATTTACTAGAATATATCTATTTTGTTATTAATTACATAAACAGTCTCTTCAATTAACCTTTCCCCTAACCAAATCCTGGCGTCCGGCCGACTACTCAACACACGGGGAAAGTCGAACCGTTACATTTATAAGAAGTTTATTTTTCAGAGTTTAAAGGTGGTGTGCCCCCCTAATCTAAACTCAAAGAGAAAATTCCATTATTTTTCGAAACGAATAGCAGGTTTATTTTGTGCAACGATTGGTCTGTTTGGAATAGGAGGTGGTTGTATAAGTCAAGAAATTACTGGAATGATTTTGATCTCTTGCAGTTCTGTCTCTTCATATACTGTATTTTTTTTTCTGCTTATCCTTGAATTCCTTATTGCTATTAGATTATTTTGTAGTAATGTCAGCAAATGGGTGATAGTGCTGAATAATGCTCCGATCAAATGTATCAACCATCCGTAAATCGTGTGAAGAGTATATCCCCTTATCATTGTATCTATTATTAATTTTCCAATATGTAAAATAATTAATATTATTATAATTAACGAAGAAAACGAACGCCATGTCGTTAGTTTTTCAATTATTAAATGCCAGGTGCTATCGGCAATATGTTTTAGTATTTTTTCTATGAAAATATCTCCTGACGCGTGTTCTCTCCTGCCATTTCTGTTGCTACTACATTGAGAAGTGATGCTTTTTCTATTGGAAACATCAATTGTTGTTGTAATTTGTCCAAGCCGTTTTGTGAATAAACTCCACTTGTAGCCAGTCCTTCGATCGATTCAAAAGTCCAGCCGATTTTCATATTTGGTTTTAATGCGTTTGGTGCTCCTGTTTTAGAAGGTTTCGGTGCGAATTTTATCCATTCGTCAGCTATTTTATAATACGTAGGTATTATAGAATTACAATCAACTTGCATTCCTTTTTTTATTAGGATATGAGTTTTTGGTGTTAAAAACCAAGTTTCATTGCCTGCTAATACTGGTAAATGGTTATAGCATTCATTGAGATGTAAAATCTTGACTGTTTTTGGAGTAATTTTATGAGATGTACTACTTCTCCGGCAATCCTTGCGATGTATCCTGGTTGTTTTATTATGTTATAGGCAAATTCGTCCGGGGAAAGTGTGGCTATGGATAGGGAATTTTGGATAACCTTTCTTTCCAGTTCACATTTTTCTGTGATTATATTTATGTATAAATCATTGATTTGTTTTCTTAAATGTTTCTCGATGTATACGAATTTGGAATTTACGTAAGTAAATAAGTCTAAATTTACAGAATGATCGCTATTCACTTTATCGCTTTCGTAAAAATACATGTTTAATTTCCTACTTTTCTCTGCGATCAATAATTTTGGATGTTCTGTTTTTATGAATTCTCGATTACAATGCATTATATTATTCTTAACAGCTAACGAGTATGTGATATCATTAGAACTAACTGCATAAACGATTTCTTTGTTTTCATTGCTAGAATATTTAGTAGCAATGCCTTTATATAAAATGTCGAAAGCATTTTTAAAACATTCACCTGTAGGTAAAACATTCCAAAAGGTATGACCGTCTTCCATATCCATACAATTTTTATCTGAAAATTTACATACTACTCCCGAGATAAGTATTGACTTATCGTTATTTAAATTTACTCTAGCTGTGTTTTAATGTTTAATGTGTGTTAATGTTATTTTTATTACGTGATGTATCTGTTTATCATGAAAAAACACTTTATTCCAAGAACCAAAACTATCTGCGTAGGAAGTGCCCGAACAAGATTTTCCCTCCGCACTTCCCGCGAAATCTACGCCTTTTGTCGTAGTTGCATTTATTTTTAAATTAGATATATTTATTATTAAAATAGATTTCACTAGCCGTAGTGTTTTTGTTACTTATTAACCACTCTTGTTTTCTGGTCTAAGCAGTTGCTCTGTTTATTTATTAAGTGTACAATATTATCTTTCCTAAATTCTATAGGTCTTTTTGTATAAATGTTTTTATCTACTTTAGTGTTTATTATTTCCTCCTCGCATGTTTTTGGTTTAGTAGGTTATTTAATTTTAGTTTTATTTTTGTTTGTTGTGGTTTTGCTTCTCCTTTTATTGTTAGTTTTAATCCGTTTTTCATTTAGTTTTTCAATTTTCATCTCGTTAGTAGGTATTTCACTAGTATCTAGGGTTTTTAACTCTTTTGCTTTTTGAGCTCTTATGATTACATTTATTTTAATATTTTCTACTTGGTTTCTTGACAATGCGTCAGCGTTTGTATTAATTTTTCCAGGTTTGTAGATGATTTCATAGTCATAATCTAATAATTGTAATCTCCATTTTTGAACTCTACTATGTTTATCTGCTGATTTAAATGACAATAGCGGTTTATGATCGGAAATTATCTTGAATTTATTTCTATAAATATAACTCCGAAATGTTTTTACTACAAACATGCAAGTGCTTCGCGTTCATAAGTATGATAATTTTTTCCAGCTGCTTTCAAAACTCTTGACCCAAATGCAATTGGCCTGTCTTCGCCGATCTCTCCTTGCGATAATACGCAGTCAAGTGCATAATTAAATTGTTAGGGTGTAAGCGAGTTCACCAAACTAACAATATAAAACTTATTAAACACGGGTGCCCGCTAAATCTCCCATACGGGTGACCTCAGTGAAACCGAGTGTCGCGGCGAAACTGTTTGAATTCGCTACTTTAAAATGGCATTGAATAAAATATTTGTTTTAAGAAACTTACTTTATCGACGTTCGGGAAACCTCCAAATTCGACCTTCTCGTTGAGTCTCCAATACGAATGAATGTAAGGCTCGGATGGTGCTCTCTTCCAGCCAGAGAACAGACGTATAAGATATGTTGGTCTTTTCGAAACGTGTTTCTTTTTGTTAATCCAAAGGTGTGGTGGTAATAATTTACACTTCAAAACTCAAAATGCGGTTCCAAAATGATTTATTGAAACTTAGACTCAAAAATTAAATTTGGTTTGAAATGGCAGTCGATGAAAAAGAATGAGATTGAATCTTGTACAGAATAAAAAGAGCGTCCTACATCGAGGAGCGCACGCACTGGAGTGAAGTCAAGGGGAAGGTACGCTAAGGAGAGAGCGTCTTAGCTTTCTCCCACGCAGGGTCTTTACTTCTCCTCTCTTCGTGCTTCAGCCTGGCCGTGCTCTTTGTCTTAGCATTAGGCTTTATGGGCCTGTGCTATCGTCAACGGCTAAACTGCAGCGTCAGCTGTACACGCGCACTTCAGCCGAGGGAGGAGAAGTTGTTTTGGTTTCGAGTACATTCCTTTCGCGTTTGTTAAGCGACGAAGTTTCTAGGCCTTTTTATACGATTCTTATTCTATATTGTTATATCTGAAACTTCGTCACTTAACATAAATGCATCTGTAGTTATTATAAATGGTTTAGTCATATAGGAAAATTGCAATATTGGTGCTGAACATAAAGCTTCTTTTAGTCTCTCGAATGCTTGTTGTTGCTCTTTATTCCAAACAAATTTTGTTTGCTTTTGTAATAACTGTATAATTGGTTTAGCTGTCTCCGTAAAATTATCTATAAACCGTCTGTAATAGCCTGTCAATCCTAAAAATTCTCTAATATTTTTAACGTTTCATAGAATCGGGAATTTTGTTATGGCTTCAATTTTCTTTGGGTCTGTTTTTACTCCTTGTTCACTAATAATATGACCTAAAAATTCACTTCTTTCTGGAAAAATTTACTCGTTTCCAATCTGAGTGCAGCTTCTCTTAATTTTTGTGCTACTAGATTAAATCTTAATTCTTAATAATAAGGATTTATTCATTACTATGTACAGCTACTATTATTAAGCCGTGTATATGTAACGTCGTCGTTTATCGCCTACGTTTTTTTTTCTTCTATTTCAAACACTGAAAAAACAAATAATCTTATCCTGTATACGTTAAACCATGCACGTGCATTCTCCGAGTCTAAAGGAAATACTCTTCCTTCGGAGAAACAAACAGACTCATAAAATAATCTCGCCGCGTCTTCTGCCGAGTTTGAGAAAAATAAGCCCACAGATCAGCTCTATGTATACCAGATAATGAACTAGGACCGACAATTTTGATCGTACAAAAAATTTTTTTCTCTTTCCTCAAGTGCGTACACTTAGAGTTGTCCCCTTCGTTTGTATGCGTTTCCCAAATATAGAAAAAGCAGATAGGCATCTGTGCGCAATAAAATCATTAGATAGTATCCGACCGTCCGGGGTTTTACGACCGAAGGCGGCGAAATTTCCCAGATGGGACGGAAACCCGACGACGCTATCTGAGTGTCAATATGCACGTGCATAGTACAAGCGCAGTTTTCTGAAATAAAATTCTCCGAACTACTCCACCCCATACTAAAGTACCAACACCGGCTATCATAAACAATCTCAATAGCACTGCAAAGCCTTAAACGAATACTAAGTTGTTTCTTCCGTTGTAGAGTATTACAAATATTTGCTCACCTTTCCTAGGCTAGCTCTTTATTTTAAGACTTTTTATGCATCATTATGATTTTTCTTAAATATTCAATTTAATTCTTTAACGTTATAAAACGCACATTGCCACATCAAAAACAACTAATACACCATACCAAATTGAAACATGTTAACTTTCATAAATAAGAACAACTACAAATGAACAATTATTAACAGGAATCCGCATTTTTAATATTATAAATAATTATTCATTGTTCTATACTTTTATGCGTTGTGCGGTTCAGTATCAAGTTAGAAGGATCCTTATCCTTTAGATTTATATTAATTTTATAAATATTAATAATCACCATTAATTAAGAATTATTATTACTAAGGACAAATTCCAACAATTATATTTTCATGCTTGTGATTAACGAGTAATGTTGTCCTCTTAATGTAATAGTCTATTCCCGTTATAATAACTAGTTCTTAAAATTAAATTAAGTTACTTTTAATCATCAAGTATTTTCTATCGCATTAAAACAGACTGAGTGCTGCGTGTTATTTAAATAATAGGCCGTTTTCTATACATCAATATTATACTACTATACTAGCGTCGTTATGCGAAAGAAGGGGAGGGACGCCTAACACGGCGCAGGAGTAAGCGTTGTATTTCAACATTCTTCTAAATTTACACATTTCATTGTAAAATCTGCGTATAATATTTATACAGAGCTGTAAAATACTAATTCTTATAAAGTCCTTATTAGATAGTTACATTTATTATTGATTTTCTTTAATTATTTATCCGAAATACTCAATTCATCATTACTAAAATTAAAAGTATTTAATAACCAGTCCATAAGAATTATTTGTTAAACAAATAAAAATAAAAAAAAATACTAAGCTAACAACTCTGTATAAATATTAAATATTACTCTAAAAATAGTACAAGCGTTGCCATCTATTTCGGAGGATAGGGAACTAAACTCCCCCAAAAAATTGGGTAAGAGTAGGGGTCCTAAGACCCATGAGTGGGTGGAGCGCATCGGAAAACTCTCTTCTTATTGGGAAATCTTTCTAGACACCCTCAGAGAGGGAAATAGAGGGATGGGCCTAAGTTGATGAGTTCCATCGAGATGCACACCACTATCACTCCGGTCCCGGTTCCAGGCCGGTAGAGAACACTCTCGCGCTTAGTCCGCATATCTTTTTATTCACGTGCTTGCCCACGTTACGACTCCGGTCCCGAATACCATACCATTCGGAAGCTTCCATTCTCGCGCTCAGTCCGCACTTTTGTTCAAAGTTTTGTAAGCGCTCCGTCCGCACTTAAGTTTTTTTATATACTTCGCGCTCAGTCCGCACTTCTAACTTTTGTACGCGCTCAGTCCGCAACCACATTTTTTATTTACGCGCTCAGTCCGCCTATCATCTGTACACTTTGGTAAACGCGCTCAGTCCGCATATATATATTTTAAAAATTGTATAAACGCGCTTAGTCCGCATTTATTATAAACCTATACCTACACGCGCTCAGTCCGCACCTAACTACTTTTAATCGCACTCAGTCTGCCAACGTAGTTATTCATTTTTGTGTGTTAGTTTTGAAAATTCGAATAAACGAAAATTTTTGTGCATTTACAAAAGGAAACTCGTGTTCGTTAATTTCCTAAATCTCGCTCACTCGGTTTATTCCGAAATCATTCCCTCTCGCTATTGAGAGTAATTGTTCAGGAGTCCAGCAAGCCAAGGATCCAGGCCAACAAAAAAAGGTAAGTAAAACCTTGTAATTATTTTTCTCTTTGCTGTCTACTTTTTCTTTGGAATTCTACCACTGTGTAGAGTAGAGTCAATTTCCTTCGCTAAGAGTAGGGTCATGTGCCGGTTGACCGTTAATTTTCTGAACATTAGTGTTGCGAAAATTAACAATTTTTTTATAGAGTATTCACTCTGGCGATCAGGATATTTTATCCTGTTTATCACAGAGGGGAAATAGACTCTCAAACCGCGTAAATTGAGAGACGTGTTTAAAGCTACACTTTCTTTGCCAGTGATTGTTCAGGACTTGTGCCTGTTTAGCAATCACTCCAAAGTTAAGTAAAAATAGGAAAAAGCAATTTTTTTCTCGGTTAAAATATTTTCATAAAGATCTAGTTTATTTTATTAGTTTTAATTATTAACAATATCTTTTCTAAAAAAAAACTCTCCGAATAAATAACGCGATCGCGAAAAGCTCATCCCTGTCTAATTGCGGCAACGCAAGGGCAAAAACGAGCGACCATTTTCTAGCTTTCTCTCCGAAGAGAAGGTTTGAAAATAAATAGTTGGATTCTTAGCGTAAAAACCTAAGAACCGACGTAACATACACAATGTGTACTGTGCGACGGCTCGAACCCAAGAGAGCGATGTCCGATACTCGTATAGTCTCGGCACCATTTGCAGTCATGTGACTCACACGCATACCGCGAGAGGGGATACTTACATGTGTGTGTCCCCTCACACACTCGTCAGCGCGCTCACTCATTCTCGCGCGCATATATTTTGTACGCACTCTTTGTGACCCTTGTACTTTCCTTGTAAGGGTCGTACAACAATCTAGTTTGTTTATTCTTATAATACAATATAGAATGTACATAATTCAACATTTGTATTTGATACTATAATTATGTCACCTATATAAATATAGCAAAATGCTTTTTCTAACAGTTTTCCTAGTACTTTTGTTAATACCCTCTGAAATACTCTAGATGAGTTAATTAGTCCAAACGGTAGTACTTTGAATTCAAATCTTCCTAGTGAATGTACGCTAAACGCTGTTTTATGTATGTCTGACTCTTTCATTCTTATTTGATGGAATCCCGATACCATATCGATCGTTGTAAAATATTTGTTTTTTCCCATAGAATCAAATATCTCTGTTATATTCGGCAATAAATATGGATCTGGTATTGTTTTAGCATTTAGCTTTCTATAATCAATTACTAGTCTCCATTTCTTTTTTCCGTCCTTTGTTAAACCCTCCTTTGGCACAACCCACGCTGGAGCGTTAAATGCACTCGTTGAAGCTCTAACCAATTCATTTATTATTAATTTTTTTGTTTCACTGATAGCTATTTGCTTCAACGTATATGGTAGCGAGAATCGTTTCACGTAAACTGCAGCTTCATCCATTAAATTTATCTCGTGCTCCTCGATGTTACATATCCCTAATTTATCTCCTTCTAGCCAGCATATATCTTCGTTACATAATATTAAATCTTCAATAAATTTCCTTTTCTTTCTCGATAAATGATTTAAATTTATCGGGTTTAGTAATTCATTTTTCCTCTCTTTTTTACTTAATTTTTCCACTTCTTCAAGACTCCTTCCGCTATGTGACGTTAAATATATAGAGCCACAATGTAAAGTTTCTTCCTCTTTTGGCAGTGGTAATCCTGAAATTCCCATGAATATATCTAGCATATCTTCGATATAAAATAAGAAAATTTATTTCGTTTGTATGACGTAAATATTTTTCATCTCCTTCGAAATTTACATTGAAATCTACATTATCTTTGAGGGTTTTTACGAATGTCGGGAAATTATGTATGCAATACTCTTCAGTTTCTTCTTTTTCTGTACTTTCAAGAGTTTCATTAATGTTTCCTACAAACTGTTGAATATTTGACTTTGAATCATGAATAAAATCTGTATGTTTTACGTTACTCCAATCACTCGGCTGTGCTCTTTCCGAAACTTCTTTCACGAAATCTCGTGAGTCACCTGCGTATTCTGAATCGTTTTTGTTATCTGAAATTCCTTTATTTATATTATCTTGAATTTTTCTACTATATCTAATACTTTTTCTAAATCTTGTTGTACTGTAATGTTTTCTCCTATGGTTTTTTGAGTACTTGCCTCTTTCCTACTCTCTTTAGTTTTAATGCTAGTATTTATTTGATTTGTATATATTGTAGATTTTAATTCGATTTTTTCGTTATTTATTTCTAAATATCCTTTATCTAGTCTTAATTTTGGTTGCAATAAAACTTTTATTCCAATGATTCCTTCGTACGGGATAGAAAATGTTTCCAGAGCTACGTGAAACGCAAAAAATATTCCATTTATTGGTAATTTTATTGATCCCAGAATACGTATAGCGTTCTCTGTTATTCCTGATATTAATATTTGTTCATGTTAGAATATGCATAGTACATTTGTCTGTACACTATATCATAGCATCTGTAGATAGGATGCGCAGAAGCGCTGTGCGCAACTACCCGACAGTGAGTCTCGTCTCGTTGCACACCGTAGGTACTATATATAGTCAATGTTCGACTACGACTGGGTTCACTCGTTGCTGTACGCTCTTGGAGAGCTCACGCATGCTCGGCATGCTCTGTATATATAAATAAACTCTATCATTATTATAACTATTTATTTGATTTAAGGGGGCACACCACCTTTAAACTCTGAAAAATAAACTTCTTATAAATAATAACAAAAATAAATTATAATTGTTATATAATTTTTATACTAATATTAGGTTATATTACCTGTATTTTTACCATGGTAAATCCATATTAGCATCTATTTACCTATGGTGACTCTCCGTATACTGTTTTGAGCATTTTGGCACTGTCCGTAGGATTCCATGTGACCACATGGTTTAATTGGGCTAAAATTTTAGGAGCATGCTTTTTACACTTATACATTTGGTATGAATAAAGGGATTTTGATTTGAATGCTTAGAATATCTTTTATGAAAAAAATGTGGCATAAATAGGTTAAAAAAGGGCAAAAATTAAGTATTTTTATTGTTAAACATTTTCTAAGCATTCAAATCAAAATCCCTTTATTCATACCAAATGTATAAGTGTAAAAAGCATGCTCCTAAAATTTTAGCCCAATCAAACCATGTGGGCACATGGAATCCTATGGGCAGTGCCAAAATGCTTAAAACAGTATACGGAGAGTCACCAGGGGTAAATAGGTGCTAATATGGATTTACCATGGTAAAAATACAGGTAATATAACCTAATATTAGTATAAAAATTATATAACAATTATAATTTATTTTTGTTATTATTTATAAGAAATTTATTTTTCAGAGTTTAAAGGTGGTGTGCCCCTTTAATGATATGACTGGTTGTTTAATAATGTTTAATTGTGCACCACTCTCTACCAATAACTTATTTACTAGCAGCATATCAAGAAAATAGAAATTTTCATAAAACGGCTGCAGCATTTTAATAAGTGGACGCACTGACACTCTCGAAAGGAAATTTTGTGAAACGTCTGCAGCATTTTGAGAGAAATGCATGCGCTGAAAATCAAAATAGAAATTTTCATAAAACGGCTGCAGCATTTTAATAAGTGGATGCGCTGAAACTCTCGAAAGGAACTTTCGTGAAATGGATGTAGAATTTTACCAAATAAATGCGCTGAAATTTTTAAAAAGAAATTTTGTTAAACGTCTGCAGCATTTCAAGAGAAATGCATGCGCTGAAAATCATAATAGAAATAGTGGATGCGCTGAAACTCTCGAAAGGAAATTTTGTGAAACGGCTGCAGCATTTTAATCAGTAAATGCGCTGAAACTTTTAAAAAGAAATTTTGTGAAACGGCTGCAGCATTTTGAGAGAAATGCATCCCGCTGAAAATCATGATAGAACATTTTATAAAACGGCTGCAGCATTTTAATAAGAGGATGCGATGAAACTCTCAAAAGGAAATTTTGTGAAACGGTCGCAGCATTATAACAAATGAATGCACTTAAACTTTTAAGAAGAAATTTTGTGAAATGGCTGCAGCATTTCGAGATAAATGCATGCGCTGAAAATCATCATATAAAATTACAGAAAACAGCTGCAACATAAATGGATGCGTTGACGCACTTAAAAGGAAATTTTGTAAAACGGTTGCAGCACTCTAAAGTATTAAATAAGCTGAAAACTAATAAAACAAAAGAAAATATATATGACTATTGAAAAATATACCTTACCAACAGGTCCTCGCCGTGAAAGTCGGGTAACAACATAAAAAAGTTGGCTAACGTTATAAGGATAAAAAACATAATTTCGAATATTTATCTCTCTATATTATAAAGTTTTATCGCCGCTGCCGCCGCCGCCGCCGCGTCAAGAATGGAGCTTAGCCTGTTGCCATGGCAACGGGCCCAACCACCTGTTGCAATGGGCCCAACCACCTGTTGCCATGGCAACGGGCCCAACCACCTGTTGCAACCACCGATTTTATGTTGATGCCTTTTATGTGACTTCCCCCCATATTGAATTCACAGATAAAATATAGAAAAGATGCATATATATACTTTTAGTTTACAGAGTTTCCATATACATACATACATTTTGAGTATTTACTAAATTTAATAATAAATACTATAATATGTTCCCCCTGCTCACTTCGCTCGCCAATCTTATTTACAATTTCCACAATAATCTTTGATTTTAATTTTACAACATATAAAGTCATTATATGGTTGTTTTGGGTTGTGTAAGTCTTACCTCTCCTCATTTTCTTCTTAGCCTTTTCTATAAAATATAGGTAAGATCTTAATTTTAATCACATATTTTATGTATGAAAAAAAAACAAGTCGAGTTCTGTAATTACTTAAAAATTTATTTCTTTGTTAGAACATAATGTATAATATTCGAAAATGAGAGTAAATATTTCAAAAAATTGTTATTATTGAAAATAATAACATTAGGTATACGTTTGTTGATTGTAGGTGCTATAGTAATGCTTTTTAGAAATTTAAGTATACACGATGGTCTTTGTAATGGCACTAGATTAAAAATTATAAAATTATATAAATTTAATATTCAAGCGATGATTATAACAGGAGTTAATGAAGGGGCAATAGTTTTCATTCCAAGAATTATTTTAGATACAGGAGAATATACTTCATTACCGTTCATTTTATATCGTAGACAATTTCCTATAGTTTTAGCTTTTGCCATGACAATTAATAAATCACAGGGACAAAGTTTTGAAACTGTTGGGATATATCTTCATCGGCCGCTTTTTTCGCATGGTCAATTGTATGTTGCTCTGTCTAGATCTCAAAATCCCAAAAAATTATTCATTGAAAATGATACAGAAGATAGAGATAATATACAAAATATAGTTTGGAAAGAAGTGCTGGAATAAATATTATCGTATCTAATCTATGAATTAAATTTATTCACAACTGTGTTATCAATGAAACAAGTCTATTTTCTATAGTATAAACATGTCTTTATTTATATAATTATTTCTGAAATTGATTGAATTTTAAACTCGACTTACTCATATAGATTTCAAACAAATGCTAAAAGTATGAAAAATATACGTATAACATACATGCGTTAGTTAAAATTTTATATGAGTTTATTATCGGTGTTGTCATATTTTCAATCAATATTAAAAATATTGTTGTCAATGAAAAGAAATTTTTTTTTTTATAGTCTGTGATTTGCAATGCAAATGTTTTCTGTTAAATATGCATCTTTTCTTAAAATTATCTGTGGATTAGGCCTACTGGGGATACCACATCTCTGTTGACAATTGCATGAACTGAATTTAAATAGATGTTTGATTGTAACAAAGTTAAATTATTCCAGTTACTCCTTAAGATCTGAATGAAACGCTAAAAGTATATGAAATACATGCACAAAGTTTGGACTTATAGGAGTTAACTGTGAATAATTTATAACATTTAAATTTAAACATACTAATTTTGTCAACAAAGAAAAAAAAACGCGCCACTCTATTTACCTCACAGGTGGTGTGGAAAGAATAGAGAAATATCAATAAATTAAACAAATTTTATGTGTAAAATCAAAATCAAAGATTATTATGCAAGTTATAAATAAGACATTGGGGGTTGGCGAGCGAAGCGAGCAGGGGGGAATCCCCTAGTTCTAATATAAATTGTAGAGCTATGGGACATCACAACATCTTGCGAGACACCATCAACGAAGGACGGGAAAATCGGTAAATCATAGGAAGAATTTATTAGATCAAATTTTTGAGAATTCCCTAATATAATTTTTCACTTGAATTATTTTAGCATCAGCAGCTTTCCAAAGGTTCGGAAGGCTGCGTATTTATATAAGTATAAACTTATATAAATACTTTAGTGTTGTTTATTAATGATTTAGCCTGATGCTGCTATTTTAATGGGTGAGTTCGTTCAATTTGAAAAAATTTGGAAAATATCTCTGTATATAGGAAATAAGAAACATCTATATCTATAAGAAACAGACGCAGTGATTTTATTCTTAGTCTGTTTTTTCCCTTCGAAACTGCAGGTCAGTGAAAATTACAATTTTAAACATTATATTTGTTAATCATCCTTTCTTGTTATTTATATACGAAGTCTACGCATGCGCTAGATTGTGTATAAATAGCAGGTACAGAATTTTTATATCTTAGTATGTGCCCAACCTCCGAAGCGGCAAGATCGGCAAGCCAGCAAAATTGTAAACGTAAAAATTTTCTAATATATTTTCTTGTTATTGATATATACGCAATCTACGCATGCGCGAAAATATTTATAAATAACAGATGCAGTGATTTTATATCTTAGTCCGTCTTTTCCCTTAAATCTGCAGGGTTGGCGAGCCATTAACATTTTAAACGTTAAATATGTTAAATATAGTTTCTCATTATTTATGTACGTGTGACGAGACATAAGTCTCGCACACGAGATCAACAAACACGGCGCCGAGTAAATCAGCTGACGCCAGCGAGCGCACGCGCGCAGAGAACAAAGGCGAGTCCGCACGAAGCGAGGTGAGCGCGCACGCGCACCAACCGAAAGGCCAGTCCGCACGAGCGCGAGATTCTACTAGTAAGTCAGCGGCGACGCGCTGCGAACGCACCTATATAAGGCGGGCCGCGCGGCATAGCGAGGCAGTTCTACTCGAGCTGAACTCCTAGCGGCATCGTGCGCACACGTTACCGAGAGGAACAGCTAGAGCTAGACCGACGCCAACAACGTCGGCTCGTGAGCACACGTGACGACACTGTTGGCGAACCCGAAACTCCGAGTTGCCGTCGTGCGCACACGAGACAACCAGGAGTAGCCGAACAGCGCCGAGTCTCGTATATTTAAGGAGTAAGGTATCAAGTATAAACAAAAGTAAGGAACAACGCTCAAGATACTTACTATGTAACTTGCCATGCCCGTCTCATTGTATACTGATGGTGTTTTTATGGCGTTCTAATACATAAAAATAAAATTTTAGTTGTTCATCAATAAACAAAATGAAACGGACATGGCAAGTTACGTAGAATGTATCTTGGGAGTTGTTCCTAATTGATCATTATATAACTTAACTTCAAGTTATGTAAGCCCTTCATTGAAAAACAAAAATGTTGTTACTTCATTATGATTAAATATAATAAACTTGACTTTGTTTGATTGATCTCAGTTCTTTTTCATCTGTGATTTCGTTACAGAATAGATCAAACTCGTCTAACCTTTTACTTTTTTGAAAGTTATTTGGATTTTCTCGAATTTTCTAATATAGTTCTTCACTCGAAATATTTTACTATCAGAATCAGTCTAAAAGTTCGGGAGGCTGTGCTGGTTATACTTATTTAAATATTTTCTGTTGTTTAGTAATGATTCAGCGTTTTGTGTATATCATTTCCCATTTAAACTACAACCTTATTGTGCCTATATTGACTTTATGGGTTTCAATGGAAGGACGCTGTTTGCTTCGGCGATCGGTGAGACGGGTCTGACATTGTTACCCTGAAGTCGATGCTATTGCATAAGGTTAATTAAAAGATGATTCAAATAAGATACGATATAGAAAATCGGTCGCTCTGATTCCAAAAAAAATTATGAACTTGGAGAACCGGAGAACTAGAGAACGCCAAAATGGGTTTCTCTTTAATATAATAGAGGCATTTCTTAGAGTGTTGATCTTCTACTTCTATACATTGTAGTAAATTTTCAAGTTTTAAAACATATGTTTGTAATATACTGTCTACTTTAATGTTATTCTTTTTGTCTATGTTTTCCTTGTCTTGCGTATAATTAGTAATTTTATTGCTGGTTATTTGTAGTGGGATAACGCTTTATTTTCGTTTTCCTTTCCTAGGCGTTCCCTCCAGGAAAAGTGTTGTAGTTTTCCTGCCTGTTTTTGTTTCTGTAGCATTTCTCTGCCGTATGGTTAGTATTTTTGCATATTGTGCAAAATTCTTCTTGATCTCGTTCTAGGCTTTTGATCTTCTCGCAATTATCTATTTTGTGTGCTGCTTTGTTGCAGTACTGGCAAAACGCCAGTTTGGCTTTTCCTCGAATTTCTAACGCTATTAATTTTTGCAATCACTGACTACGTGGCCAGCAGTTTTACAGTATTCACAAAATTTTCTTTGAAAACCCCTGTTGTAATTGTTGCTGCCGTTTTGCTGCGTTTGTTGTTTATTTTTAAATTTATTACAAAATTTGGCTGTGTGACCCGTTTCTTCATATATCTGGCTGTTGTAATATGTGAATTTATACAGTCGTAATCGTTGAACGAGTCAAGCTCTAGCGAACGCGAGCATAGTGCGCATGTCTCGTGTATATACTCTAACAGCACACTATACTGTATACTATACTTCGTGGAGTCAGACTATGCTATACTGTGCTCCACACTCTCTCTTGCCTGTAAGACTCCAAGCTGAGCAGACGCACTGCCAACTCGTGGCATGGACACTGTTATATTAAACAATATATTCATCATTAATATTAACCTCACGGTGTTGTTTATTGATCCACACAATTCAACATGGTAGCTGAGAGTGGTTTAAAAATTTCATATCTTCTACATTAACTCTCGAGTTGTGTAGAGATGTCGAAAAGTGAGGTTAGAAGAAGAGCCACGTGGAAAAGGAGTCAACGATTATTATAAACGAAGTAAATCGCACAGTGACAAATTGAACAGTGACATTAAAGGACAATATTTTTTGAAAAAACGTACGTACTCGTGAAACATTGAAACTCGATTTTTTGTGTCGAAACGTCTGTTGAAGAAAGAAAATATTCAAGTGAAGATTAACCGGACAAATAAGGGTTAAAGAAGAAAAATATACGCTCAGTAAAATAGATAAAGTAGTCAAGTATTAAACAAAAGGAAGATTTTTGAAAAATAATCAAGATTTAAGTGCGATGCAAGCGGATTAAAGTCGACAAGTGAAACACGTGGTGAAGTGCTATATCAGAGCACGTGGCAAAATTAGAGGTTAAGCACACGTTCTCGTGGCTTAAACAAAGAGGAAATAAGAAATCCAATTAGAAGAATATTTTTGAAGGAACTCAAGAAAATTATTATTATTATTATTATTATTATTTTTTTTTTTTTTATAAATCAAGTATACGATAAAAGTTAAAGAAGAAGAAATGGCTAAACAAGCAAAAATTGAGGATATTTTGATACCAGTGTTTGATGGTGAAAATTATACAAGCTGGAAAATAAGATTAATGATCCTGCTAGAATATAAAGAGTGCAAGGATCCAGCAACTCGAGAAATGACGGAAGATGAAAAAAAGGACGAAGCCAAATGGAAGAAGATTGATTTAAAAGCTCGTACCATGATAATTAGTGCTATCTCCGACAAACAACTAGAGTACGTTGGCGAATGTGAAACAGCCTTCGAGATGATTAAGAAATTTGACAAAATGTACTTGTCTCAGTCTACAGCCTTACAAATTATATGCAGAGGAAAAATCGAAGAAATCAAATTAAATAACTATACTACAGTGGAAGAGTTTTTCGCAGAATTCGAAAAAGTAACAAACGAATTTAAATCGGCTGGTGGAAAACTAGAAGAAGTTGAGAAATTAAGATATCTAATCAGAGCCTTGCCACCAAGTTACAGTTACATTGGAGATTTTATAGATATTATACCAGAGGATCAACGAACAGTCGACCACGTCAAGTCCAAGATTAAAGAGAAAAGTATGACTCAATCAGAGTCTAAAAATAAAGCCAACGTCAGTACATTTACGGTACAAACTTAAGGAAAATGCTATACCTGTGGAGAACGAGGTCACCACAGTAAACAATGCACGAGACCATAGCAGCAGAGCAACCGAGGACGAGGTGCTCAATCCAGTCAAGGTCAACGAGGTCACCAACGAGGAAACCAACGAGGCTACAACAGAGGGTACAACAGAGGCCTCAACCGAGGCAACTACCGAGGAAATCAATAAGGCAGAAGTCAAGGTCAACCCAGAGTTGAATCTTCAGAAGAACAACAGGGTGACTACTCATCCGAAGCATGGCTGACACAGGTATGCAATCCAGAGGTAAATCAGGTAACTGCGTTAAAAAATAGTAGCGTAAATTTAGGTCAAATTAATTTGATTCTAGATAGTAGCTGTACAGACCACATTGTAAACAACGATAAATTCTTCGATACATTCATTTGTTTAAAAGAACCTGTTGAGGTAAAATTACCTGATGGTAAAAATTTGAAAGCTACAAAAATTGGAACTGTAAAATTACTCTTCAAAAATTATTACAACAAAAAACAAGTAGAAGTAAAAAATGTTTATTCTGTTCAAGGCATTAGACAAAATATATTGAGTTTATTTAAAGTAACTGAAAATTGCATAGTAGTAGCTAAACATGACAATGCAAAAATATATAATAAATCTAGATAATTAATAGCAGTTGCATATAAAAAAGATAACTTATATTTTATGAAAAGTTTTGTAACACGAAAAGATAGCAAACAAATGTATGTTCAATACTTAAATAAATTAGTAAAAAAATAAATTAGTAGAAGGCCTGCCAGAAAAAATCGAAAGTACCGAAATGAAATCTGCAAATTATATAGAAAGTAAAATGGCTAATGTACCGTTTGAAAATAATAGAACGAAAACTACTGAAATTTTAGAATTAATTAAAATTGATTTAAATGGTCCACATAACACAATCGGTTATGGCGGAGAAAAATATTTCTTAACTTTTGTTGATGATTACAGTAAGTGTACTAGAATCTTTTGCATTAAAAACAAATCATAAACTGCCAGTTGTCTGAAAGAATTCGTAAATTTAGTAGAGAATAAATTCAATAAGAAAGTGAAAAAGTTGCAATGTGATAACGGTAAAGAATAGTTGAACCGAAAGATTTATGATTTTGTAAAGTCTAAGGGAATAGAATTAGTAACATGCCCACCGTACGTCCATGAACTAAATGGAGTAGCGGAAAGACATAATAGATCAGCTATGGACATAGGTAGATGCTTAATGTGTGAAGCGAAAATTCACAGACGTTATTGGCCCGAAATAATGAAAACTGTTGCTTATTTAAAGAATCGTACAATTGCAAATACAGCGGAAAACAAAACTCCTTATGAAATATTTTTTGGAATAAAACCTAATGTAGAAGACTTGAAAATTTATGGAAGTCGAGTCTTTGTAAGAGTTCCAGAAGCGTTGAGAAATAGCAAATGGGATGATAAAGCCCAATTAGGTGTACTAGTAGGCTATGTAGAAAATGGTTATAAGGTTCTAGTCAATGGTAGAGTTATTCATGCTAGACATGTACAAGTAGTTCAAGAAAATACCAAAATTATCTGTTTAGAAAAACTCGATGATGAAAAGGATAGAGATTTGGAAAATAGCGAATCTGAAAACGTAGAAAATGTAATACTGAAAAAGGAATCCGAAACAAATGACACTGATGTAGATCAAAACGAACTAAATCCTTTTACTCATACTTCGACTTTCGAGTCAAGTAGGGGTAATGAAATAAATTTCGAAAATCGTATAAATAATTATGAAAGTAGATAACAGATTAAATTTTGATGTTGCTGAAAATGATAATTCAAGCCTACAAGTCCAAAGAAAATCAAATAGAAAGAAAAGTTCTGTAAATAGATATGGAAATCCTGTAACGCATTTTATTTATGTAAATCACATTGATGCAAAGGTACCGAATACATTTAAGGAGGCGTTAAATTCAAATCAATATAAACAATGAAAAATTGCGATGGACTCCAAAATAAATAGTCTACAGAAAAACAATGCTTAGCAAATTGTTGAAAAGCTAAAAGGTAAAAGAGTCATTTATGTTAAATGGGTTTTTAAAAGGGAAAACAATGTATATAAAGCTAGATTAGTTGCTAGAGGTTTCCAACAAAGAGAATACATTGACAATATTTATTCACTTGTAGGTAAAATGCAAACTTTAAATTTTGCTCTTTTGTCGGTGACCGTGCTAGTTTTGTGCTTCTCCTGAACGCGTGATTTTTATGTGATTCGGTTAGTAAATTTTTTTAAGGCTGGCTTTTGTTGAACTTGCTGTCTAGTAATTCTTGCGTTCTCTGGCGTTTTATTGTCTGAGTTTGTTTTATTGCTCATTTGAAACTTTCATTATTAAGTTAGAAATATAATTTAGTTATTTAATTTTGGCCTATTTAGTTTTGTATATTTTTGTCCGTGACCTAGTTATTTTCCGCGGTCGTTTACATTTTGCTCGACTTCCGCGTCTTTCCTGATGTCTGCAGATTCTGTACGTCACTCACCGCGCCGCTAGTAGCTATTGAAAATTGATGCGCGCTGCGTTTTATCGTGACATATGTTTTACAGCTTGTTCCTTTAATCTTATCCGCACTTGATATTTTACTATTTAGACATGCAAACAGATATTAAATGCCTGTAAGAGTCGTCGATAAATATATTTCCCTAATTTGTAACTAGTTTACGATTTTTTTTATACTTGAATTATTTAAAAAAAATAATTTAAAAAATTTTGATTCGATTTCGATTTAAAAAAAAATATATTGTTTTGAAAAATTTCATAAAATTATTATTGTAATATTCTATTCAATAATTATAATTTCTGTCTAATTTGTTACAATCTCGGCGTTTTTGTTAGTTTTATTTTTATTGATTTCAATTTTTGCGAAATTTAATAAATCGTCGAATGTTTGTCCTATTACGCGTTAGAATTCTAAAATTTCCGTCTTGTTATTTTTCTGGACTACTCTTTTTCTTTCTGGAATTGCATTAAAATTATAAATTTGGAGGTTTACACTTTTAATTTGTTCTATAAATATTCTTCTTTCATTTAGCAGTTTTTGTAGAAATATCTTTTTTCCACCTCTCTTCTTTTTAATTTGCGTTGGCTTTTTTGACCCTTCTCGCTATTCATTTGATTTAATGCGTGTTCAATGGGATGAGTGACCGCTGTGTAAGCAGATCTAAGGAATAAGTCGCTTTTCAGCAGACTAAAGAATAGGGTACGCACATAGATCAAATATACTTGTTCATTATTTTTGTAATTTCGTCACTTTGAGCTTGTTATTAGACGTTATTCTCTTCACTTGATTTTATTTTAAAATTTTATTCTGTTTGTATTTTACGTGCCAAACTTAAACACCGCTGATTTTATTTAAAGGGATACTCGATGTGGATGAAAGGGTTGGGTTTCTCAAGTTACAACTCAATTATTTGTGATTAGAGATAATACAAAGATACCGTTTATTCAACTTAACAATAATTCTTTTAATTGTTATACAACCAAGTTCAACAATGCGCTGACTCAAATATTTAATTATCAGTGATTTCCTCGATTATGATAATAATACAAATAAAAATGGATTTGTTCGCTATCGCCCGAGCGAATTACAATATTAATGCATACGCGACGCACTATATTCGCAAGAACGATGCATACCAAAAAACAAACAAAACGAATTTAATCTCCCTTTTAGGTACGGGTAAATTATAATTTTCCACGAGTGAAATCGTTCGCGTACACGACGCACGAAAGTTTCAAGAGAACTTACTGCTCGGCAACTCGGCTTCTCGCACAGGCTGTCGAGAGTAAAGGAACGCTCACGACACAATGACTTGGCCTCTCGCTCTAGTTATTGTGTGTGAAAACGCGCCACACGCTAATGCGCTCACTTGCCTATACCCCTCCCGGACGCCTACTTCTAGTGCGGGAGAAGCAAACGAGGAGCCGCCTAGCGGCGGCGGCTCGAACTAACCGCTCGAATGCGAGTCGCTCTACATACTATAAACATATTCACTTTTGTAATAAATTATATTTTTGTATTCGACTTTAAAACTTGCTTTTGATTTTTAATTTTCAATTGATTCAACAAATTTATTATGGCGCGTTTTTCCTAATTTTCGCTAGATTTTTCATTAAATATAGGAACCGATTATTAATTGATTCGACAAATTTATTTTTACGCGTTTTTCTTCATCTTTGCTAGAGTTTATTAAGTATCGGAACTAATTGTTACGTCCTGACTACTCACTCTCGAATAGGCAGAAACGTAATGATATGTGTAGTGGCGAGGCTGGAAACAATGTTAATTCGCGCCTAACACCCACTGCTAGCACAAATAAATAAAAACAAATAAATAAATAAAATAAAAGCATTTACCTTTTCGATGAACCTCTCTGCTAGTACCCGATGGCTGTTGACTCGTTCAGGGTATTGGGTTTTCTCGTAAAGGAATAGAACTCCGTAAGATTTTCTTTTGCGATAAATCGATCGTTTATTCAAGCAAGATCGGAAATCAATCTAAATAAAATTTTATTTTAATCAAGTAATCTCGTCAGTTAAATGTAAACAAAGCTCAGATTTGAATTCTATTGAAATAGATATGTTGGATTTTGTAAATATTGTAATCGCGGCGAAGCGGCTTTTAGTTTTATAATTGTCACCGATTCTCGGACCGGCGCGATGTACGGAGTCCGCGATTTGCAACGAACTGATTGTTTAAACGTTTGCAAGGCTTTTTAAAGCCTCTATTTATAACAAAATTTAGATATTGGCCGACTTAAAAATTACTGACGTCGTATACGTGAAAAAGTAGCGCTCGCTTGCTACGTCGCGCATTGCTGAGTAAGCATTTCGCTGGATCGACGCTGACATTCTTTTGCTCGCACATCGAACTCATACAGCGACGCAGTGCATTGAGAGAGTTAGAATTTCGATGCTTTTAGGAGATGCCTTTTAATAATGCCATTATTTTGACTTTAATGTAGGGACGTACGACGTAACATAATAAACTTGATTTATTACAGATGAACAATGAGAGCTCTCGTAATAAAATATAATAACTTCCGTTAAGTACGAAGATGTATATATAAATTTTTTGTATTAGTGCAGTCCAACGACTTTGCGCATGAAACTTTTGCAGAAACCTTGATTTTTCGCAAAAATTAATAGTTTTTATGTAATATCTTGAGTTTTGATGGCAAACAAGGCTCAAAATTGGTATGGAACCTTCTTTTACCACCACAATTATTAATTTTTACCACCACAAATTTAAAGAATTATATATGAAGTAAAAGCAATTTTGATATTAAAGCAATTTATTATAATGTGAAAGAAAGCTACGTGCCGAAGAATTGGCAGTGATTTTTTTTGTACAACATAATGCAAGTTAAATAAATCTAATTTAATCTCTCTCTCTCTCTCTCTCTCTCCCCCTCTCTCTCTCTCTCTCTCTGTTCTGTCCTGGGACTGTCCTGGGACCTCTGCTGTTCAGTCTCTACGTCAATGACCTGCAAAATTTACTCGACGGTAACATTAAACATCTGTTTTACGCGGACGACCTTCAAATTTATCTGCACACCACCAAGGATAAATTTCATAAGGGCGTGGCTCGGCTGGCAGAAGCGGCGCGGCTGGTCGCTGACTGGGCGGGGAGCTCCGATCTGCGACTCAACCCTGGCAAGACTAAGTCCATCTTTTTCGGTTCCATGAGAAATGTNCGGGGAGCTCCGATCTTCGACTCAACCCTGGCAAGACTAAGTCCATCTTTTTTGGTTCCATGAGAAATGTTAATGACATTAAATCATGGAACCTGCCGGGTGTTCCGTTGCCGGGCGGAGTGATCGTCCCTTTCAGTGAGACGGTCGTGAGTCTCGGTGTTGTACTCGATAGTAAACTTACTTGGAAACCGCAAGTGGATTCAATCACGAAAAAAGTCAACAAAGCCCTGTACAGCTTGCGGTTCATTAGGGGCTGTACCACCGAGACTCTCCGCAGAAGGCTAGTCGAGACACTAATACAACCACATTTGGACTACTGTGCTGTGACCATCCTGGACGCGTCGAATGAACAACGTGTACGGATACAGAGACTGAGCAATTCATGTGTGAGGTTCATCTTTGGAGTTAGGAGGGATGAGCATATCAGTCCCTACCGGAGGCGTCTAGAATGGCTGCGCACCGATTCCAGAAGGCTATACTTTGAAGCCATTCTTTTATACAAGATTTTACGGATCGGTGAACCTAAATATCTGGCTTCATTTTTCAGTATGCACAAGCCGAGGCCCTCCGGTAGGGGAGTTCCTCAAGAACTAAGCATACCTGCGGTGAGTACTGAAACCGGGGCAAGAGCCTTTCAAGTCCAGGGTGCTCGTTTCTGGAACTCTCTCCCTTCTGCTCTGCGCAATCTCCCATCACTCGCGTCATTTAGAGGGGCACTGCGACGGCACCTGCTGGAGATTGACTCGTAGTTGCTCTGAGCACGCTGGCACTGCGTATCGTACTCTAGTATATTTTACTCTAGTCTGACTTAGCCTTTAGGCAGTATTATTCTTTTCTCAATGCGTAATTGAGATTGTAATCGTGAGATGTAGATAGGTCTTTGACCAAACTTAATTCAATAAGTAAAAATATTGGTTTTATTGTGATCTCAAAATGTGATATTATGTATATGTGTATGTGTGTTTACGTATGAGCTTTTCTTTATGTATGACGAACAATTGACCATATTTTTTTAACCATTCCAAAGACTATAATATTAAGAATCAAAACTTATAATATTAAAAAAAAAAAAGAAAAAAAAACTCTGTGATAACTCATAAATCTGTATTATTTTTGCTGTGAGCAAATAAAGGCTTATCTTATCTTATCATATCTTATCTCTCTTTCTCCCTTTCTACTAACTAGTATTAGTTTTTACTGTATTTATTTTAAATTGTACAGCATAATGTAGACCGGCGATGGCTCCGTGGTAAACCACCTGCCTCCCGGTCAAGGGATCGTGGGTTCGAGCCCCCATGAGCGCGATCAGATTTTTCAGATCCGATGGAAATCTTACTCACGACACCGGGTTTGAGAAAGGTGTAGGTGTGATGAGCCTACCCTGGAAACTCTCGAACATTAAAATTCATCTAGAAACACAACACGATACGTTGTGAGGCCATGAACTTTCGAGTTCGAAAAAGCCACCCATTTATTTTTTACAACATAATGTACAGAAATAAAAACCAATCCATCTAATCTAATCTAATCTCTCACTCTCTCCCCCTCTCAGAATAACACGACGGAAGTCATCAATATAGTTACTAGCGGAGATCTCGAGCTTATGCCTTGACAACCAGTGTCTCTCTCTGTCAGTACTAACGATTTAAGTCAGCCTGTAAATAAAAATAAGCCTTTCATATGCAAATCATGATCAACGTCCTTACACGAGTCCGCCACGTTTGATATTCAAGGCTTTAATCTTATACGCAACAACAGAGGCGATAAGAAATCGTGAAGGAATCGTACTTCATTTAAGATGATTTTCGTTATAATATAACTGAAGCTCCTCAAATATCCCCCATAAACGGTACAGAATTCCTTTTAATCAATATTAGGTACTCTCAGAGGCTGATACTTGCGGTAGCATATCGCTGTCCTAAAGGCTCTAATTTCTTCGCCATTTTCAAGGAAAACATCCGTCGATACAGTAATATTGTTCGAGCCGGTAACCTTGACTCTGACCTACTGTTAGATGGCATTTATAGTACCCACTTGCATGGGCGCATTCGTGATCACACTCTTTTCCTTGTTACATTTGATGCAAGGCACCACCAGGAAGACTCGGAAACCTGGCTTGATGTCATAATTACCGATTCAGCTGACATAGTCGTTTCTTATGAAAAATCTTATGCTCCATTTCTAAATGGCCATGGTTTTTTCATCATTGATTTTTTACAGATTTATTCAGCCTCTCGATAAATAGCTGCAGCTACCATAACATCTGGTAAAGGTGCGTAATAGTACCTCATAGTAAGGATGGTGTACTAACCCTACAACTATTATTTAACTTTAAGCGTGCATTCGATTCCATCGATAATGAAGCTCTGCTGAGAAAACTAATAAATCTTGGTTTTTCTAACGAGGCTGTCACTTGGTGCCACTTATATTTTTCAAGCCGCTTATAGGCAGTAGTTGACTTAGACGGGAACACTTCTGGATTTTTGCCAATCGCAGCTGGCGTGCCTCAAGGGTCGACTCCTGGTCTAAAAATTTTTCTGATTTTTATCAATTTTTATACTATTAGTACTAAGGCATTGCAGCAAAACCTGCATGTTATTTGCTGACGACCTTCAGATATACGTTGAATGCTCGCCTAACGAATTGGATTCCACGGTTGCTAAACCAAACGAGGATGCCAGCCTAGTCATAAGCTGGGCCAAGAAAAATGGCTTGTTTTTAAATGTTGCCATAACAAAAGCGATTCTTGTCGGCACCACCCAGCATCACATGCGCATTGATCTTAATCTGATTGCCCTCATTCTAGTTGGCGGCTCTGTAACTCCACTTGTTGACAATGTCAAAAATCCAGAAATAACATATTCCAGAACTCAAACGTGGAATAGCTACATTTCAAAGGTATACTCAAGGGCACACTACTTTTTTTACTGCCTTCGGTACATAGGATATAGCCTACTCAGAGGCTTGAAAGCGCAACTAGTAAAACCCCTACCGCACTTTGACTATGTTTGTCTAGTCTTTTTAGACCTTCCTGGCTATTTGGCCACAAAACTTTAACAACTTTGCAATACAGCGATACGCTATATTTTTTAATTGAAGAGAGACGCAGCGCCTAAACCGTATAAAGATCGATTAAAGTGAGTTTTACTTGACCCGAGGAGGAATTGTTATTCGGGTCAAATGTTTAAATTATTCACCCGAAAGCAACTAGGATGCCTCGCAACCTTTTTCTCTGTCATAAATTATGAATTACGGCGATCAGCCAGAGCAAGCCCTTTGTCCTTTGTCCTAGTAGGGCTTAGCCCTACTCTTAATATCTTCAAGGACAGATTACTTAACTACCTACTAATAGAAGAGTAGAACTGTGTAACTTAATCGCGTCCTTATTTTTAGTTATCATTCGCATGTTCACTGTTTGATTCGATATTGTAGCGAAAACTTTGCGACTTGAGTTTACAGCGCTCAATGTAAGTTAACTTACCTTTTGTGAATATTACTCCAAAATTTGCTAAAATTAGAGAAAAGCAATCACTTCTGCGTCAGCGCGAGACTTGTACTTTGTGGAAATACCTGTGACTTTCAGTGCAAGTTTCAGTGACCCATATTTTTGCGATTCCTATATAAACAGTATAAGTTTTGATGCATCACGCCCTTCGGTTCTTGGGTATAGGCGTTGATAAATAAGTTATAAAATCTCTCTCTCTCTCTCTCTCTCTCTCTCTCTCTTCTGCGAGATTTCTGCCAAGGGAGTATCTCCCATCTTTGTCGGCGTTGTTTATCGTCCACCACATGCCCCTTTCATCCAGGGCAATGATTTTATAGAGAAACTCTCTACACATATGCACTGCTACTCCAACAAGCTGATCATGGGCGATTTCAACGCGGATCAACTCTCCTCTTCCGAAGACGCTAAATTCATCAGAACCTTCATAGAGGAGAACTCCCTACAGTCGGTTCCTTATGGCGCCACGCACCATAAGCAGGAATCCGACACCTGGCTGGACCTCTGCTTGATAGACGAGCAGGATCGCCTGCTTGAACACTGGAAGACAGACACACCCTTCATAAACGGACATGACCTCATAACGGCCACTCTCGACGTACAGATGCCACGACACGTACCTAAAACCTTCACCTACAGAAACTACAAAGGCATCTGCGCCGAGAAACTGAGGAACCACCTCGGGGCATGTGACTGGTCATCCCTCGCCACTTCATCACTCGACGAATGCATTGCTGTACTCAACACCAACTTAACTAACGCTGTAAATCATCTCGCCCCATTACGCACAGTGACACCTGGACAGAAGCGCCACCCGTGGTTCACCACGGCTCTTCGTGGACTTGTGAAAGAACGAGACAGACTTTACAGGCGATTTCGCAGATCACGTCTCCCATTAGATCTATTTTTCTATAGACTCGCTAGGGATGATGCTCACAGACAGGTCGAGGAGGCTAGGCTGAACTATTATCATTCACGCCTGTCCTCCCTGACAGATGTCGGCGAGATCTGGAGAGAGCTAGAGAAGCTTGGAATAACATCTTCCAAGCTAAAACCACCTTCTCGCTTCTCAAACGAAGACCTCAATATGCATTTCAGCGGCATTTCCAACAACCCGCAAGCTCCTGCTGTTGAGGATTATCTGCGTACCCTCGAGAGTCTGAATTTCCCTGAACATTTCAGTTTTAGGGAGGTTACGGAATCGGACGTTTTAGCTGCAATAACGCACTTTGACTCCCAGGCCAGAGGTAGCGACGGCATCCCACAGGTTGTTATTCACAAGGCCCTGCCAGTACTCGCTCCCATTCTTCGTCATATTTTTAACCTGTCATTGAGCGAGTCGTGCTTCCCCTCTGACTGGAAAAAGTCATTAGTGCACGCATTAAACAAAGTCAGCTCTCCTACATCTTTAACTGACTATCGTCCGATCTCTCTTCTATGCTTCCTGTCAAAGGCACTGGAGTGGCTGGTGCATAAGCAAATCTCTGAGTACCTTGAGTCCAGGCTGTTTCTGGACGATTTGCAAACTGGTTTTCGCACTGGCCATAGCACTCAGTCTGGCCTACTCAAGCTAACGGATGAAGTCAGGCGTGGCATTAATAACAAGAAGGTAACTCTTCTTCTTCTTTTCGATTTCAGTAAAGCCTTTGACACTGTATGCCACGTCAAGCTTCTCCGAAAGCTAACACACTTCTGTTTCTCTAAGCAAGTTATCCGCTGGGTTGCCTCATATATCACAGGCAGAAAACAGGCAGTCGTTGGTGATGACGGCGAGCTTTCCACCTTTCGTCCTCTCAACACGGGAGTACCGCAGGGATCTGTCCTGGGTCCTCTGCTATTCTCCCTGTACATCAACGACATTAGTTTCTGCCTCGACCCCGATGTATCACATCTCATCTACGCGGATGACTTGCAAATCTACAGCCAATGCCACCTTGAGGAGCTCGACTCTTGTTCCACGAAGATGTCAACTAACGCCGAGAGGATTGCAGGTTGGGCTGCACAAAATCATCTAAAGCTAAACGTTCGTAAAACACAGGCGATCGTCCTGGGCTCCCCCCACTACATTAACGCTTTACCAAATGTCGCTAACACCTCTATCAATATAGGGGGAGCCCAGGTCGAATACCAATCGTCTGTGCGCAGTCTGGGAGTGGTGCTCGATTCTAAATTGAACTGGAAAGAGCACGTCACACAACTGTGTAAACGTGCTCATTCACTAATGTATAGGCTATACTTCTTCAGAAAGAGCACCAACCAAGAGTTGCGCAAACATCTCGTGCAAGCACTGCTGTTTCCCATAATAGACTACTGCTCTCTAGTATACTGTGACCTTACTCAAGAACTTGACACTAAACTACAGAGACTGGTGAACACAGGAATACGTTACATCTTTGGTGTAAGGAGGGACGAGCACATCACCCCCTACAGACGTGAACTGCAATGGCTCACCACCGCCGGGCGTAGGAAGTACTTTGCGGCCTGTTTTCTCAGAAAACTTTTCAACACTGCCACACCATCGTACATCTTGGCCTTCTTTGACTTCCACGTCGCACTCCGTCCTGTGAGGGGTGAGGTGACTGCCCTGGATATCCCCCCCTTCGGCACGGAGACACTGAGGAACTCATTCCATATCAGTGCCTCATACCTCTGGAACTCCTTACCATCCCATCTTCGTGACAATAGATCCATCACTCAGTTCAAAACGCAAGCTAAGCGCTACTTCCTCGCACAAGAGAGTACATAGATCACCAAATAGCATTCGTCACCCATCTCGCCTTCATTACTTTTCACACTCATTCACCGCCCTAGCATTAACGAACAGCTATAGAACTTACTACTAGCATTAATAATTTTGTACAACATAATGTACATAAATAAAATATTTAAAATCTAAATCTAAATCTAAATCTCTCTCTCTCATTCTCTCTCTCTTTTTATGTTTTTATGTGAGCTCATAATATTAACTATCCGTCTCATGTGTTTTGTTATACACAAGAATAAACGATTTCTACTCTACTCTACTCTCTCTCTCTCTCTCCCTTTCGCTATTGCGTATGTGCGTCGTCTGCTCTAAGTCATTGACGATGTTTACTTCTCTTCTTTCCTCATTAATTAACAAAAGAATAATATTCTCCCCATCAGTATTATATCAATTAAATTACTAGCGATTTCAGCCTCAGTGACACGGTGGAAATTCGTTATCTGTTTGACTTTTTATCGCTATAATTTCTTGACACTCGCTGCTTCTATGGCTGCAATACAAGTTGGCACTGTTTTATTACGGTAGATGACAAATGTAGTAAGGCCAACTCAAAATCGAAGATTATTCATAATCAATGTAACCACATCAATTATGTTATACGAAGCTCTAATTCGAGGTGTTACGCGATTAGTAGCGCTGCTTGGTACCTATTGATGCCGACCACCTTTGTATTTCGCGCTTTTATTATTTTGGTCAACTAAGCGGTTTATGTAACAGCGCTGTTCTCTAATTCGATCACGTGATCAAACGAAGCCTTAGTTCAGATTACGCGGTCACAGATTCTCGGCTTTGTACTCATCAGCCGTCAACGCAATAGCATCGCCTATTAGACATCTTCTTGACGTTCGCAATCTCAAAGACGGGGCAAATCTCGAGCGCGACCCTTGAGTACACGTGTCACAGTGAAATTTTCGCTTTTCACTAAGATCGGTTTTCGTCACTTAAGTGCTACATCTGGACAAGCGGTTTTTTGTTCTCCTTTCTTCGGGCGAGGGTACAAAAAAATCTTTTTTTTTCCAACACGAGGAAATCCCTTCGGCTCCACAAGTGCCAGTCGAAACGTCTCGAACTGCCGTTTTATAATAAATTCTAAATATTATCACTGCTATAATAAATTCCCGTTCTTAGTCCCCTCTCAACCCGCCCCTGTGAGAGCGACGCGCTCTTTATAGACGGCTGCAGATTTCATCCCCCCCCCTCCCACTCTACGCTTGAGTCGCCCGATACGTCTGGGACCACCCAGTATCCGCCCCACTCCTAGATTAATCACCATGAACCTCTGCAAAGTAAAAGATATTAGAATAAGCACCTAAAACGTACAAACTCTCCGAACGGTAGGTAAACTTAACGCTATTGCTAATTAAGCTCACAGACGAATGGATACGAGACCGTACGACCTACATTTTTGGGAAAGAACAGCAAAAGACAATCTAGGAACAGTGTTTTTAGTCAAAAGTAAATTAGCTTTAGCAATAAAAGATGTGAAATTCATTAATGACAGACTCTCCTACATTCAGGTCGCGGGCTCACGGTACAATTAGATACTCATAAACATACACTGCCCTTGGGGACCCGGGCAAGGACGACACGGTAAAAAATGATTTCTATGGAAAAGTAGAAGAACTCTTTGACACACTATCCTCGTATAATACTAAAATAATTGGATCGGGAAGCCTGCATGACTTTAGTAACGATGACGGAGTATTACGGAGTAAACATAAAGATATACACGAAATCACCTGGACATCACCAGACAAACGCACACACAACCAGATAGAACATATCATTATCGACAAGAGACGAAACACAATAATAACTGAGATATTAGGACATTCAGAGACGCAGAATGCGACTCCGATCATGACCTCCTGATAGCAAAAATTAGAGATAGATTAGCAGCACAAAAGAATAAAACGGAATCGCGGAAGAAAGAAAAATATAATATCGGACACCTAAACAATATCGCGGAGAGAACAAAATATCCAAATAAATTATCAAAAAGAATAGAAACCTACGAGTCTGAGGTAGATATAACAGAACCAGAGATAAAATGTGGGAAAAAATTAAAACTGTAATTAAAGAATCAGCAGAAGCAACGATAGGGCACCCCAAAGCCAATAGTAACAAGCCCTGGTTTGACAAGGACTGCAAGTCACAATGCGAAGTAATCAAAGAAGCAAAAATTTCCTTTTTGGGAGACAGTTACGACGAAACGAAACGCACTACCAAAGTACTAGATGGGAAACGTCGCGGCTCCTATTCACAAAGAAAAGACAATGGCATAAGGACAGAGTCCTAAAAATACAATCAAATAGTAGAGACTACAACATTCGCGACATGTTCAGGGGGATAAACACAATTAGAAGGGGGATCCAATCAAATTCGAAATACATGAGAGATGAAGGGGGCAACCTAGTTGCGGCCTCGGATGGACTACTAAATATATGGAGCAAATCCTTTGACAGATTACTGAACGTTAATAATGACCAAACCTGTTATCTGAAAAACCTGAGGGGTTTTTCCGTTGACTAAAATATTAATTTTTGCGAGAGAGTTTGCGCATCAATTCCCCTCTACAGGGAAATGCTTTTCAAAGTTGGTCTAACCTTTGAATTTCAGCAGACTAAACTCGAATTTTCTCTTTTTCTTTCTGTCATGTATTTTTAATAGTCAAAATATTAACATAATAACACCTATATTTCATCAATAACATAACATACAACACAATACAATATAATAATATATGTTCCTCTATATCATTTATACTCTTATTGAACAAAGACAACTTGAACTATGCTCTTGTTTTATCTGGTCAAATCTTTATTTAAATGAAAATACATAGCCTTCCAGACAAGAAAGCAATATGAATACTCGTATTTAACCGAACAATGGATTTTACAATTTGAATCTGAATGTTAAAAGTCTTGAACTGAAATCTGTTGAAAAATCTTATCGCGCGTCCGCCGGCTTCAATGCCCGATTCACGGCTGCCCGAGTGGCCAGAGTTAGCTTGGCTTGGGAGAACGCTCGCGAATGTACTTCCTTCGCGACCTCGTCCTACTCGCGCCCAGCTTTACTTCCCCGCCGCTACGTCACAGCGTCGGCGCTTGTTGCACTCATTAGGCCTTACGGGGCCTGGCAACGGTCAAGCGCCGAAACTGCAATCGCAGCATCGCACGCGCGCAAGCAGCCGTCGGCGGGGAAGGTGTTTAGCTCAGCGAGATTCTTGGTCACTTGATATTTTAGTGGCCTTGAATACTCGCTATGCTTTTTGTATGTGGAACTTTCTCGAAGCTATATTCGAAATAAAATCTCGAATAATAGCCACGGGAAAGTTGTCACATAACATCCTCCCCCCCTTGAGAACGTTTGTCGTCCTCGGCAAACCGCGCGTTCCCTAAGGGTCCGGGTACTGGAGGGTCTCGTGAATAACAACATTTTTGGTAATATATTAAAAAGATAAATGTTGAAAAGATAAAATATGCCGAAATAATACGAAAGTATTGGGTCCATTTTATAGGAATGTGCATTATTTGTGATGTCTTTGCATTGACATTGTTCATACTTTTTCTCTCTATATATTGCTTTACACATGATCTATATGATGTTTATCATGTGTTTGGCTTTGTTCTCTTTTGATGTTTTTATTTGGCATTCTTTTTTTTTATGATGTGTGACGTTCCGGCGTTTATATTGCAGAAAGATTAACGAATAATACCGTCGCGTCTTAACAACTATCGTTTATCGCGTGCCGAGCAGTTGCACGGATAAACTGTGGATATGCGTGGCTAGTGCGGAGACAGGGAACTTGGGAAAGGAGGCGGTCTTCCTATACAGGAATGAAATAATTTTATGTTAATATATTTAAATAATTATCTTACCTTAGGTAGGTGAATGCAGGAGTTCGTCAAATAATAAATGCACTAGTGTTAACTTTATGTTTAGTTAACTTTATTACAATAACTGTGTACACTGGAGATATCTGTCTCGTAGCTTTGTATATTCGATAGATTATAAAATGTTTAAACTGATACGTATTTCGTATTTATTTGGTAACTTGTAAGTATTAATCTCTGATAAATAATTCGTCTATAGATCTAGTATGTTTAGCTCTTCAGCTGACTCGGTAATATTTATAATAAATAGTGATAATGATAATTAAAAGAGCACGTTTACGCAGCGCGTCGCGAATCTAAGTTTTTCGTGTACACTTGGAACGGACAGCGTGTCGGGTGCTATTGCCGATAACTGACTGCCCCGATGGTAGGGCTATCAGCGCTTATATAGTGAGTACTAGGCCCATATTTGGATCCTAGACAGTTTTTAGTTTCTAATTAAGATTCACGATGTCACTGGGCCTAATCATGAAATCAGGCGGTATCGCCCTTTGTCGGTTTCAACACCAGTGATATCGCGAGGCCTAGTCAGAATAACGGTGATTGAATATTAAGTGAGAGGATATCGACTTAGTTGAATAAATGTTGCTTTATATTACTGCCAAAATTTCGGGGTATATTACAGATGCATGTGAGTGTCCAAGAGAGTTTCCAGAAAGAGATGAATCTTAGTTGAACTTTTACGTTCTTATGTTTTCGGTTGGGTTTATGGATGGGTTCAAACTTCGTATCATTTCGGGTTATTTAAGAAATGTGTGAATTTATATAGCTTTCCTTTTGTTTGTTGTTTTCACTTACTTTGCTGTTGGTTTTGGTTCTTGGTCCATTGGTCATGTACATTTTATCTTATGTATTAGATCGTTGTTATTATGATTAACTTATCCTATTGCATTCTAAACATTCTTGCGTGTGTCTAAATAGTTCATTTTGTTAGTATTTTAGTGCTTATATTAATCTTACATGTAAATACATATATATAATTAAATATATATATATATATATATATATGTGAAGAGGGGTCCATGATAAAAGGTCCGGGTCCATTTACAAGAGTATAAAAAATATATTTTATTTTGGGTCCATGTATATTGGTCCAATGTCTATTATACATTTTTTTGTATATATATATATATATATATATATATATACTAGTGGGGCTTCGCCCCCCTGCTCGCTCCGCTCGCCAACCCCCCCATTTCAGTTTCTGTGACACTAAGACACT
>CM053170.1:34996495-35017051 GCA_012977825.3 Pteromalus puparum | reverse complement strand
CTGGGTTTAGTATCATAAGTGTAAAAATCATGCAAACGCGAGGTTGTTGATAAATCTGACGATAACATTTACATAAATTTTCTGTCGAATATTAAATAGCATTCGCGAAGGATTGCCACCTCAATGAACTTCATTTAAAATTGGGTATTTTATGTTATAAGAAACTTGAGTATAACAGCGGTTTGTTGTAATGGCACGCGATTAAAAATTACCAACTTATTTAGTACACATTGAAGCTGAAATTATAACTGGGGAAAAAATCGGAAATAAAGTTTTCATACTCTAGAATTACTTTAAATACTGGAAATTATCTTCATTGCAATTATTTATACAGAAACAATTTTCCTTTAGTCTTAGCGTTTGCTATGACTATTATAAAATCTAACGGACAAAGTTTCAGATAATGTTAGGGAATATACTTAAAACCGTTATTTTCTCATGCGACATTGTTGCTATCATTATCTAGATGCAAAGATCCTAATCGATTGTTTATTCCAAATGAAGTGGAAAACAATTCAGAAATAGAAATATAGTGTGTTAATGAACATTTTCGATTAGAAGCATATATATATTTTAAATTTAATAAAAAAAATATTCTTGTTCTTATTTATATTAAGCACTATCTACAAATAATTAAAATATGGATGGATCCAACTTCGAAATTCTTAGTTCCAATAGAAACAAGCCCATGGAACTTTTTGCAAGCCATTAAATAATCAATTGAACAACATGAATTGAACAAGTAAATTAATGAACGTTATTTAAATCGATTTTAGTAAGAGAATATGCCGAAGATCGATTAAAAAGATTACATTTTACAAATTCAATTTTTTGAAATATCTCGTGACGACAGTACAACCCTCAACATTCACAAGTTTAGACCAAATTCCACACTGAAACTACATGTGACTATTCAATCGATTTTCAAATTTCGTAGACCACATGATTTCTTCCAGATAACTTGAAACATGATAGTGCAGCTTATGATGTATATTTTAATTATTATTATTTTATTTTTCATATAGCTAACTTTCTAATCATATCAATCAAAATTAACGTATTGATTAATGAAAGTAAAATATTATTTCCAAATTATTATGTAAATTCACCATTATTCTAAAACCAAATATTATCGAAGATTCAACTTACAGAACAAAATTAATTTTGTCATTTTCTCAAATATTTATTTTTCAATAAAAAAATAAATTCCTAAATATCATTCGAAAAACCGTTTTTGGAAACCTTTTTCATACACAATACAAACACAAAAAAAGTACGGACAGAACAGCACCAAACATAATCATTAGGCAAATATAGTAGTTAACTTTTTGTATTATTCAGGACATGATGTAATATTACTTAAGTTAATTTTAAAAATATGTTAATGATTATTTGTACACTATTACATGAAAAAGTCTGTATTAAATTACCTTGTTCAAAAATCATATTTGAACAGGCTGTTATAATTATATAACATGTGCTACGCTTACAAATTTTTTTTTCAAAAAACTTTTCAAAGCTAAAAGCTGATGCTTGTAGGACGGAGGGATGGTATGAGGGAGAGTCATTAGGCGGAGGAGGATTTGTAATCTAAGACTCCGTGGTTATTTGGGCTCCAGGCGATGATTCCACGGTTTTTTTTATTATTCATTGTATACAAATTTTAATTGATAAATAATTGATCAGTATTAATAATTTCCTTTTTTGAAATAGATTGAAAAATATTATTTTTTAATATATTATCTTTACATTAATATTCCTTTTTGAATGCATTATATTTTAGACATAATTCTATTTTTAACAATAACCATAATTTTTGTATAATTTCATCATGTCATGAAATTATATGAAATTATCGGCAATTTTTATACAATAAAATAAAAAAAACAAAAAAAATCAACGCGCCTGAAGTAATGTTGTATTATATAAAACTAAAATATAATATGCTTCTGACAGTACCCTTGGTGGTGTGGAAACTGTCTATAATAGTACATAGTTTAATTTTCTATTTCTAATAATAATTTTGCACTTTTTCCTGACCTAACGTCTGTGCGTTATTTGGTGAAGAATAGGTAGGGGGGTTGGGGGGGCTTGTGGGGGGTTGGTGGGGGGTGATGGAGGGTTGGTGGGGGGTGGTGGGCGGCTCTTTTAAGAAGATTTTCAAAAATCACATAAAAATGAAAGAATTTTACGTTATTTGGTGGGGGGACCAAGGTGGGGGGTTAGTGGGGGTTCGGTGGGGGGGAGTCTTGCCAAAATTACTATATAATATAGGAAGATATATATCAAAATATTAACGTTATTGGGAGAGTTGGTCGTAGCTCATGAGACTCATTCTCTCGAGTATGTCGTTCATTTCTTCTCCCCTCGTGTCTTCTCGGTCCTGTCGTTCTGGTGACAGTGGTCTGAGTAGATACTGGTTCTGCTGGATAGGTTCGTCCAGAATTGATGTTGGTTCAGTGGGTTGCTGGCCTCGATTCTCGTTTGTTTGCCGCTGTGGTAACTGATCTGCTCTTATTGAGGTGTCTGGTGCTTCCACTTCTGTTTTGGGCCACATTTCAACTACTGACAGTTTCTTTTCTTGAGGTTCTTCTTCCTCGCATAGGGTCTCATGCAAGGGGAAATTCTTGTATTGGACCATTTGTCCACAACGGTCGTGTCTTATTTCTAGATGCGCATTTTGCATCCTGCAGATTCTCTCGTGTTCTCTACGTCTTCTATAGTCTGCTACTCAACCACAGACATTGTGTATAAGCCTGTATGATTCGTATCCTCTTTTTAGTTTTCCTGGGGTTGCCCATGTTGGCTTATATTTCATATCACATTCCCGGAATGCTCTTCTGGCGTTTTCTCGGTTGAAATATTGTACGAACTCCATTCTTCTAATTTCTCTGAAGTTATTTTCTTGATCATTCATTACGACGGTGATTATGTGGTCCAGATGACCGAATTTCATGAACTCTTGTATGTATTCCTCCTCAGTGGTCCATAATGGTACCAGTACGCATAATCTTAGGCCTGCAGTATCGTCCTCATTTTCATTTCTTGGTCTCTCTTGTCCTTGTTCAGCACATTGTTCAGCTTCTTGTTCTTGTTGGTAAAGTAGTAGTCTTTTAGTTCCATAGCTTTGTCAGCGTGTTGAGCGGATTTGTAAATTACTTCTGCTTGGTCCATGTTTACTATGCTTATTGGTCGGTCTAAAAATTCGCATGCGCCTTCTTTATGGAATAGCGGTGCTATCTGGTTTTTGGGTCCTTGATAAATCACTTTTATAGTGTCATCTTGTATTTTCTCCAGTCTTATAATGAAAAACTCTCTTTTTTTTCTTGCCTTATTGGCCTTTGATGGTTGCGTCCCCTGACAATTATCAGCGGTGTCTTTCTCCTATCGTGCTTAGTTGTTGATAAGTCGTTGTCGTCTTGTTCATTTGGGTCCACACTGATATCTGAATCTGCAATACTTCTGTTGTCCAAGGCGCCTTGAATTTCGAAGTCTGCTATGACTGCCGATGTTATATCTTGGTATTCCACTGAGATGGTTGATAATTCACCTTCCGCAGTCTCAGTAATGACTTGGTTGGGTCCATAGTTTCCTAGTACTCTTAATGCAGCCGCTCGATCTCCATTGTACGTGAGTTTAATCGTCTTGGGCCGTATGTGTTCTATTTCCGAGATTCCTGCCCCTGGTGGTGATTGTGTGTCCCTAAGAGTGGGTGTCGGTGAGGGTGGGCTTAATGAAAAATTTACGTGGTTTTCTAATTCTTCTGCCTTATTCCGTTATTCTGTGGTTTCGTAATTGACGCGTATGGCTCCGTCTCCATCTCTGGTCGCCGGTCGATGGATTAACTCACATGGTCCATAACTTTCTAACAGTCTTGACGCCTTCCTGGCGTTACCTCTGTATGTTAGGTGCAGACTGTTCGCTCCTATGGGTGTCACTTTGAGTATGGTGATTGTGTCCAGGATTTCTTGTATATTTGGGTCCATTCTGTAATAATTCAGATTGGTTTGATCCTTAGGGTCCATTATATTAGTTTTTGTTTGGGTTTCGTTTTGTCATGGGGTTCGGGTAGTTGGTTAAATGTGTTTCGGTGTGCGTGAGTTGTTGGGTACCATTCATACTTTCCATTCAGTTCATTCCTTTCAGGTGACTTGTTTTTGGTGGCGAAAAGAAAAATTTGTTGTTTTGTTGAGATATCAGTCCGGCTGTGTGCTGGTCATCATTTATCTCTAATTTTTGTGTGATGGGGTGCCCTATTTAGCGGGTCGAGAGTTTGTTGAGGGTACTACCCGAAAGCTATTGCTGTTCATACCCAGAAGCTACCGCTGTTAATGATTTAACAAAACTGGTGGCTTCGTAAGGTTGGTGATATTGGTGATGGTAGTATCTAAATGTATGCTGCAAATTCATGAGGGGTGATGATTTGCAAGTAGCATACGAATGGATCTATGCACAATGGACCCACTAGATGTAGTGATGTCTTTCTGTGAGGTAGGGTTTAATAATGAGGATTAAATGGTTTAATATGAGGTCAGTGTCTCACAGAGTGCACAAAGATTTATTAAAGAGAAAGTTTGCATAACGAGATGTTATGTGTACATGGTGGGTGGCTCTTCAAGAAATGGTCTTTCGAGCTAGATGTTGTAAGAGTACTACCAAATCACGTATTGTGTGGTTTTGTGATTTGGATTTATAGAAGAGTGTATTTTTATGTTGTTTGTGAGTTAAGTTTTAGTATGTTACCATTTTTACTGATCATGGAGTTATTAGAAACATTTCAGCTTAAGTGGTCTTTTGTGGCTCACACTTGTCATCATTAACATTTCTTTCCATGTTTTCTTTGCAATGATCTTTTGTTTTATGGTGATAGTGTACTTGTTCTGTTGTGGTGTATTGTGTGAGTGTTTGGGTGTATATTATTGAAGATATGGGGTACAGGTGCGGTATTGGAGTTGATGAGGACATGTGAAAAAGGTAGTTATTCATTTAAGGACATGGTTTATTCGATCATACTCATTCATCTACACTCATAACTTCGTAGGTGTCTTCGGTGTCACCTCTATTTTGTATACGAGTTATAAAGTATGTGTTGGTTTGGTCCATTTCTAGGGTCAATTCTTTCTGATCATCAGTGATCGCACTTGCTGTATCTGGGTCCTGTGTGATTGGTCCATATTCGGTTTTGGGTTCCTTTTTCTGGTTTGACTTTGCTTCTTCTAAGCTTTCTAGGTACGCAAGAGTGTTTTTTAGTTCATCCAAAGTTGGTGTTCGGATGTTCTGGTACTCAAATTCGGGGTTTTTGGTGTTGGTCCACATGCTCTGTTTCTTGCATGTTATGTCATGTAGATTGTAGAGGGTCAGATCTACTTCTTTCTTACAAAATGGATGGAATTTGGTCTCCAGTCCTTTTTCGAAGCGAATTAACTTTCTTGGTTCTGCAAAGGTCGCTTTGTATATAGGGTTACTTTTGGTCCTTGCTACTTCGGCATCTTTGTCTTTGAAGTATTGTACGTAGCCATACGACAGACGTCCTCTCTTATCTCGTACTGTCTCATAATATATCATTGGTCCTTTTCTTTGTCTTTGCCTTCCCAGGGTAACAGGCAGAATAATCTATTCTTACTCAGATGGTCCTTGTGCTGTGTGTTGGTAACGACATGCTCTTCTGGTATTAGTCTTTTTGGGTGACTTAGGTATGGTTTCCCTTGTTGGTCCAGGCATCAATTTTGCACGTCTCTTGAACTTATTTTGTTTCATGAGCGCGACTTTAAGGTCATTGGCCTTTATGGCTTGTCTTTCGGTGTCAAAGGTCAGAGTGATTTTTCTACTCTTTGGGTCCGTTCTATGGTCCTCCACATGTACGGCATGTGGTGTGCCTATGGGTTCGAATTCTCTCATTATGGTCCATAGAGGTATTTCAATGTCGCAGAACATTGATGTACTGGTCCTTGTGGTCATCTTATTTTGTGCTGTGAACGAATATTATGTTTACAGGATACGATTGAAGTTACATGGTGGTACATAGGGTGTATATACAGGGTCCTTAGATTTAATAATTGCCTTCTGCGGTATTATCGAATTGGATGTTTGAACAATTTGGCAAGGGTTCTTTAATTCTATTCTTTTTTGATTTGGGTTTGTTAGAGTTTCCTGGGGACTTGTTATGGTTTGTTCGGTTTTGAATGGGGATAGGGTTATCGTTAGTCATTTCGATGGATTGATCTACATTATAGGTTCGGGTTTTCGTTTTTGGACAAGGTAACATCATCCCACACTTCATCCCCATGATGAGTGCTATTATTCCCACTATCATTATTAGCTGAAAGGTTAGACCACCATACAATATACTATTTGTGTGGTAATCTAGCCTCTTATGCTCTTTAATTTCATTCAATTCATTGATCATTTGGTCCAAGGGTTTTGCTTGGGTAAAACCTAATTTTGGTCCGAGTACTTCAATATTTTGGGGCATGGCGTTATCGAGATTTGGGTCTCTTTCGGTTAAAACTGGGTACATGTCCTATATTTTCAGGTCGATTTCAGGCTTATATAGGTACGTGGTTTGGCTGGATTTGCTCTCTTGTCCAATGATTATGGTATCAGCTGTTCTTCCTACGCATGTTGGTGAAATGCGTATGATTCCAGCATCCTTTAGGGTAACTTTGGTATCTTTTTGACCTTGGCATGAGAGTCTTAATTGTTCGGGGTTCATTGTCGAATATAGCCAAGACTGGTCATTCTCTAGGTACTTCCATTGGATCTTGGTTCTGGTTTTGTATCTGATGTCGCAACTTCTCAAGGTCCGGGTACTGGGATTCAGTAACATAGTTGCTTCACAGTCCTGCACAGTTGGTATGCTTTGAAGGGGTTCTAGCATAGGACAGATATATCCATAATGGGTTTTCTTGCATTTGGTTGCAGGATTTTCATCAAATTTTATGTACTTCTCTTCATCAGAACTTCTGGCAATATATTTGTGTGACGGTTCTATGAAAGCGAGTCCAGTGGTACCATTGGCTTTATGTTGTGGTACTGCCAAATCGTGTAATTTATATATTTGGTACGGATCTCTCTCGACCAGAGGTACTTGTACTACAGCTATCGTTCTCCCATTTTCATGAATGGCGTCGACTTTCGATATTTTGGTGACTTCTTCAATTCTCAGGTGTTCTAACGGTATAGCGAAATCCAAATTTCCACTTGTCCTTTTTACATCAATTGTAATTTGATGCAAAACGTTTGTTGTTAGAAGGTCAGGATGCACTTTTCCTTCCTTCAATTGTCTTAGTACCTTTAGAATCTTTTCATTTCCTCTTATCAGGTGATCTAAGGTTGATTCTAAACGTCTCATGTAAACGGTTACTTCTATTAAGTATTTTAACTTTTCTTCTTCTTTTAAGACTGTGGTGATTGTTTTGGTGATCGCTGCTTCAAAACTTTGGATGGCTTTCTGATGGTTCCTGGTAATATTGTACAGTTCTTCAAATTGAGCGGAGACAATGTGTGCATTTTTGTCTATTACTTGTACCATCATTACTTGGTCTTGAAATAGATTATCGATGTTTTTGTTGATGTCTTCTACGTCATCTGTGGTTACTAGAACAAACAAACTTTTGCTTACAGTGCTTACTATGCCTAGGGGTGCTAATCTTTTTATCCTGATACTTCTAGGATTTCTTACTGCTGTGAGACTATAATGTCCCATAGTTCTTATGGTCTCATTGATGTCCTTCTGGATGCTGTTCAAGGTCTGATGCTTGAGTTCTATCAGGTCCAGTCCTAGGGCATTCTTGCATTTTGTCTCTTCAATCCTTGTTATGCATTTGTTGTAAACAGTCTTATAGGAGCCCAAGGGTCCGTGCGTTTGTATGAATTCATCCACGTTGATGTAGATTTGTATCTTCCAATCAGCCTTCTTGATCTTTATTGGGTCCAATTTCTCAAAATATATTCCGGGGTTCGGAGTCAAAGGGTCTATTTGGTACAGGGGTCCGCATTGGGTCATAATTATGATATTTAAAACTGTAAAGGTAATTAAATTTTGAATATGCATCCTGCAAAGTCAAGTCAATTAATTTGGGATTCATGTGAGATTCAAAATATGAGCATTAAGATACATTATTCGGAATTCAGATCAGAATTTTCTTCTACATGTTTTAATTTGTCAATGTATTTTCTGACCTTCTTTCCATTGGGGTACTCGAGAATGACATTCTTTCTGCCAATGAACTCGATAATTTTTAAAGGCTTATTTCTATAACCATCAAATTTCCCGGTACGGGGTAAGTTAATTAATCGTACATAACCTCCCACTTTTCCCTTGAATTTCCTAATCTTTTTGTCGTAGGTTTCTTTAGACTTATTTTTATTGACGATTTGATTTTCTCCCGCCATTAATTTCATCTCATCGAGTCGCAATATGAGGTCCCTTATATAAGTGTTATAGGTTCTTAATTTTTCATCAGAGGGTATTTTGATTGGAAAACGTGAAATTCTGCCGTAAACCAATTCAAAGGGTGTAAAGTTAGTGGCAGAATGCACACTAGTATTATGAGTAAAGGTCGCAAAAGGTGCTAACTTGTCCCAATCATCATATTTTTCAGAGTAAATTCTGATGAATTCGACAAGTGGAGCATGACTTCTTTCCAACGAACCATTGGTCTGAGGTCTGTAACCTGAGGTTGTTAATTGGTTCACTTTAAATAGTTTCAGCATGCATTGGACGATGTTAGAAAGGAAACTTATTCCACGGTCAGATAGTATTGGAGCACCAAATTGGCATATTAAATGCCGGACCAAAGCATCTGCTGTAGTATTGGCATTCAAATTTTTGATCGGTATGGCAATGAAGTATTTAGTCAAATTGCACTGCATAGTTAGGAAATGACAATTTCCGCTTGGAGTCAGCCTGAGTTGGCCGACTGTGTCGATTGATACTTTATCGAACGCTTCTATGGGTGTATCAGTTATTAGCATGGGTTCTCGGGTTTTAAACCTTTCAATCTTTTTTTTCTTGACAGCTGTCGCACCTCCTTATATAATTTAATATGTCGTTCCTCATTTCGGGCCAATAATATCTTTCTCTTATCTTCTGGTAAGTCTGGTTGACGCCCTTGTGTCCGCCGGTCAAGCTGTCATGTAGAGTAGCTATTATTCCTTTTCTTTCGGATTCATTGGGTAGTTGAACCTTTCCATAGCAGATAGTTATTTTTATTGGCGTATTAATGAACGTTTTGATTAGTAATTCACTCATGAGTCCAGGTTCCAGTTCATCCGTGAGGTCTCCACGGGTCGATGGCTCCAATTTCCTTTAATAGTTTGCTTATGGAGCTGGTGCATTCACAGTCTTTTGACAAGAAATGTACAATGTTATCTTTCTTGTAGGTTAGACATTCTCTCACACTGGTTACATTCTCGCGCGTTGGTGCGAATATTTCACTTTTCCCGCTCATGGACCCACGATTAGTTTTCACGCTAGTTGCTGCTGGTCCATATCTTTTATTTATTGGCTCTAATGTTCCAGGTATTGGCCAAATGAAAGGTATGACTCCTTGTGATGGTTTGCAATACCTGATATCGATTTCTTGGTCTTCATTTTCTTCGATTTCTGTCAATATACCTTTAATTTTCTTCTTGTTTCGGGTACTGATCGCAATAGGTGGACAGTTCTTTATTTTCGATGTGTCAGAGATTCTTCCTTCGCCAGGTATTATCATCTCATCGCTACTCATGTCCGATTCATAATTTGGGTAATTATGATTATTCTCCATTCTCCTTTGGAGTTTCATTTGAGTGTCTTCAATTAATGCTCTTACTCTTTCTCCTAAAACTTGGTCCATATGCTCCGTTCCGTAGTGTGGATTCAATTCGTGAATTCGGAACCGCATGTCTGGAGTTAATTCTTCTCCTTCTGAGAAGCATGACGGTACTTCAAGCTCTTCTTTAGCATCTGCCTCAATTTCTTCTCGATTCATGGTCTTCTCTTCATATCTCTTCATACTTTCTTCGAACTTTTTACTTGCCTTCTCTACCTCTTCTCGACTAAGAGTGGTTTTGATGGAAGATTCTTTTACTGAGTCATCGTCTGTACTCTCTTCCGAGGTTGATGGCTCTATTGCCGTTACATTCACCTCTATATTGCTGATGGTTCTATTTTGGCTGTCCGTGGAAGATGCGTCATCGTCTGAATTCGCATTTTCGCTCTCGTGGTCATCGATTCTCAGACCACTGTATCTGGGATCTGGTAAAGGTGGCTTTTCTATATCACTACCAGCTAAAGCTGTCGATGATAGCCACGATCTACGTGTCGGCGAAAATTTACTGCTTAGTGATACCTCTGATTCAGCATCGCTTTGAGTGTCTTTGGTGCTTTCATCTTCACTGGTCACAAGTGTGTCTGGCTTTGATTTTGGTAATGTTAGTAGAGGCTTTTCGCTTGCTTTAGTACCCTTTATTGCTTTTGGTGCCTTCGGTATGGCACCTTGTTTGATATATTGAGCGATGGGACTCTCCACTTTGTTGGCTTTTCCCCGAGTCCTATGAGCTATGACACTGTGGTCCAATTTAGGAGCCTCTTTGTTTGTCTTTGCTCCCATTGGTCTACCTCTTCCTCTTGGTCCAGTTGGCTTATCGGAAGCTGATTTTATTCTATCTCGAATGTTTGTTCTCTCTGTCGGTGCCTTGCTCTTTGCTTTCTCTTGCTCGGATTTCTGCTTTTCTCCGATGATCATGACTTTGATTCTTGGTAGATTCTCGTTTATCTCCTTTTCGGTCATCTCTTTTTCCGTCGATTCTGGCGGGTTTCTTGACAAGGCATCGGCATTTTTATTTAACTTTCCTGACTTGTACTTGAAAGTGTATTCATATCCCGTGAACCGGAACATCCACCTCATTAATCTTTGTCCAAGGTCCTTTCTACTGTGCATCCAATTTAATGATTCATGGTCACTCACTAAGGTAAATTTGCGGCACAGCAAGTACGGTCTGAATTGGTGCAAAGCGTACAATACTGCAAGACACTCCTTTTCGGTTGTAGAGTAATTTCTCTCCGCTTTATTCAATGCTCTTGATAGGTACTGTATAGGGTGATCAAATCCATCCTTTTCTTGACTAAGAACGGCTCCGATCGCATAGTCTGAAGCATCCGTTGTTAGAGTAAACTCCTTGTCGAAGTCCGGAAATTGTAAGATGGGCTCTTCCATGAGACACTGTTTGAGTTTCTCGAAACTTTCTTCACATTTTATGGTCCATTATCAAAAATCTCAAATTTAACATTTTTCTTCAATAGATCATTCAAAGGTTTTGCTATCTTGGCGAAGTCTTTGATGTATTTACGATAGTAGCCAAACATTCAAAGTACCTCTCTTATGTTTTTAGTACATTTGGGTGTTGCTAGCTTCGCTATGGCTGCTACCTTTTCTGGGTTTGGTTCCACTCCTTTTGCACTAATTATATGACCTAGGAATCCAACTTCTTTCCTGAAAAATTCCACTTTGTCAGGCTGAAGCACTAATTTAGCGTCTCTCAGCCTTTCCATGAGGTTTCGAATTCTAATTTCGTGCTCTTTTAGGTCCTTGCTGTACACAATTATATCGTCTAGGTATACCAACATTTCAATGTTTTGTAGGCCTCTGAGGACCTTTTCCATCAGTCGTTGAAAAGTCGCTGTGGCGTTTTTTAAACCTTCCGGCATTCTGGTATACTCGTAGTGTCCATTTATGGTGGCAAATGCCGTCTTGTAACAATCTTCTGGCGCTATGGGTATTTGTTGAAAGCCACTGGCGAGGTCGAAAATGGAAAAATAGGTTGCACCTCCCAATTGGTCCATTATATCAGCAATGTTCGGTAGTGGGTAGGCATCTCTTATTGTCTTTTTATTCAGTTCTCTGAAGTCAATCACCATTCGCCATCTGGGGTTACCATGACTATCTGGCTTCTTGGGCACAATCCAGATAGGTGAATTACAAGGAGAGTTGGATTATCTTATAATTTTATCTCTGAGCTTCTTTGCTACGCTGTCTCTCACAACTTGTTTGTGTTGTGGAGGATGTCGGTACTGCTTCGTGTTTATTGGCACATCATTTTCTAGATGTATGTGATGTTCAATCATGTCCGTACATGGGAGTCTATCTCCTGGTAACAGGAATCGGTCCAAATAATCTTCTATTATGTGGTCCACGATTTCTAATTCCTCTCTGTTGAGATGATTTCTTCTGATCATTTTCCTTACTTCTTCTAATCTCTTGGTTTGGTCCACGATTGCGTCACCATTAAACTCACTATCAGTCTCTTGTAAGAAGTCTGGTCCAGTATCAAAAGGTATTAGTTCTCTTGGATCTACCTCTATGGTGATATCTTGTTCACTGGTATTTATGGCCATCATCTTGCAAGTGTTGCTTACATTGGTTACTACTCCTTCTCCTAAAAATAGATCTTTGTTACCCACGTCTATTCTTGGAATATATCCTTCTTTCAAATTACTCGTAATCAAGTTAATTTGAACCACTTGTCTGGTCCTGGCTTTTACTATGAATTTCACTTTGTATGACACAGTATCTTCTTCGTGGTTCACTTCTTGGTCCACTGGTTCAACTTTCTCATCACTTTTGGAATCCACTTTAAGCACTTCATTGGCTTGTTTACACTTGTATCCCCTTTTCAAGTTTCTAGGATTATGTTCTTCCTCATGTCCTATGAAGGGTATAGGATGCATGATATCACCGCTTATCATTAAAGCATTTTTATGGTAGGAGATTACAGCTTCCTCTTTCTTGAGATAATTCCTCCCCAACATTCCATCTTGCTTAATTGGAAAGTTGTCGTGTACAATTTGAAACTTTACTGGCGTCCCTCTTATGTCTAGGTACACTGATCCGGCAGTAAATACATTTTGGTCTGTTATACCTCCCAGCTCTCTTGCATCTTCTACACTTATGGGTAACTGCCTTCCAGAACTCCAATTTTGATTAAGTTGACTGTCGCACCATTATCTATCATGAAGTCTAGATATGGTCGTTTCGTTCCAACAGGTACTCTAATCCTTACTGCTGTTGCTTCTCCATCCTCCCAATTATAGTTCTCAGTTCCTCTTCAGTTCGTGGAACACATCCTTACAATTTCTCGGGTCTGGTTAAAATCGCCATCACTGGAGTTTTCACTTGATCGTTGCTCGGATTCGTTNATAGTTCTCAGTTCCTCTACAGTTCGTGGAACACATCCTTGCAATTTCTCGGGTCTGGTTAAAATCGCCATCACTGGAGTTTTCACCTGATCGTTGCTCGGATTCGTTTGATCCTGACTGCGATTCTGGTTGTACCTTTGAATCTGTTGCTGGTAATTCTGCTGGTCCACATTTCTTGTGCTCTGTGGATTTTGTTGAGTTTGACCTGGCTGGTTCTGATGATGGTTGTTGTAGCCTTGGCTCGCCATCCTCGGGTCGTGACGAGCCCCTTGGGAGTTTAAATTACCCCTATGAGGTTGGTTATCGTATCCTGCTGCTGCATTTCTCCAACTGTTGCCTTCTCTCCGATCCGGACGTTGTTGAACGTCTTCATATTGACCGGTGTGATGATCAAACACTCTTTGATATCCGCGATTGCCGTCACTATTCCATGCTCGCCAATTCCCATTTTGTCGATTGTCGCTATAATTCTGGTTATAAGACCCTCGTCCATTATGCTGTCCATTATACTGATTGTGGTATCCACGGCCTCGATAACTATTCCCTCGATAATTACTTCCCCTGTAATTACCCCGGTAATTGTTTTGTGGGTATGATTGTTGTTGGCGGTTGTCAGGATAATTACGTTGGTGATCATTAGTATAATTATTAGAATAATCCATTATATGTTCTGTCTTCCACATAGCCTACGTAATGTGGATCTTGTGGTTCGTAATTTTGATATCTGTTGCTATCATGGTATCCGCCATTATTTCTGTAATGACCTCTATCATTGGAGCCTTGGTAATAACTTTGATTATTATAACTCTTATTTCGTCCTCTATAGGATCTAGAATCAGGAATTATTTTGGCTTCCATCCTTGTTTCCAATCTTACTGCTTCTTCATAAGCAGCTCGTAGATCTGCTGGTCTGCTATAATCAACTCTTTCAGCTAGATTTGCAGGTAGCCCTTGGATAAATATATCAACTGGAAGGGATTGAAAAGGCGCCATCATATCATCGTTGTATTCATTGCCCTTCTCTTCTTTGAGAGTGGTTTTCGCGCTGCCAAGTAATACGTTTATCTCATCGTAGAAATCACCTACAGTGTCCTGCTTTCTCATTCTTACGTTTTGAATTTTGTTATTATAATAACTGAAGTTTCTCCCTGATCTAAATCTTTGCTTTAGATGTTTGATGAGCTCTTCGACGCTAATCACTGTTTTGTTGATTAGGCTCTTTTTGGCTGGTCCGGTAATCTTATGTAAAGCATTTTGTAGAAATTCGGCTTGTATGGTGGGTCCGGCTAGGGCAGCTGTATTCCTTAAATCGTGGATATATTCTCGTAAATTCTTTCGGCCATCGAAGGTTGGTATTCCACTAATGCAATTCATCAACGTGAAACTGTTGGCTATTGTGGACATTAATTGGGCCGTAACATCAGCCGTGACACCAGCTGTACTATCAGTTGTACCACCAGTTGTAGTATTACTTGTGTTGTTATCATTTTGAGAGCTATTATTGTTGGGACCTGTCATGTTGAATATATGTCGTCCTTCTTCGAAGTAGTCCAAGTGTTTAAAAGCGTTGAGATCGTCCTCCTCCAATTTTCTTAAATCACTGAATATTTTCTTTATAGGAATCTTCTCCTTTTTCTTCGTCAGTCTACGTTTTATGACTTTGAAAATTCTGACGGATGTTTCTTTCCAATCATCACTATCTCCAATCCTCTTGTCGCCACGCTTATTATTGTTTTATTTAAACTCGTAAAAATTAAAAATTTGTGGAAAAACGTAAAAGTGACAAGGTTAAAACAGGGTCCAAAATCAAAACAAATTAATTCTTAATCATTTGAGTTAAATCCTAAATTACGGTAGGAGTTATCTTCAAACTACCTCTATAAACTATAACCTAAAGTGAAGCGTACAACCGAAAAAAAAGAAAATTGATTGATTGAATAAGCCAAATAAACCATTAATCTCAATAATCCCTTAAAATCCCTTATTTCTTCCTATCTTTATTTATTTCGTTGAATGCGTATTGTAAAATTTTCTCAAACTCAGCTTTGATTACCACTTGAAAATCTACGTTATCTTTATGTTCGACTTCTTTTTCTTTCAATTTGGAATTAAAACTGTGATTAAAACTAGGTTTGAAGTTCCTTAAAATTCTAGAAAAGCTCTGGTATAAATTAAACTGATAAACAATTCAATTCAATAATTAATTCAATAGATAATTTAAATTCAAAAATTTCTAATCAATAAGTAGTCTAAAACCGGTAATAGTTTCATTTATTAGTTTTTTTTTTGTGTGTTAGAGTGTAGAACTATTTAAGGCTAACAACTCGTGTGATTTACTAAAATTACGATTTCATGCTAAATTTAATAATAAATGTAGGAAAAGAAAACTAAATTCACTCACAAAACTAAAATATTCCCCAAAGGATTTAAATTAAATCAATAGATATATTATCCCTTATTTACTATTAGTTAAACAAAAAGAAAATTATTAAATCTCAATGAAAACAATAAGAGGTAAGTCACTTTTCACATTCAATTTCATTTAAATATACAATGCTTTGACTATAATTATCCCCAAAATTAATAACTATGTTTACTGGCAATAATTTATAAATGTCCCTTCACGTAATATTCATCAATTATAAAAAAAATCCATAAAGAATTAAATGTAAGTAAATCGAAAATGTCCAAATATTCAACCAATTGATTTAATTGCTATTATTTAATTAGTTAAATAAAACAGAAGGTTCAATTATTCATATACCGTGAAATTTCCAAAAAAAAATTAATTATTATTCTAAATTGTTTATTTCAATACCCAAAGTTGTAATTTATTGATAAAGAATTATTTTATAATTATTCCTCTGTTTAATANCCGCCAAGTCACCACTGATGTATCTGGTTTTTCGCGCGTTCCAGATATGTTAGTATACGTGTGTTCGTTTATACGTCCCGAGGAATTAGTGAATTTCAATTTAAAGTGACGCGAATTGGGAAGAGGATTTATCAAGGAAATAAATCTTTACACAATTATTTTAAGTTCAACTCAAAATGAATATGTATTGTGACTAAGTTCTACAAAATCGGAGTTACAGTAACTATTGTGTAGAGAGCTAACAGCGGTCTGCCCTCCCCCGCATTACCCCTCGCAGCTTTCCGCCGTCCACTTTTCGTGGAGAAGGAAAGCCTGAGCTCTTATTGGCTAAAGAAAATAGAAGAAAGCCAATCGCTTGAGCTTTCTCCTTCAAGAAAAATACTCGGCTCCAACCGTCGCTTGGTCGTGGCTGGTCAACACATGTAGTGTTAGAAAAAAAAGGGTCCATTGTTCTAATATGCTACGCTAGAGCGTCTGAGAGCTATGAATTTATGGCTTTACAAGAGCTTCGGAGAAAGCGAGATTTATGTATTTACTCTTACTCGCATTCCATATTCAAACATTCTCCGTACGCACTTTCTTCTCTGGTGACAACATTTACTTTATATTACTATACTTTACATTTGATTTAAATATCCCGCGTATTCAATTAAAATATGGCGTCGTTACGCGACACTTGACTCGACCGCGTCAGTGCCGCGCCTCTAGTGCCGCAGCGCTCAAAAACTTCCTAGCCACGCCTAGTTCCACGTGTAGCGTCTATGCCTGTGTCCGCTCTGAACAAACACGAGGCGTCGACTGCTGCCGTGTTTAACCTCGCGTGCGCCGCGTCGCTTATTTTCTCGACCAATTATTATTGTTAATTCGCGGTGAAAATTGTGCGTGCGTGTAATCAATAAATTCGCGAGTGCGTGCTCTACAGATGCAGACGATTTTCAAGGTATTTTCTCAACCAGGAAAAAGGATACAAGTATGTAAAAATCAAGGGCCCAGGGCAGTCTATACTCCCAGCTGTGCAACCTGTTTCTGTTTATCAGATAAGTTTTCCCTTTTAGTATAATAATATAATTTCGTATTTGTGTATAATGTTTTTTTTCTTTGTTTGTTCTAGGTGTGCAACATCAACATTCAAGTTGGAGCTGGAATGCGTGCAATCATAAGCTGCATTTATTCATTGACAGAGATGCACAGGTATTTTCTCAACATATGTAAGTATTGTTCTAAAGGTTGAATTAAATAATCAGTAGTGCTACCCTTTACTCTTTATTGATTCCAACTTCCAATCTTACTAGACCTTTGCTAAACATTTGCATGAGTTTACTATTAATTTCAAGTCAAGTTCGTGCTTCTCGCCAAAGTTTATCATTGAAAATTAAATGATTATGCTTGTACTTGATTAAAATTCAAAAGAATGATTTAAAAATAAACAATGATTCTAGTTATTGTAATTTCTATTTGTTTTGACCAAGACTTTAGTTTTGACTTGTAAACTTTTGCCTCTAAACTCGTATTTGCGTTAAAAAAAAAACTTTACTTTACATTCAAATTATTAAAATAGTTGCTTGCATTTATTGCTTAGTTATACTCATATAGATTTTGTCATTTTAGATTCAAGAAATGATCTACTAGATGCCGTATTGGTCCAGGAAGTTGAAATTTAAGCTGTTCAGCCTCGTCGACCAACACTGTGCAACAAGATTTTGGAGCTTTCGGCGGACAATCACTTGGGTGCACGAGTTCTGAGTCAAGAATAGAATAACATCAAATACTCTGACGTGTATGTGCCTCAACTTGATATTCTTGGCGGTACTTATATGGTATTATAATGTAGTGAATGTCAGTGTATGACCAAAATTTGTGTGTGAAGTGAGAAAGTGTTTTATAGTTTGTATCGAAGCAAATACGACGTGTGAATCTATATTTTGGTGAGAGCAGAGTGTTATTATGATTTTACGGTTATATATACAGCTAATGATGCTTCCAATCTAAATAGTTGTAACCTTTTCAAAACTTTACGCAAAGTGTTTTCAATTCTACTCTCTAATGTTGATTTTACGTGTTAACTTGAAATATTTGAGCACGAGTGCTCCCAAATTTTCAGTGCTACGCGTTCAAGAAAAATTGTGAAACTTTTGGACTTAATTCAAGTGATTTTAAAGCTTTTTCCTATTTTAAATGCTTGAATGCTTTATGTGGTGCAAAATCATGAGAATCATCAATACATTTAAATTGCAATCATTGAGGGAAAATTGCACAAATACATCAAAGTGCGTATGTTCAAAATAACCAGGTGAATGAGAGGTTTAAAGTCAATGATTGTGTTAGTGCTATGTGTGTGATTGAGTGTCCTTACCAATTTGTTGTCAGATACTTGAAGAATTCATATTATAAATATCGTATGTTTATGGTCCTATCTCAAAATATTAAAAATTTCCTCTTTTTGCAGAAATCACCTCTTGGAATCTGTATGGTCCAGGAATACAATTTACAGACTGTGGACTGTGAAAAATTGTATTTCTGCACTCATGCACCAGCGTAGGACAACGCTCTAGTTCGACAATGGCTGGGAAATGCTACGAACACTCAATGTTCTTGTTCGTCGACCAGATTAAGGTGATTATGTGTCACCTATTTATTTTGTAAAAGTTTTTTTTTTTTATTTCCTAACGGGCCCTTCCCTTTACTATGAATTACACTGTTTTATCTTTTTTTTTGTCAGTTGTATTATATATATATATATATATCTTCCTATATTATATAGTCATTTTGGCAAGACTCCCCCCCACCGACCCCCCACTAACCTTCCAGAAGCAAAGTAAATTGATGACGTTTATTGTACGAATGATTTGGTAAGAGGAAGATACGAAGATCGATTAAAAAGAGTTACATTGTACAGGAATGTCATTTTTGGAAATGATCTCGTGGACGAAGTAGCAAGATAACGCTCGAAAGGATTCAGGACAAGTTTAGACCAAATTCCGAACGTGAAACTACATTGACCGGGATGTCAATCGGGATTGTTAGAAATTTCGGTAAAGGAGACACGATGAAAGTCGTTCGCTTCGCAGATGAGACGCGTTGGAAAGAGATGAGGTGAGTGCAGCTTATGGTGTGGAATATATGGTATGTAATATATTATTAGATTGATTAGATATAGGCTGGAACAGTGTCGGGTAGAATCATAATCAGTCCAAAATGTAATCGAGGTGATTGTAGAGGTGAAGTAAGGGGGAAAGGTAGTTGATTGGTCACGAAATTGATTGTATGGTGAAGATTCAGCAAGTTGATGGTAAAACAAAGTGATTATCGGAAAGATGTTCAACTTAGCGCAGAAAGCGAAGAGAGTTAACGTTTTCGTCATGTTGTCTGCCAAAATAGCGTTGATTGTTTGGCAATAAAAAGAAGATAAAATTCCTAGAGATATCATGTCGAAAGAAACCGGTGTTTTGGTAGGAGAACGGGCGGCGCCGGCTTTTGTCATAGCCAGATACAACAGGCAAAAACTGTACAGAACAGGCAGCACAAACAATCATTAGCAGATAACATATAAGTAAAGTTAATTTTTATTTTAAGGAATGATGTAATAATACTTAGTTAATCTTTAAAAATAGGGTTAAGTGATGTAGTTTGACACTTGTTGACGATGAAAAAGTTTAATTTTAATTGTACCGTTGTTCAAAAGTCATAGTTTTTGAACAAGGTGTTTAGAATTATGAGTAACATGTTGGTGTACGCGTTACAATAATTTTTTTTCAAAAGACTTTTTCAAGTAAAAGTGAGTGCCTGTTAGGACGGGAGGGATGGTAAATGAGTGGAGTCGTTAGGGGAGGAGGGATTGGTGATCTAAGACTCCGTGGTTAAGGGGCTCCAAGGCGAATGATTCCACCGGTGTTTTTTTTTTAGATTAATGTGTATAGCAAATTTTGAATTGATAAAAATGATGCAGTTACGATTAATTGTTCCCTGTGTTTGAGATAGACCTTGAAGCAGAATATTATTTTTTAAGATATATTGATCTTACAAGTTAAGTAATGTCCTTTTGGAATGCATTAGATTAGATACATAATGTCTTTGTTAACGAATACCAATAATTTTGTGTAAATAATTTCAATCATGTCCATGAAATTATATGAAAATTAGGTCGGCATTTTTAACAAAGAGAAATAAAAAAACAAAAAAAATCAACGCGCTGAAGTATGTGTATTATAGTAAACTAAAAGTATTAATATGCTTCTGACAGTGACCCCTTTGGGTGTGTGGAAGAACTGCTATAATAGTACATAGGTTTAATTTCTATATATATATTAATTTTGGCACTTTTCCTGAACTACACGGTGCTGTGCGTGTAATTTGGTGAGGTGGTAAGTGGGGTTGGTGGGGGTGGTGGGGGGTGGGGGGGCTTTTGTTTTTGCAAATCACAATAAAATGAAACGAATTTAGGCGTTATTCGTTGGTGCGAGGACCAAGTGGGGGTTGGGTGAGGGGGGGTGAGGGGGGTCGG
>CM053170.1:34971537-34996470 GCA_012977825.3 Pteromalus puparum | reverse complement strand
TGTACTTGCTTCAAAACATCAGTATTTGTGGTTGAATAATAAATTTAAATTACAACATTTTTCATGTAAAAGTGTACAAATAATCATTAACTATTTTTAAATTAACTAAGTATTATTACATCATGTCCTGTAATAATACAAAATTAACTTACTATATTTGCTAATGATTGTTTGTGTGCCTGTTCTGTACTGTTTTTGTGTTGTATTGTGTATGAAAAAGGTTTCTAAAAAACGGTTTTCGAATGATATTTAGGAATTTTATTTTTTTATTGAAAAATAATATTTGAGAAAATGACGAAAATTAATTTTGTTCTGTAAGTTGAATCTTCGATAATATTTGTTTTTTAGATAATTGTGAATTTACATAAATAATTTGTGAAATAATATTTTTACTTTCATTAATCATACGATTAATTTTGATTGATATGATTTAGAATGTTAGCTATATTAATAATATATTCAACATAAGCTGCACTATCATTTTTCAAGTTATCTGGAAGAAGATCATGTGTTCTACTACGACATTTTAAAATCGATTGAATAGTCAATGTAGTTTCAGTTGGAATTTGGTCTAAACTTGTAAATTTTGAGGTTATTTGTACTTCGTCACGAGATATTTCAAAAAATTGAATTTGTAAATGTAATCTTTTTAATCGATCTTCGTCATATTCTCTTACCAAATCATTTAAATAACGTTCATAATTTACTTGTTCTAATTCATGTTGTTCAATTTGATTATTTAATGCTTGCAAAAAGTTTCCATGGGCTTCGTTTTCTATTGGAACTAAAGAATTTCGAGTTGGATCCCATTCCATTTTTAATTATTTGTAGATATAGCTATAATATAAATAGAACAAGGATATTTTTTTTATTAAATTTAAAAATATATATATGCTCTAATCGAAAATTTCATTCCACACTATATTTTCTATTTCTGAATTGTTTTCACTTTCATTTTGAATAAACAATCGATTAGGATCTTTGCATCTAGATAATGATACATACAATTGTCCATGAGAAAATAACGGTTTTTTTAAGTATATTCCTACATTATCGAAACTTTGTCCTTGAGATTTATTAATAGTCATAGCAAACGCTAAGACTAAAGGAAATTGTTTTCTGTATAAAATAATTGGCAATGAAGATAAATTTCCAGTATTTAAAGTAATTCTAGGTATGAAAACTTTATTTCCGATTTTTTCCCCAGTTATAATTTCAGCTTCAATGTTGTACTTAAATAGTTTGGTAATTTTTAATCGCGTGCCATTACACAAACCGTCTGTTATACTCAAGTTTCTTATTAACATAATAATAGCCCCAATTTTTAAATGAAGTTCATGAGGTGGCAATCCTTCGCGAATGCTATTTAATATTTCGACAGGAAAATTTATGTAAATGTTATCGTCAGATTTATCAACACCTTGATAGGTTGCAGTATCAACACTGTAATACGTTTTTACCTCTCCTTCCATTTGATTTAAGATTTTATTATTCAAAAAATAAGTATATTCATTGTGAGAAGTGAGTATTACGCTATTAAGTGAAAAATTTATGCTGTGACCAAAGATTTTTGTACATATATCATTTGTTTTCCATTTTTCGGGAATACTAAATTTTTTTATCTTTCCTTCTCCTACTTCTAATAATAATTTTGAAAATGTTCTATCAAGTGAACGCATATTTATGTTTAATTTTAAAATATGGAAGTGTAACCAAAGGTATGACGCTTTTATAGTTTCTGCTATTATAATAGTTCTACTACTATTTTTTACAACGGGTAGAATTTGCCGAAAGTCTCCTCCCAAAACTATTAATTTATTTCCAAAAGGAATGTTGGTATCACATAGATCACGTAAAGTTAAATCAACTATTTCTAGAGCTTTTTTAGGAATCATAGAAGCTTCATCCCAAATAATCAAATCTGCTTCTCGTAACTTTTCTTTGTCAGATTCAAACTTCAAAAATGCAATTTTTAAATTTGTTAAATCTAAAGGTAAACGAAAAGTTCTATGACTTCATATATAATATTATTGAATTCACAATTATCTAAATAACAAATATTATCGAAGATTCAACTTACAGAACAAAATTAATAAATACATTTTTGTATAGTTTTTAGTGTCTAGGTGTGAAAATCATTCGAGGGTGGTGTCTAGGTGTACAGAGTGACTGGTGACAAGGGCTAGGTGGTGCGCTACATGGTTTTTTGTGTCTGGATAAATAAATCATATGAGAGAGGTGTACAAGGTGGCTGATAACGAAGTCTAGGTAGTTCGCACCGTGATTTTTAGTATCTAAGTGTAAAAATCATTCAAACGCAGTGTCTTAGTGTCACAGAAACTGAAATGGGGGGTTGGCGAGCGGAGCGAGCAGGGGGGCGAAGCCCCACTAGTATATATATATATCGTATAGTATATATATATATATATATCTCTTGCCAAAATGACTATATAATATAGGAAGATATATATATATCTTTCTCTTATTAATTTATTCATTCACGCATGCAAAACCATTCGACTGAACAAAATCAAGAGAAGAGAGAGAAAATCAAGCTTAGCCGAGACACGCAGATCTCGGTGAGACCTCCAATTTTTGTTACGTGAAAAACCTGAGGGATTTTTCCGTTGACTAAAATATTAATTTTTGCGAGAGAGTTTGCGCATCAATTCCCCTCTACAGGGAAATGCTTTTCAAAGTTGGTCTAACCTTTGAATTTCAGCAGACTAAACTCGAATTTTCTCTTTTTCTTTCTGTCATGTATTTTTAATAGTCAAAATTCTTACCTCGATTTTATTCTGTTCAGCAATCAGTAAATCTCCCTCAATGAAAATGAAAAAGTCTTGCTTCGGGCAAATTCTCTTATTGAACAAAGACAACTGAATATACCCTGCTAAAAATAGTCTATAGGGATCGATTGGGATCAATTAAATTATCAACAGATTCTATGCTAATTCTGAATACCATTTTTTGTATGAGGATTCGATTGAAATAGATTAGAATCAACAGGAGTCAATAGATTTTAATACGGAAAACAACAATTGAAGTAGATAGTTAATACCAGACATTGGTTTCTATTAACTTTACTGGTCCTTTTTTGTATAGAATTTTATCGATTCCTATTGATTCCTATCAATTCTATCTATTTTAATCGAGTTCTAATGCAAAACATGGGATTCAGATATAGCTTAGAATTCAATTAATAATTTAATCCATCTCTATTGACTATTTTTAACAGGGTACTCTTGTATTTATCTGGTCCAAATCTTTATTTAAATGAAATTAATAGCTTCCAAACAAGAAAGAATTGAATACTCGTATTTATCCGAACAATGGATTTACAATTTGAATCTGAATTTAAAATCTGAACTGAAATCTGTTGTAAAAATCTATGGGTCCGCCGGCTTCAATGCCCGATGCACCTTGTATGTGTGTTGACTCTTGTCCTATCTGAATTTGACTCGCTTCTCTTTGTATTACGATTGTCCTTGGAAAATAATTAAGGGATAAAAGTGTGTCTGAAGAAAAAGAGCAAAAGCAACCAATGTTTTCTTTTGTATATCTGTGGTTCTATTTATTAATACTCCGTAATAATCAGCTTGGTCCAAAACTTGTATAATGTATTCTTCTCGAATGTAATAATTCTAACTAGAGCGTTTTCTAACTCTTAATAAATAATCGACTAAAAATGTCTAAATTTGAATTTAGCTTTGAAACGTATGGAGAAAATGTGCACTTTCGCGTATAAGGAAGATAAAGAAACTAGAACAACTCAAACTAGTAAAATCAAAATCTGAAAGTGAAATCTGAATCTAAATCTGGAAATCTATCGGTCCGCCGGCTTCAATGCCCGATCACGGAGTGGCAGAGTAGCTTGGCTTGGGGACGCTCGGAAGTCTTCCGGACCTCCCACGCTGTCCCAAGATTTACTTCCCCGCCGCTACGTCACAGCGTCGGCGCTTGTTGCACTCATTAGGCCTTACGGGGCCTGGCAACGGTCAAGCGCCGAAACTGCAATCGCAGCATCGCACGCGCGCAAGCAGCCGTCGGCGGGGAAGGTGTTTAGCTCAGCGAGATTCTTGGTCACTTGATATTTTAGTGGCCTTGAATACTCGCTATGCTTTTTGTATGTGGAACTTTCTCGAAGCTATATTCGAAATAAAATCTCGAATAATAGCCACGGGAAAGTTGTCACATAACAAAACCACAACGCATTACGATGACATTCACACAGCTGATCTTCTTATTGAAACACCTAGCCTAAAAGAAGTAAGCGACGCGATCAACAAACTTAAAAACAACAAAGCTTCTGGGATAGACCAACTGCCAGCTGAGTTACTTAAATACGGCGGGGAAAAACTAAAAGTCGAATTACATATGCGCGATCTGGGACAAAGAAGTATTACCCAGAGAATGGGGAGAATCCATAATAAGCCCGATATTTAAAAAGGGCGATAAAACAGATTGCAATAATTACAGGGGAATCGCACTACTATCCACTTCCTATAAAACCTTTTTAAACGTGTTACTAGCGCGACTGACCCCATACGCGAAGAAAATTATTGGGGACTACCAGTGTGGATTCTGCAGAAAATTCTGCAGATCAACAAGCGATCAACTTTTCATGATTAGACAGCTCCTAGAGAAGAAGTGGGAATTTGGAGAAGTAGTACATCACCTCTTCATAGACTTTAAAAAGGCATATGATTCAGTCGTTAGAACTAAAATGTACCACATTTTAGTAATGCTAGGAATTCCGAAAAAGCTAGTAAAAATGACACAAATATCCTTGAATAATAACCAAGGTAGCATTAGAATAGGTAATCAAATATCCGAACCATTCCGAATTCTGGACGGACTCAAGCAAGGTGACACCCTATCTCCATTATTCTTCAACCTAGTACTAGAATCTGTCGCAAGAGCGGTACGAATAAATACGGAAGGAACCACTCTAAACGGACTGACTCAGTTCCAAGCGTAGGCAGATGACCTGGACTTAGTAGGAGACAGCAAGAAAATTATAGCAAAGAACACAGAGCTCCTTCTAAAAGCAGGTAGAGAGGTAGGCCTGGAAGGGAGTAAGGAAAAGACCAAGTACGTGACGACAAACAGATTAGGGTTACACAATGACGATAGATCTGGAGGTCTTCAGGTGCTAGATAAGACCTTTGGTAAGATCGAAGAATATAAATATCTAGGAACTAACTTAAGGGGACCTAACCACCTTAAATTGTCAAACAATGAAAAATCGAATTTTTTTTTATAACAACATTAAATTGTTTAAAAAATGTATTAAACAAACATATAAACTTAAAAAAACTATAGAGAACAAGAAACGATTTTTATATGTACGAAATATCAGGTGCAACATGTCAAATCTAGGGTCCGCACGTTAACTTTCAGGAAGTTGTGCAGCCCGGCAAATGGCGAAGGTGTATCAGGGTGCCTTCGTTTGGTATGCTGGATAGAGTGATCCCCTAGCGTATGGCAGGATACTACTGGCCTGCGTTACTAGAGGTGATCCCGAGTAAGGAGGGGAATGATAATGATTTTACAAGGTACTTTAATTAACGATATATTATAAATCCTTCTCATAGTCTAATACAATAGGAGGGGCTGACATCCCCAGGCATGCTTCGTGTGTGCATCACACACATACTGAATGCTAAGGTAGTCGAAGCGCTTGGCTTAATCGTATAGTAAGCCCGGCGCGAGCTGGAATAAGAGCCAGAGAGACGACCAGAGAAGTTGTGTCTTGCTGTTGCTTGCGCCGCTCCTTTATACCTGGGCCAGCCCCTCTACGCAATGCCGTATGCGCGCACGCTATCTGTGTTTTCGCAGTGTACTATTTAGTATCTCTATTAGTAATAATACACCTAAACGCTGCGATGTCCAGGCTACTAACCTCTACGAAAAGGTTGACGCGCTCGCACAGCAAATTAGTAAAATAAAAACGGATTATAGTCTCTTAGCCAATAGAGTAGAATTACTAGAAGCTGAAAATGATACACTCATATCTCGAAACACAAATTTAGGACAAAATTTGGATGAACTTAAAGAGAAAGTAGAATCAAATGTCTCGGAAGATAAACTCTGCGAGGAAATACAAAAAATTCTCGAAAAACAAGCAAAAGATTTTAAAGAATTAGAAAGAAAAACTCAGGCAAGGAGAGCCACAGGGCCCTCCGATGCAACAACTGATGCAACACGACGATTAAAAATCGCGATTCCAAAATTCAAGGGAGCAACCGGGGAGAGACCCATGAAATTCTTATCTGAACTTCATAATTACATGGCACTTATACAACCCGATGATAAAGCATTAAAGTGTATCATTTCTCAGGCACTGGAAGGAGAAGCACAAAATTGGTGGTATCTCATCCAAGCCAGCGTGGAGAGTCTAGATACATTTTCTGAAAAATTTAAAGAACGATTTTGGAATAAAAATGTACAAAGATATCACGCGAGAAAAATAGAGTATGGTCAATTCAACTCTGGACAAAGAAATCGCGTAAGTTATGCCACATATATGTTTGGTTTAGCACAGGAGCTAGAGCTAAACTTAGAGGAACACGAGCTCGTCAAAAACTGGCAGAACATTTCGACAGAGAAATTCGACGAGCAGTGACCGGTCACAAAATTCAGAAAATTAACGAATTTCTAGAAATTCTTGCTGATTTTGACAACGACGACGCGTTAAAAAAGAAAGAGAACCCTATAGCTAACAAAATAACCCCTAAAGATGATAATAATAAAAAATCAAATCCAAATACTAACTATCCTAATAAAACAGACGCACCTCCACAAAAATCACACTTTAATACAACATGGCCAAAGGCAAAATAAACAACACAAAATACAAACAATACAAGTCAATAACCAAAAACCAAACGAAACAAACAAAACTAATTTACAGGGACCATGGGGGGCAAACAAAAAGACAACCTTCACCAAGAACCCTGTGGACGTCTTTAATCTCGATATAGACACGGAAAACGAATCGTAGTTGCGCCAGCAGTGGATGCACTTCCTCAAATGACGAAGAAAGACGCAACTACGACTTCGATTGCATCCATTATGGGAGACCCTCGTAACGATCTACTGTACGATATCAACCCGGATGGTCAAGAATTAGAAATTTCACATTGCCCGGAAATTCAAATATCTCTTGAGAACGTTAACGTAAATGCACTTATCGACACGGGAAGCGAAGTAACGGCAATATCAGAAGAATTTTATTATCAAAATCACGGAGAATTTAAAACCTGTCCAACACTACCCATAAGTGGCAAAATGGTAAAAGGCGCTACCGGTAACAAATACGCGCGATTAAAATTCCAAGTACGGTTAAATACTAAGTTCATGGAATCGACTATTAAAATCATATATATATATAGTCATCCCAAAATTAATTAAACCGTGTATCATCGGCTTCGATACGGTAAAATTATTAAAAATGCTTATTGACACAAGAAAAGAGGAAATCCTTTTCTCAATAGGTAAGATCGACGGTGTGATGTCGTGCGTAGACAAAATTGTACCGCGTAACGAATTTACGTCACTCGCGATCACTCAAACGAGTAGATTCACCGAAGAAGGGTTTCTCTCAAATCTAGATAGCCTTTACGAAGACTATGAAAACAATTATGAAAATCCCTATGAAATCTCTATAGGAGAAATCGAAAGAAAAATTGAATCCTGCGAAAATCTCAATGAGGCGCAAAAAGAAAAATTAAAACAAATAATAACAAAAAACAAAGAAGTTTTTAAAAAGAAGCCGGGTTTATTAACCACATATCGACGCCTGAGTGGAATATCGTCCTACCTCGGAAGCCGCTCCGAGAAGGTCCTACCTCGGAAGCCGATCCGAGAAGGTCCTACCTCGGAAGCCGATCCGAGAAGGTCCTACCTCGGAAGCCGCTCCGAGAAAGTCCTACCTCGGAAGCCGCTCCGAGAAGGTCCTACCTCGGAAGCCGCTCCGAGAAGGTCCTACCTCGGAAGCCGCTCCGAGAAGGTCCTACCTCGGAAACCGCTTCGAGAAGGTCGTACCTCCGAAACCGCTCCGAGAAGGTCCTACCTCGGGAGCGGTTTTCTTGTCTCGAATTTTGTAGTGGCAACCCTGCAAATATTTATAATGCGTTTTCTGCCAAACAAACGCGGTTAAAAATTTTAAAAAATTTTGGAGTCGACTCCAAGCTGTCACGCGTCTTATATATTGAGTAACTAATAAATATCTAACAATACTCAATAGACCGACATTTATTTTATATATTATTTAAAACTGATTTAGTTTTGTTCTTTTTAAGCTGACACTAGCTGCTATGCGATTAATAGGTAGTATACTGCTAATAGGGTGTACTTGTTTGGTTTGCTTAAAATCAACAAATTTTTCCGCTCATATATTATAAACTAATAATTAATTTATTATTTTGATAATATTTTGATGTATTTTAAATTAATTCATTTTCAAACTTGGCGCGCGCTGCGCGGACATTGAGTCACGACACGGGTTTTTTAAGATGGCGGTAAAATAGACTCGTCATTGCGGTAAACGTGTCATTATACCGTCACCGTTATGTCACGTGATGTCTTGTTCCACAGTCCATTTTTCGGAAAGCGGGAAACATCGGCAACATTTTTCAAAATTTTTAAGCGCGTTTGTTCGGCAGAAAACGCATTATAAATATTTGCAGGTTTGCCACTACAAAATCCGAGACAAGAAAACCCCTCCCGAGGTAGGACCTTCTCGGAGCGGTTTCGGAGGTACGACTTTCTCGAAGCGGTTTCCGAGGTAGGACCTTCTCGGAGCGGCTTCCGAGGTAGGACGATATTCCACTCAGGCGTCGATATGAACATGAACTAGTACTGTTACACCCCACCTGAAGAGTAAGGGGGGGGGAGAACGTGTGGGAGTGCACCGTACGTCTGAACTATGTGGTGGCCCTGAAAAGGGCCGGTTGATATATCGAATAAATTTAAGGTCGACGCTTGGGTCGGGTCGGCTCGCGGTGACGAGGACGGCGGTTTAACTCCCTCACGGAGTTAACGCGGCTGTTTCTTCTGCTCCGAGGGGCGTCGTTAGCGACGTAGAACGACGTGCGCCGAGGATCGTTCCTCCTGTCCGCGAAAGCCAGTTTCCTTTTTACCGCCGTGAAGCGACGGGGGTCACGCAGGTGCGGGTATGCAAACGTCTTCCTCGGTCCGGGCCTGCCGGGGGACTCGATCAGGTGTGCCCCTCGAGGCACGTTGATGATCCGAGGATGCGTCGGAATCCGAGCCGTTGGCGCGGGAACAGACGGACCTTGAGCGACTACTCTGGCTGCTGGTAGGAGAGCCGGTGCGGGAGAAGTGGCCCTTACCGGCGGTGACGCTGGTGTTGTCCCACCGCTCAAATCGTCATCCGGGGTCGGGTGCAGCTCGAGCACGTCCTCGTCCGGTTCCTCAGCAGGAGTAGCTGGTGGGGGAGCAGCCACAACCGGCGGCCAGTCGGTGAATACCGCTTTTCGGTACGGCCGTCGGATAAAAATCACGTCGTGGGTCCGAATGTACGACCAAGGCACAATCGTGCGGATTGGCGACGGAGATTTAGGCGTGGCTTCTCCGCGTAGAGTTGGTGGAGTGTTGGCCCTCGGCGGTTGCGTTTCCGGAGAAGCAGGTAGCTGAGGCAGCACAGCTGGTGTCGGTGGAGCGAGTGCGAGAGGGTCACGCCCGGTAAAAGCTGGTAGTGTCTGGGCGGCCTTCCTCTTCCGTCGATTCCGTAGCTGTCTCTGCCTCTCGGAACGGGATCGTGATCGCTGATTCGCCACCATGTGCGTTACGCTTGGCTCGGAGCGTGTCAATTAGTCTTCGCCGCGTTGTTACAGCCCGTGCTTGTGGTTCGGTCGAGAGCGAATTCGACGCCTCTTAGTCCGCCGCCTAGGACGGGGTCACCAGGCGGGCGTTTCGGATGACGTCGAGCGCTAGTCGCCGTCCGGGCACGGGTGTAGCTCGCGAGTCGTGACTGGCGAGGGAAGTCCGGGAAGAGGTGCTTCACCGGTCGACCGCTCGCGTTGACTGCTCGAGACGAACTGCCGGCTCTGCGGTGCGTCTCGCGATATAGCCGTGAAGCGCGGACCTCAGAGAGAGACCGTGTACGAATCGCGTATATGGACTGCGTTAAGGGGCCAGGAAGCGGGGCTTCACCGGTCCGACCTTTCCGCTCGGAGTCCACGCGAGTACTGCCCGTTCGTCGGTGGAGTACGGGGCTATATCCACGGAGCGCGGACCAGAGAGAGAGACCGCGAGAAGTTGGCGAGGTCGCGCGCCTGTAGAGTACGTCTTCGAGCGCGGACGTCGACGAGAGACCTCGAACTCGCTGTTCTCGTTTCTTCGTCGTAGCGGAGGATGGGGAGCGTCGGGGTATAAAGAAAAGTCCAGAAGTTGATTGCCGCAAGTATATTCTCCAAAAATCCCTAGGCTGGCTATCCGAGGAGTTACTACCGGACTCGAGAGTCGAGTGGTGGTAGTGGGGCGATGCTCACCGGGCAGGGGCCGGGAGCAGACTGTGTCGCGAGCGGGAAGCGCTCCCGCTTTTATGCTCTTTCGCGGAGCAGCGCCGACGGTAGTGGTAGAGGGGGGTTTCGTGCGCCAGCGACTCTGTAGGTGGCGGTAACAGTACTAACCGATACCACCCCCTGGTTCTGCAAATCCTATCCTATCCCGATAGCAGATAGACCAGATACGTTAAAAGAAATTAATCGTATGATGGAGTTAAATATTATAAGACGCTCAAATAGCGTCTATATAAATCCTATTAAAATCGTGAGGAAAAAAGATGGTTCTATCAGACGATGCCTAAACGCCCAAAAATTAAATAAAGTTCTTCAAAACAACTTTGAGGGACCTCCCGGCATCGACGAGGTTCTTCAAAGATGCACTGATAAACCAATAACAAGCATATCCGATTTTACATCAAGTTATTGGCAAGTAAAATTTGCAGAAAATTCACGAAAATTTACCGGGTTTAAAATAGATGTATACGAATTCAACGTGGTTCCTTTTGGGATAAAAACCAGCGGAGCTGCCTTGATTCGAGGGTTAGCTGAAGCCACCTACGACTTTGACGATTTTTTAGTTTTATTTGTGGACGATCTTATGATACGATCACAGGATATTGAAGAACACTTATCGCATCTCGATAAGCTGTACGAACGCTTAATAAAATACAATTTAAGATTAAATTGCAAAAAATCAAAATTTTTTTGTGAAGAAGTCGAATTCCTTGGACACTTTATTTCCGCAAAAGGAATAAGACCAGATCCAGATAAAATTCGAACAATAAAAAACTTTAAAAGACCACGAAATTTAAAGCAATTACAAAGCTTTATCGGGTTTGTAAACTTTTATTCTAAATTCACACGAAAATACTCGGAATCAATAGTTCCATTATTAGACTTAATGAAAAATAATGTCGCGTTTGTATGGACAAGTACACATCAAGCGGCATTTGAAAACATAAAAACATTATTCGATGATAACGTATTTCTTAAGTACGTTGATCCAAAGAAACCCTACATTCTGACAACAGACGCATCAGATCATACATGCGCTGCAGCTCTGTCACAATTAAATGATGAAGGAGAAGAGGAAGTTGTCTGTTTTGTCAGTAGAACATTTAAAGCCAGCGAATGCTCTTATTTTGTGACCGAAAAAAAAAGCTCGCACTCGTGTTGTCTCTGAGAAAGCTAGACACATTCCTAGGGGGGTGGGGGGCAATATAAATTTTAGCCCGTACGGATCACGAGGCTCTGACATTTTTACGCAATTGCAAGTTCAACAATCAAAGACTAGAGAGATGGAACCTTGCGATCCAGGACTACAATTTAAAACCAATACATATACCCGGAAAGAAAAACACGGTAGCTGACTATCTTAGTCAATAAACTATGATGTAAGAACAAAAGCAGAGAGCCAAACAGAAATAATAATCTCTGCTCTTGTTCAAAAACCAAGCCGTGAATTAATAAATATATGTAAAAACATAGAAACAAATCAAAACCGCGACCCGTACACCCGAATACTAATTGATAAGATCAAAAAAGGCGACTTGACAATGGAAAAGCGTTTTGAAATAATCAACAACACTTTATACAAAAAAGCAAACGATAGATAAAAAATTGTAATACCAAAATTAATAATAAACAATTTTGTAACAGAACCACACATAACATACGGGCACATCGGAGCTCGTAAATTATACACAATGCTAAAAGAACACTTTTATAAAAGGTTTACGTAGAAGGATAGCAGAAATTCTAAAAACTTGTGATAACTGCCAAAAAACTAAATATTTAACTGTTAAATACAAAGAATTATCACAACCAATCCTGACACGAAAACCTAACGAATTACTATCTATAGATTTTTATGGCCCATTACCAACCACTGCGGGGGGCGTAAAGTACATTATCACGACCATAGACGTCTTCAGTAAATACGTAGTAGTCTACCCCCTCCGCAGAGCTACAACTCACGCGGTAATCAAAAAAATAATAGAGGATTATATACCGACATACGGTAAACCAGACTCAATCATTTCAGATCATGGAACTCAATTTACAAGCGAAAAATACATTAAGACTTTACAAAATGAAAACATAAAAATTATATTTTTGTCAATACGACACCCACAATCCAATGTAATCGAACGCGTTCATAGAGAATTAGGACGTTTTTTCCGAACGTTCATCAGCGAAAAACATAAAAGATGGTCGCGATTCGTGAAAATAATACAGAACATTATGAATGAAACACACCACGAAACAACTAGTTTCACGCCAACCGAACTTCACTGCGGACGAAAACCCACACGCGTGTGGGAACAATACTTACTGATTCCACTAGAAAAAAATACACACACAAGAAAAACGTATATCACTAGCATGCGAGCAATCACACAAAATCGCTCAGCAACGAGCTGAAAAAAAGAATAGACACACACAACACTACACATTTAAAACAGGCAACAAGGTATTAATAAAAGCACTAAATATATCGGACACAGAAAAAGGCAAAATAGCAAAATTCTTCAATGTCTATGAAGGCCCATACGAAATACAAAAGAATGTAAGCGTCGATACATATTTGTTAGTAGATACAATAAGTAGAAAAGAACGTGGAAAATTTCACCTAAATAACTTGAAACCATACTATGAATAAAAAATGCCAGTGCATGGGTATGTAGAAAAACAAACGACACTCATCATGCGAGAGTACTAGAATCAGCGCGCGCGACTCAAAAACAAACACAACCCTTTGGACCGTCAAATAGCGGCCGCGAGCCGCCGAAAAATTCCTTTACCCGAAAACGAAAAATCAGAGCAGCCAAGAGCTCACTTCTAGTTCAAATACTGCCATGGATACACCTCAAGCTATTATAAAAGCATCGTCCTGGACTCAGACGGAGAGACTCTTCGTCTGCCACCAGGGAACGCAGACGAACGAGCGGGACATCGCGCGTGGACAAGGCGAGTGTTGGTAAGAAACCACACCTCTACGATTAGTTTTGCTTACACTTGAGAGACTTTATCACACGCGCATTATTAAAGGACGGACCGCCGGTCGATCCGCTACAGCAGATCACTCGAGGGGCGAGCGGAGAGATTCCAGCCGGGCTCCGGGAAGTACAAGCGGGGATGGTTCTACCAAACTAAGGCAATGACCTCCCGGAACGCAACTACCCAAACAACCATCCATCCGCCACCACCTTCAAAAGGCACGAGGGCATCACGTACCTGGAGAAGCGCCCCGCACGGATTGCAGCGGGCCTACGACCAGTGCGCTACCCAGACCCCGGTGCCGGTACCGCAAAAAAAACCACATAAAGAGGCGAAAAGAAGCCCGAAGATACATACAAGTCCGGCACCGGAACCTCGGCAAACAACACGCAACACACGGCCACCAACACCTCCGAGCGAACGGCAACCCGACGAAGACGAAGAATATGTGCCCCTCCTTAGAGAAGGCACAAAGAACAAAAATCTTCTGGGAGGGGATAATCCGAAGGCAAATGGAGGCCGCCAAACAACAGGCAAACCGTCCAACACCTCCGGACATCGTGGCAATACTGGAGGAGGCTCACCGCGAAATTCCCAACCACCTGCAGGAATATAGGGATTTCGCCATAAAAAACTAAACAATTAGTTAATTCCATTTTTTACATAATACTCATAATTTTTTATATATTATATGCACTGGCGCACCCTTTAATTTAAAAGTAAATTTTTGTAAATATTTTTTTTATAAACAGATTATATAATTATATAATTTTTTTTATATATGCATCGACGCAAATGTATTTAGTTCAATAACTGTTTGTATATATTTTTTTTTCACACAGTAAGTGTATACTATTAGAGATTATATGGTTGAAAACAAAACCCAGGGTCTTTTCGATTCTTGCCCTCTTCTCCGCCTTCCTCTTCGAACAGAAAGAACATTTTTTTTTCCTTCCTCAATTATCTTTCAGATTTCGAAAAACAAAATTTTTTTGGGGGGCGGGGGGCAATGAGACGGCCCCAGGATAAGAAAGCAACAACCGATAAGTTACCGACAGCGGTCGGTTACCACGCGAGCGGCAACTAAATATTGTATTAGATTATGAGAACAATTTATAATATATCGTTAATTAAAGTACCTTGTAAAATCATTATCATTCCTCTCCTTACTCGGGATCACCTCTAGTAACGCAGGCCAGTAGTATCCTGCCATACGCTAGGGGAATCCTCTATCCGGCATACCAAACGAAGGCACCCTGATACACCTTCGCCATTTGCCGGGCTGCACGAACTTCCTGAAAGTTAACGTGCGGACCCTAGGGGACTATCGCCTCCCTGTCGAAGGTCTCGTGGGCATGTAACGCAGCACTCTTATCTCGGCTACATTGCACTCGTAGTCTGATGAGGGTAGGGAAATCCCAAATCAATGCAACCTGCTACACGTTGATGACGGATATTAAACCGACTTCTAGTGCATTCGCCTCCTATTAGCATCACTCGTGTTCGATACTCTACTACGTCCTCTCGGTTTTGTCTTTAAATCTGTCCGCTTGATACCTCTTCACGCCCCCGGACTTCTGCTCGCGAGGTAACCACCGCACGAACGCTGACCGCGGCACCTCGGTCGACAGCGGCTACACCGACGTCCAACACCCACCGTCTGTATTCATCGATACTCCAAAATGGAACCCTTGTATCATCACTGGTGACGTATGCCAACTCGGTCCGCGATTCGGTGGCGAAGGCGATCGCCTCCCAGCAGGGCTCGATTGCATCTAAGCTTGAGGAGATCTCCCGGTCCCTCAGTGTTTTACCGACGTTAACACAAAGGATTGGGGAGCTCGAAACAAAGGTGGGTTCATTCGAAGCCCTGTTGGAAAGGCGCGAGCACGAAGCTCACCAGGGATGCGAGCGGAAGCGGCGGCGGGCCTGTCCGCTCGGTCGGCGTGAAAACCACTCTGCATCCTTGTCTAAGCGATAGTGACGCGTCCTCTGAGCCACGGCTATTTGAACCGAAAGCAAATCTTGAAACAAGTAGCGCTGGCAAAAAGAAACGGTCTCGCGGTTCCATCCCTGCCCCGGAGGAAGTGGAATGCCAAGACAGGTCGCAAATAGTTTTTTCGTGTATATATGAGGGAAGTCGCGATAATTTAAAGAAAGTAGCATATGCCTGTCTTGCCACGATACTGCCTTCTCTTCGACAGGATGACATTGTAGAGATTGGCTCGTTGCATGACGCTGACGGCGCTGCCAGCGGCAACACCGCCGATGCGGTGAAAAACGGCGAGCATCACAAACCGCGAACGTCTCCCTGGCTAGTACAACTTCGAAGCACAAATATTGTAGATAGCGTGCTTGCCGCTAAAAAGAAGTTCACTAGCTTGCACACTAGGTCGATAGACGCATCGCTGCTTGACGGGGAGCTTGCGGAGTCATTAGTACAGAGGAAAATTTTTGTAAATCAATACCTTCCGCGCCCCCGCTATGAGAGATTTAAGCAATTAAAAACAATCACTCAGGGCTTGAAATGTAAATATGTGTGGCACAGGCGAGGCAGGTTCCTTGTCAAGTGGCGGGACGGAGCTAAAACTCACGAATTTGCGAATGCCGATGATTTGCTGGCTATCTCTGCGGTTTATACGGCAGAGACTCCCGACAAGAGTAGTAAAGACCCTACTGTAGATGCGGATAGTGTGATGAGTGGTGGCGACAGACTAGCCAGCGTTGATAATAATAATAATGATTGACTAGAACGCCCCATCATTGTGCGTGAGGCTTTCGGGAGCTTTCGGGCGGGCTTTGTCAACATCACATCTCTGCCAAAGTATGTTGTACAATTGCGAGATTTCATTCAGGCTACTAGTATTTTCGGCATTGCTGAGACGCGACTAGGTCCCAAAATAGAGGATCATGCGGTTAAAATCGATGGCTACTCCATCATTCGAGTCGACCGCAATACAGAGGGAGGTGGCGTGGCGCTGTACATACATAACTCGCTGAAGGCGACTGTCCTTGCTCAGTCTAACAGTACCGGCTCTGAAAGACCGGATTGTTGAATATTTAATATGTCAGGTACAGCAGGGGCAGTCGGTGCTGTTCCTTCGGTGCTGTGATGTGCGGTGGTGTATCGACCTCCCCATGTGGCCTTCGAGAGGAATTCAGATTTCGTTGACAGGCTGACCGAGCTGTCTTGTGACTTCAGTCATAAGATAATAATAGGGGATTTTAACTCGAACCTCTTATCGACATCTGAGGACTCGAAATATATGCGTCGCTTAGCTGGTAAACTGGCGCTTCGACTCGTGGAGCATGGTACGACTCATCACATCGAGACCTCGCACATATGGATCGACGCGATTTTCACTGACGAAAATGACGAGATACTCGACTACGGCAATGAAATGCCGCCCTTTCGCGGCAAGCATAATATTATAGACGTCTCTATAAAAGTTTTCGTCCCGACGTCAATCGCTCAAACGGAGTCCTATACCTATAGGAATTATAGAGCCATTAATCCGCTCGAACTCCAAGATTTTCTGTCCTCCTGCGATTGGGCGCCCTTCATTGCCGATGAACGGGTCCACACGAATCATTCGGGGACGAACATGGACGATAGACTATCCTGCCTCACCGTCAACCTCATGGATGCAATTGACAATTTAGCCCCATTAAAAACTCGCAAATTTACTAATAAAAATGCACCATGGGTTGACGATGAATTGGCATACTTGTACCGACAGCGTGATAACAGACTTTGGGTGGAATACCTCGACTTAGTCTCACGAACGAACGAATTTACGGCTCAGGCACGTAACGAATTCCTGCAAAATAAAATCTTCGAAGCATTGAGCGAAAAAAAAAGACATTTGAAGGGAACTGCGTAATCTTGGTCTGCTCCCCAAGACCAGCGAGGAGTTGCACGGGTTTACGCCTGATGAACTAAACACACATTTTGTGGGTGTGTCGGTCTCTCCGGGCGTGCGTGAGGACGACCTGGAGGCCGTGATGGCGGAAGCCGTGAGTGGTGGTTTGACATTTAATCCTATAACTCCGGCAGATGTAATTATGGCCGTATTCCACTTCTCCTCCCAGGCGCGTGGCGAGGACGGCATTCCGCAGTCTGTCGTTGCAAAGGCTCTCCCGGCAATTGTGATGCATCTCACTGCCCTTTTTAACGATTCTCTTCGATCTGGCGTTTTTCCGGGCGCATGGAAAGGATCGCATCTTTGTCCGCTCAAAAAGAAAAACGTGCCATCCGCTCCAACTGATTTTAGACCAATCGCCATTCTTGATTTTCTGTCCAAAGTACTAGAAAAATTAGTACATGACCAGACAGCTGACTACCTGTCTTGAGAGAAACTTTCCGACCCGCGCCAGACTGGATTCCAGCAGTTTAATAGTACTCAGACGGCCCTTTTACAGTTGACAGAAGACATTCGATTAGGAATAAATGACAAGAAACTGATGACTGTGCTATTGCTGTTTGATTTTAGTAAGGCTTTCGATACAATATCGCACTCTAGGTTGCTACGCAAAATGATTGGTTTGGGGTTCTCTGGGGCGGTAATTCAGTGGGTAAGGTCATACTTGTCCGGTAGAAAGCAGCGAGCCGTGACAAAATCTGGGGGTATCTCCTAATGTGTGGCTACCAATCTTGGAGTTCCACAGGGCTCTGTGCCGGGTCCGCTGTTGTTTATCATATATATAACGGACATAAAAGACATCTTTACTACAGGACGTGTTAAGAGATTACTATACGCTGACGATCTGCAAATTTATGTTCCAAGTACTATGGAGCCATCTTGTCGGACGCTGCGGGAGCTGTGGAGCTTTGGGCGGCGCACGCCATTCTTCGCCTAAATGCTGCGAAAACCCAGGCAATAGTCTTTGGTTCCTCGTATAATATTAATAAATTATCGATTAACGATCTTCGCATCGAGTTGAGGGGCGGTGGGTGCGTGCCATTTGCGGATACAGTTAAAAACCTCGGTGTTATTATGGATTCGAAGTTGACGTGGAAACCGCATGTGGATTATGTTACCAGTAAGGTAAATAAGGCATTATACAGCCTTAAAATGTTTAGATCCAGTACCACCGAGGCACTGCGCAAGCGGCTCGCCAGGTCATTGGTTTTTCCTCACTTTGAGTATTGTAGTGCAGTATTTCTGGACGTGACGGACGAACTACAAAATAGACAGAAACTGCAGAATTCATGTGTGCGATACGTCTATGGTGCGAAGCGCGACGAGCATATCACTCCCTACCGGGTCGGGCTACAGTGGCCCAGTGTTGAGGAGCTGCGGCTGTATCAGATAGGACTAATATTATATCAAATCATTCGTATTAAAGAGCCTGCCTATCTGTGTGACTTGTTCATAGCCAATACGGCTAGAAGCTCGGCAAGACGAGGCGGAAATTGTATCGCGATTCCGGCGACGTCCTGCGATGCGGGCTTGTATTCTCTACGATTGATAGGAGCCCGTCTCTGGAATGCGATTCCCACCGAAGTTAAATCCGTTCCATCGCTATGTAAATATAAGGCGAAATTACGCGACAAAATTTTTAATAATTCGAACTACACGACAGCCTCTCTGTTTCTCAGAGGCTGAAACCTTAGTATGAGTTGACGAGCCTTAAGACTGTGTATCTGTGATACCGAGAATAGAACCAAGAATTACTTCTACGAAATTTGTAAGATAATGTGTTTGTAAATAATTAGGAGTACTACAGCGATGAATATGTACGATTAATGTATAATAATGTATTACCACATACGTGTATTTATAATTTGCACTGCAAATAAACTTTTTATCTACTCTACTCTACTCTCTTAGCACACATTACAAAAATCCTGCTGTCGTGGAGGATGCGGGAGCGATGACAACTTGAAACGGTCACGACTTTTCTCGGTCCTGTAGTAATGTATATTTATGCAAAAAATATGTAATTTAATGGTTTTTCTAGAGAAAAGCAGTGAATGTTTACTAGTCTGTGTCGTCTTTCTGACAGCAGACTAACTAGAATGATTTTATTTAGTATTTAGATAATTTAGTCAGGTCCGGGATACGAGGTAGTGGAAATTAACACAATAATAAGACTATGATTTTAACAACATAAATATATTCAAATAGAATTGAGAATATTGCCTTAATTGTTGCATATATTCAATATCACAAAATTAAATAAATTAGTAAATCCGCTTTTAATTTTTACAATTGAAAATATAAACCGATACGCTTAATTTGCGTTATCTGATTTATTCGAAGTTTTACAAATGTTTGATAATTAGAGAAATTTGTTGAAGTTTAGGACAGATACGCGTTAAATTGCGTTATCGTGCCTGACTCGTAAATTTTATAAGTATGAGAATTTTCGGAAATTTCTCTAAGTCTTTTTGAAAGGAACTGAAATCATTCTAAGTCTAAGACTGATACGCCGAAAGTTGCGATATCTTGCTTGAANCTTAAATTGCGATATCTTTGCTTGACTAGAAAATTTTATAAGTCCTTCAAAAGTGAGAAAATATTCTAAGTATTTTTACTACCAAGGCTTAATGGTTGCTCTTGGTAGGACTAGTGCGCTGATAATTGCACTGGAGCTAGTCACTGGCCATAGGCCGCGCAGGTCCTTATATAGGCTACGGAGAGAGGGGGACTCGAGCCGCCGAAAAAACGCTTACATACAAATATATACACACACATTCACACCTATGTATAAAAACCATTCATACAAGCATACGGAGATGCGCGCGCCGCGCCGCCGCTACGTCATCTTCCCACTCTCACGCTGTGCACGCCGCACCACTCGCTGCGCTACATGTATAGATATACGCGCTCGCTGTTGCCGCTGAGTATAGCTATATCGCGCTCACTGCTGCCGCTGCCGCCGCTACTGCCTGATGGCGCTGCTGTTGTTGCTTGCAGCTGGCTGATCAGCTGTGGCCCGTAGCGTCGGTGAGAAAAATGGGAGAGTACGCTTATTTGCGTGTAATTTTTCTAAAAAACAAGTCGCAAGACTTTAATTTTTTATAGTTTAAAATTGAAAACTCTGCGGAGCTGGTGTGGGGTGTTACAAACTGCCCCGAAAGGGGATGTGTATATTGAGAATATAGTACATTTGACTGTATGTATAGTATAGTTCGCGCTAGAATGAGTGAGCGCGTTAACGAGTGTGTGAGGGAGCGCACACATGCAGGTATCCCCTCTCGCGTATGAGTGTGAGTCACATGACTACTTGCGGTGTCGAGACTAGACGAGTCTCGCATATCGCTCTCTTGGTTCCGAGCCGTCTTACAATACACGTGGTGTACAAGGCGTTATATAGTAGCTGTAGAAGAAACGAATAATAAATCATTATTTATTGTAATCCTCTGCTTTACCTCATTTTCCAACATGGTAGCAGAGCGTTGGAGCCTTTCTTTCACAATTTTACATTGACCTTCGGGGAGATGTAAAATTAAGGGGGGGATATATTTTTGTTGGTCTCCATTACCGGCGCGGCCAATTAGGCCCAGCTGCCGGGGGCCTTCCACCACCTTTTTGTGTGGAAGTAGTGCCCAATCCTATACCTCGATTTTTACCTCACTGTATCCCTATTATTTTTTCCACTCTGAGAGACTTCTCCGGTGAGGACCATATTTTCAGACACACACCTTGCTGGTTAAGCCAGCACTCTCTGCCCCCGAGAGGGCATCGGGTCCGTCTCTCAGTGTAGCTTTCCCCCGAGAAGGTCCCCGTATTAGACCAGCTCCAAGCCGGTAAGGCCGGTGCTCCCTGCCTAATGCATCAAGTTGGCTACCTAATTCTTGCCTTTACCTATTGTCCCTACCACTGTTTCGCATTCGCCCAGGCTTACGCCTGTGAGGCAGGGAAAACCCGGAATTACTCTGAAGGAAAATTCCGGGGAAAAACCTACCTCGAAACAGCCGGAGTCTTGGGTACTTTTCCCGCTGAAAACAACTCAGAAAAAATCCGAGCTGACCTCACCGGGAATCGAACCCACGGCCCCTTGAGCGATTGTGTCTCGGCCGGCCAAGGCGTGCGCCTTAGCCAACCGAGCCACGGACGCTCCAGGGGGGGATATATAAGTGAGGTTAAAAGCCACGTGGTGAAGAAATTTTTCAAAGTGAAAAATCAAAGTGTTTCAATAATATAAGAAGAAAAATACAAGTGAGAATAAATAGCTAAACAAAAGGACTATTGATTAGTAGAAAGATTTTTTGGAAAAATCGTAAAATCAGTGTGATGCACGCGGATTAAAAAGTACATGTGAAACACGTAGCAGAGTGCATGGAAAACCGAGAGACGCCGGAAACGAAGAAAATTAAAGAGGAAAACTCTGAACACGAAGGAACGTTCGAGAATCAACTAGAAATTGAAGAGAATTCTGAAATAGAAGAGAAAATCGAGTTTCAAGGAGACGAAATGGAGAAGAAAGAATTTGCTATACCGGTGTTTGATTGAGAGGATTACAACATGTGGAAGAAGAGAATAACGATGTTTTTAAAATTATAAAAGTGTCATGAAGTAATAGACAAAGAAAAGCCCTCAACAGGAGCAAGCGAAACATGGGATGATAATGACTTGAAGGCGATTAACATAATTTATTGTGCTATTTCGAATAAGCAATTAGAGTTCGTGTGCGAAGAGACTACTGCGTTTGGCATAATGAAGAAGCTAGACAGTATGTATTTGAAAAAATCTACAGCACTGCAAATTGTATGCAGGAACAGACTTGAAAAAATAAGATTAAATAATTATAGTGACACGGCGTCATTTTTTAGTGATTTTGAGAAAGCAGTGAATGATTTGAAAGGCGCAGGTGCCAATATAAGTGAAAAAGAAAAATTAAACTATATGCTGAACACGTTGCCAGAATCGTACAGCTACATAGGTGATTTAATTGATACATTAAAGGAAGAAGATCAGACAGCTGATTACGTGAAAAATAAAATTAAGCTTTCCGAGATGAAACACGGCAATGAAGATTCCGAAAGAAAATCAAACGTTTTCGCAACAAGCAAAGAAAGATGCTACAAATGTGGAAAAACCGGTCACTTCGCAAGAGAGTGCAAAGATGGCGGTCAAGCAGCGCACAGCGGTGGAACATGGCGAGGTCCGACACGTGGTCGAGCCCGCGGCGGAGGAAGAAGAAGCAACTACGGCAGAGGGCGCGGCAACTTCCGTCAGCAGCAGCAAGGTGCCAGTACGAGTCAACCGAGTGGGTCCGACGTCAGCGCCTGGATAGCAACAGCGCATGCGGCGCGAAATAAAAAGACTATAGGTAATGAAATAAATTGGTTGCTAGATAGTGGATGTTCAGACCACATTATAAATAATGATAGTTATTTTGAAAATTGTATTGAGTTAAAGAAACCGATTAAAATTTATTTAGGAGATAGTAGTGAGTTAGAAGCAACTAAAATCGGTAATGTAGTAAGTTACTTTAGAGCCTTTGAGAAAGAAAATAAAGTAGTAATGAAAAATGTTTTATACGTAAAAGAAATGAACACAAATTTAATTAGCTACGCGAAATTGACAGATACGAATACGATTATTTCTAAAGGAAATATATCTAAAATAATTGATGAAAAAGAGAGATTAATAGCAGTAGCGTATAAAGAAAATCGTACATATAAAATTACGAGTAGATTGGAAATTGAACAAAAAATTGTAAACAATGCTCAGTATATTAATGGTAAAATGAGTAAAAAAGAAAAGTGGCATAGAATGCTAGGGCATGTGAATTTTGGCTATTTAAATTTTTTAAGTAGAAAACAATTGGTGACGGGTATTCCAACTGAGTTTGAATCGGAAATATTAAAATGCAAAATTTGCATAGAGAATAAAATGCATAATTTACCGTTTAAAAATAACAGAACAAGAGCGAAAGATATCTTAGAGGTTATACACACTGATGTTTGTGGTAGCTTCAAGACCCCGGGTCCAAACGGTGAAAAATATTTTGTTTCATTTATCGACGATTACAGCAAAATAGCCAAAATTTACTGCATTAAAACAAAGGATGAAGTATATGATTGTATGATAAAGTATGTAAATGAAGTAGAAAACTTAACAGGAAAAAGAGTAAAAACAATACGATGCGATAATGGTACAGAATACCTAAATAATCGATTTTATAAATTTGCGAAAGAAAAGGGTATTTATATAAACAATTGTCCAGCGTACGTACATGAGTTAAATGGTACTGCTGAAAGATTTAATAGAACAATAATGGATATGGCGCGTTGTTTATTAGATGAGGCACAAGTAGATAAAAAATATTGGCCAGAAATAATTAGTGCTGCAACATATTTGAAAAATCGTACTTTAGCCAACACGATTGAAAAGAAAACTCCATATGAAATATTTTTTAGAAAAAGACCAAATGTTGAAAATCTAAAATTATACGGTAGTAAAGTCTTTGTTAGAAAACCAGAGCAAAAAAGATCATCCAAATGGGATAAAAAAGCTGAAATGGGAATTTTACTAGGTTACAGTGAAGTACGTTATAGAGTTTTGTTGAACGGTAGAGTAACAGTTCATAGACATGTTGATGTTGTAGAATCATATAAAAAATGTATTGGTCTTGTGACGAGACATAAGTCTCGCACACGAGATCAACAAACACGGCGTCGAGTAAACCAGAGAACAAAGGCGAGTCCGTACGAAGCGAGGTGAGCGCGCGCGCGCACCAACCGAAAGGCCAGTCCGCACGAGCGCGAGATTCTACTTGTAACTCAGCGGCGACGCGCCAGGCGGCGCGCTGCGAACGCACCTATATAAGGCGGGCCGCGCGGCATAGCGAGGCAGTTCTACTCGAGCTGAACTCCTAGCGGCATCGTCCGCACACGTTACCGAGAGGAACAGCTAGAGCTAGATCGACGCCAACAACGTCGGCTCGTGAGCACACGTGACGAGACTGTTGGCGAACCCGAAACTCCGAGTTGCCGTCGGGCGCACACGAGACAACCAGGAGTAGCCGAACAGCGCCGAGTCTCGTTTACGTGAGCACACGTAGCCGATACTCGACGTTGCCACCTGCTCCTGAACATCCATTTCATATGGAGTTTTCTTTTCAATCGTGTTCGGCTAAAGTACGATTTTTCAAATATGTTGCAGCAGCAATTATTTCTGGCCAAATATTTTATCTACTTGTGCCTCATCTAATAAACAACGCGCCATATCCATTATTGTTCTATTAAATCTTTCAGCAGTCCATTTAACTCATGTACGTACGCCTGGACAATTGTTTATATAAATACCCTTTTCTTTCGCAAATTTATAAAATCGATTATTTAGGTATTTTGTTACCATTATCGCATCGTATTGGTTTTTACTCTTTTTCCTGTTAAGTTTTCTACTTCATTTACATACTTTATTGTTATTTTTATTTCTTT
>CM053170.1:34958712-34971512 GCA_012977825.3 Pteromalus puparum | reverse complement strand
AAAGAAATAAAAATAACAATAAAAGTATGTAAATGAAGTACGAAAACTTAACAGCTCCGAAAAGAGTTAAAAACCAATACGATGCGATAATGGTAACCAAAATACCAAATAATCGATTTTATAAATTTTCGGCGAAGAAAGGGTATTTATATAAACAATTGTCCAGCGTACGTACATCGAGTTTACATGCTGCTACTGCCTGAAAGATTTAATTAGAACAATAATGGATATGGCCGCCGTTGTTTATTAGATGAGCCACGAAGTAGATAAAAAATATTGGCGAGAAAATAATTGCTGCTGCACACATATTCTGCAAAAATCCTACTTTAGCCAACAACGTATTGAAAAGAAAACTCCATATGAAATATTTTTTAGAAAAAGACCAAATGTTGAAAATCTAAAATTATACGGTAGTAAAGTCTTTGTTAGAAAACCAGAGCAAAAAAGATCATCCAAATGGGATAAAAAAGCTGAAATGGGAATTTTACTAGGTTACAGTGAAGTACGTTATAGAGTTTTGTTGAACGGTAGAGTAACAGTTCATAGACATGTTGATGTTGTAGAATCATATAAAAAATGTATTGGTCTTGTGACGAGACATAAGTCTCGCACACGAGATCAACAAACACGGCGTCGAGTAAACCAGAGAACAAAGGCGAGTCCGTACGAAGCGAGGTGAGCGCGCGCGCGCACCAACCGAAAGGCCAGTCCGCACGAGCGCGAGATTCTACTTGTAACTCAGCGGCGACGCGCCAGGCGGCGCGCTGCGAACGCACCTATATAAGGCGGGCCGCGCGGCATAGCGAGGCAGTTCTACTCGAGCTGAACTCCTAGCGGCATCGTCCGCACACGTTACCGAGAGGAACAGCTAGAGCTAGATCGACGCCAACAACGTCGGCTCGTGAGCACACGTGACGAGACTGTTGGCGAACCCGAAACTCCGAGTTGCCGTCGGGCGCACACGAGACAACCAGGAGTAGCCGAACAGCGCCGAGTCTCGTTTACGTGAGCACACGTAGCCGATACTCGACGTTGCCACCTGCTCCTGAACATCCATCCCAAGGGACTGGTTGTTCTCCCGGCCACCGTGCGCACACGGGGCTGAGAAAATAACTAAAGCCCCGCCGACGATTCCCCAGGTCGTGCGCACACGTCCTGGTGAAGCACCGGCCAACTCCTGCCTGTACAAAACCGACCACCCGCCGACCGCTCGGGATTCGCCTGGTCACTATGAGCACACAGGACCAGGAGAAGAACGAGACGAGCGACCTCGATCCGTAGGGCCGTGCGCTCACGACTCCATGGACTCGAGGGAAACCTAACCTCCGAAAACCCGTCGTTAACCCGAACCCGTTTGACCGTCCGAAACTCCGATACCGCGTCCGTAAAACCGATAACCGCACCGAAACCACGTAACTTTGCGGATTTACGTTTTACATAAAAATGTTAAATATAAAATTTGTTTTATTTTTAAACATTTTCAAAATACAACTTTTTACCGTAGAACATATTTTTTTTAACACTTTTTGACATACAACAACCCTAGAAGCGATGTTTTGATACATAAATTCAATAATAACTGCGATGCAACATTGATCTCGTGTAAAAAATGTGTGAGATGCGGTATCTCAGCCTGCTCTGAGAAACATCTCTCTAAACTATGCTATTACAATCAATTTTCTAAATTAATCCCTGTTGCTAAATTAAATCTTGACTTATATGAGAAGAATACCCTGACACATGACACATCTCTCTAAACTATGCTATTACAATCCATTTTTTAAATTAATCCCTGTTACTAAATTGAGTCTTGACTTATGTAAATCTTCTGTTAATTGTTTTTAATATCCTCTTGAGTCCTTCCTTCCACTTTAAATGTTTTTTTCCACCGAGAAGAAAAATAGAATTACAAGCTTCTATAAAATGCATGGTTATAAATACATTTATACGTTTATAGTAGTAGTATAGTAGTTCCAGAGTCTTGAGTCTTGAAGTTACGTTCCAACTCCAGAATTTTGATAGCTCAGTTATCAATACCATCAGTATCCTTAGTTTGACTCCGGTAGACGCAGTAGACCATGATCCAATAGATGCAGAATTGTTCATGCACCTAGACATACAGAAAAATATTACTGAATCATACTTATAAATAATCATTAAGAGATTCAGACCACTGATCTCTGCATACAAATTTAAAACAAGGCAGCTTTTAAGTATGAATACCGTCAAACAATATTTTTCAGATTGTATGAATCCATATTCAAATTCGTATTAAAATAGTTGAAGTATCCAGGAACGCCAACCAATACTCCAAGACAGCATCAATTCAATTGCAAGATCCTCTCAAGATGGTCGAAGCAGCTGGCAACGCCAAACAGGACTGCCGGATAGTGAAAAATCAACTCTAAAAACAGATCACACAATCACATAGTCACTGATTTCACTGCACATAACACAATAAATATCTGCTTTCAAAATAATCAACACAAGAACACAGCAATACTTTTTGTGGACCTGTGTGATGCTAAATTGTCACCTAGACAGCATTTGACAAGAAATATACATCAGCACGACAGTAGAATCAGTAGGAGCAGCAGCAGGAGTGTCACAAAAACAAAAGATAACCTCCAAACAAAAATTTAAGTTTCTTGTTGGAGCTACATGTATTTCTATACTGTAGCACTCCTTGATGAACTGACACTCACACATTGCATCGTCAGTGCCATTGTGGGTGCATCACTTTTGAATACTTTCTGCACCGTCTTACAAAGCAACAATCGCGAGCAGCTGATCCCCGAGCGGGATCGTGGTGAGCAGAGGTTGCTTGTAAACACATATAGGCACCATAGTAGCACTTTTGTTCTGATTTTAAAACTACATATATCACTGCTGCATCGCGTCGTCGTTTCCGTTTTTCACTACGCACTCACTTATATCGCCGAAAAGTTAAACAGAGCAAAACATTGCGGTTAGCAGAGGCCGAGAGGCTATATCGAAACGTCAAAACACACGGCAGAAGGCTGCCGCGTGTGCATGTCGCCGACCGGTCGCCAGATCGATGCACACTGTATGCGCTGTGGTCGAGCTCGCTGCCTCGCTTCGACAGAGCCAACGAACAGCTGTTCGGCTTTGCTTAGCTGATAATAAAACTAATACTTTTTCTGCTTAAGTTATGTAATAAACTATCTTTGCACAAAATTCATAACTTTAGGAACAGGATGGAATTCGGTTTGTTAAGCGTGACGTCACAGATTATATATAAACCAATGCATTTTCCACCAATATACCTAATATACCAACACCATATATAGCTTCAAAGGTTTACAATTATTTTAGTTTTTGACTTATGATTTTCAATATTGTTGATTTTCGAATAGACATTCATATAAATTTTAACATTTATTCTCTTATTGCAACGAAATAATTAAAAACACTTTCTTATTCTGTAAGATTAGAAACAATTATCTTTTTATAGTACTTGAATTCATAAGGTATTCAAAAGTGATGCACTCGGAATGGCACCGTCGATGCGATGTGTGAGCAGTGTGAGTGTCAGTTCATGAAGGAGTGCTGCAGTATAGGAAGACATGTAGCTCCAATAAGAAAGTTGAGTTTTTGCTTGGAGGTTATCCTTCTTCTTGCAAGATGCTGCCTGGATGAAGATTCACTATCGCATAAGATCTACGACTGGTTTTCCTTTGTTCCTGTGTTCATTATGTTTATAACAGATATCTATTGTGTTATGTGCAGTATAACCAGTGTATTTTTGTGATCTTCTTTTTAGAGTTAAATCAGTGTTGTAATTCCGATGCCTCTCTCTCTCTGGTGATGCTGGTTGGCGTTTCTAGGTACTTCAACAGTCTTGATTCAACCCTGGAGCTGGATTTATGGCATCTGGTTGTGCTGCTTGGCGTCTTTGGCTGATGTCATCACCCGGAGACAACCTTGGAACTATATTTGAGCTTTCTGACAGTGCTGGTTGGCGTGTCTAGCTGCCTCAACCACCTGCGAATAATCCTGGAGCTCTATTTCTACTATCCGGCAGTCCTGTTTGGCGTTGCCAGCTGATTGGACCACCTTGAGACGATCTTGCAACTGAATTGATGCTGTCTTGGAGTATTGGTTGGCGTTCTTGGATACTTCAACTATTTTAATACGAATCTGAATATGGATTTATACAATTTGACAAGGTAATTTTGAAAATATTAGAATAAACTTGAACTGTATGTTGAATTTATATTGTATCTTCAATAAGTTTTAACTTAAAAAGCCTTGTCCCGTATGATAAGTTCAGTAAACCGATGTCTGATGGCTTGCGGATACCTTTTTAGTGTTCATGATGATAATCTTCTGTTTGTAAATGTGAACTATGTGACTGAAACATGTGGTTTGACGGTATTCATACTTAAAAGCTGCCTTGTTTCAAATTTCTATACAGAGATCAGTGGTCCAAATCTCTCAATAATTATTTATGAATTTGATTTTGTAATATTTTTCTGTATGTCTAGGTGTATAAAAACTTTTGCATTTGTTGGATTATGGTCTGCTGCGTCTACCGGAGTCAACCTATGGATACTGATAGTTTTGATAACTGAGCTATCAAAATCTTGGAGTTGGAACGTAACTTCATTCAAGGCTCTGGCACTGCTATACTACTACTATACGTATCTATAATCATATATTTTAGAGGCTGGTTTTTCTTTAACAGTTAATTAAATTAGACAGTCATTGTTTTCTAGTTTTATTAATTTAATTCTATTTTTCTTGTAGGTGGAAAAAAACAATTAACATGGAAGGACTCAAGAGGATTTTCAAGAGGATTTTAAAGACAGTTAACAGAAGATTCAAGATTTTATCAAGATTTGATTTAGTAATACGGTTTCATTTAGAAAATAAATTGTAATAACATATTTTAGAGGGACGTGTAAGGCTTCTCAGAGCAGGCATCGAATCTCACACATTTTTCGCGCTGGGTCAGATGGGGCATGTTGCAGCGAAGTTATTATTGAATTTATGTATCAAAAAATCGCTTCTAGGAATGTTGTATGTCAAAAAGTGTTAAAGAATATCTTTGCCACGGTAAAAAGTTGTATTTCAAAAATGTTTACAACTTTTACATTTAACATTTTTATGTAAAACGTAAATACGCAAAGTTTTTTGGCAAATAATTGGTTTTTTAGCTGTAAAAAAAAGATTTTGGGCTGTAAACTCGAGTTATAAGCATTTTCATGATTTGATGTTAATGGGAAAAAGTTATATTTTTGAAAGATCTATAACTTTTCCATTTAACTTTTTTTTATAGAATGCTTAGAATTTTATTTGCAGCCAAAAAACCGTTTTTAGCGATTTTTGGGGGTGACCGCATTCTGCGTATACGTGCAGGATCAAGTCCAAAATTAATATGGCATATATTGTTATATACTGTTATAAGGGGAGTTCGTACACACATTTTTAGCTCGATTCACTAAAGTCTCTCAGAGATCCCTTACGAAAATAATGTGCAGAGATCTGTGCATAGATCTCTGCAGAAATCTCTGCAGAGATCTATGCACAGATCTCTGCACATTATTTTCGTAAGGGATAATCGAGTAAGTAGAACATATTTATTCAAAAATACGTGTCAAAATCGAACTACTCGAACAATTTGTGCCCGCATTTCAAAACGACTTAGAGGATCGGGATAAAAAAAAAATAGTTTTTTCGTTTGTGCAAGAGGAGACCTCCTAAAATTTCAACCCGATCAAACTATGTGGTCACATGGAATCCTACGGACAGTGCCACAATACTCAAAACAGTATACGGAGAGTCACTATGGGTAAGTAGGTGTTAATATGGATTTACTATGTTAAAAATACAAGTAATATAACCTAATATAAGTATACAAATTATATAACAATTATAATTTATTTTTGTAATTATTTATAAGAATTTCATTTTTCAGGGTTTAAAAGTGTCTTGTCCCATTAACTGACACTCTACCCCTCAACCTGATTGACTCATATAGAGTGCATGCATCTAAACTCTCAAAAGGTCAAAGGAATATGATACATCCGTACAAATTTTATTAGAAACCATGTAATTATCTTCAACTAGCGGAATAGGATGATGCTATGTGCCAATGACTTAGCAGCGGTTTTTTTATATTTAATTAAAATGTTACTGATTCAAATGTAACGACATTTGGACAGCACACAAAATATTAACATAATTAGCTGCAAAATCAATATGGCGGCTTAATGCAATACATAAGTAGAAGACGCCATATTAATCAACTATCATCCATAGTTTGGATTTACGCATGAAGATAAGAATGTTATTTCAAAACAGATAGAATTTTGCATAAAAAATTTCTTTCTTCATGAAATACCAGCAGCAGATGTTTTACTCGCTGACGATTGCTCGGTTGTAGTTCGATGGTGATCATATATCATATCTAAATTTTAAATACAAACATCTCATAAATATATTCTGTAGAATTTGAATTTTTAGTGAGAGATAATTTGACACTTAAAATATTGTAAAATCATATATACATTTTAAATATGTACATTTCATAAATACAATCTGAATGATTTGAATTTTAAACTAGATATAATTCCTGCGTAGAATCCTCGATTACATCACATTAATCAATGGAACCACAGATTCTATTAAGTTTTTTCATCAGTAAAATACCCATTGGATGTTGAAAACAAATATTTTCATGGGAAGCTATATACCATCCAGGAGCTCGGTAGCACCCCGATGGCAAGAATACGTTTTATACACTATGCCGTCGGGAGCACCGCGACCCTATTATACTTTGAATTTGCTAGATAACCTATAATTGTTTTACGAATCTTTCTATTATATTGTTTGATTCGATATTAATGCTCAGGTATGAGTATTCTACCTTAAAGATTTTAATTAGATCTTTTTAACAAATTAATTAAGATTAAAAATTATTTTGTGATTTTTCTTTAATTTTTCGACTCCCCGATTCTCTTTTTTTAGGCTCATTTAGTTTCAACAATACTGATTGTTGGTAATGAGAAGTTAGAAGTTCATATATATGTACACATAAAAGTAGATAGGCTATAGACATACTGGCTCACACGGGTTCTAGCTCACCCCCTCTTCTCTCCAAGTGAGCCAAAACCCGTGCTGTGTATTTTAGATGGAGGGATTGTTGATCCCTCCCTTCCCTCGCCTAGCGATCGAGAATTCTCCCCTCTCTCAATGTGAGCTAGAATCCGTGGCATGTATTTTAGATAGAGGGATTTTTAGATCCCTCCCTTCCCTCTCCAAGCGATTGAGAATTCTCCCCATTCTCAGAGCGAGCCAGTAACCGTAGTGTGTATAAGTCCCATTCTTCCCTTCTCCGCACCCTAAAAATAAATTAGTGGTGGGTTTATGCCCCTCCTCCGTATTCCCGATGTCCAATCCAATTTGTCCTCCTCTTTTTCCTGCATCACCCCTTCTCCAGAGCACTATAGATAGAGGCAACGAACAGGCCCTAAGCGCGCTACTCGGATAGAGAGGGAAATACTCTATATGATTTTCGCCTCCTTTGCCACTTGTTCCCTTCTCCGTGTCCTAAAAATAAATTAGTGGCGGGTTCATACCCCTCCTCCGTATTTCCTATCTCTAATTAACCATAGTTCTAGCGTCAGCTGTTTCTTCGACTGAGATAATATATTCCACTGACTACGCCTACAGATTGTGTAGATACTATCCCTTACACTTTCCATGCGGTCCTCGCGTAGGTATAGACGATAACCCTCGCACAGATGTTCTCCCTAGGCCTTTACGCAGTGGAGATTTTTTTTCCAAGTGGGAGGTGGACATTTTCCTAAGATCTTTTTCTCGCGCGATAAGAGGAAAATCTCTCACAGTCAAAACAAGCGAGTATACTATGGGAGGTGGACATTTTCCCAAGATCTTTTTCTCGCGCGATAAGAGAAAAATCTCTTATCCTAAGATGTTTTTCTCGCGCGATCAGAGAAAAATCTTTCAGGGTCAAAACAAGGGAGTATACTAAAGGGAGATGGACACATGTTCTTTCAAAATTGGAGAGGGACATTGATTTTCACGAATCGTAAAGCTTTTCACCCTCAAGAGATGTGAGGAGGTATGTTCTTGAAAATTTGGGAGAGAAAACTTTATGCATCGATCACAAGACTTTGGAAAAATGCTGTGGAATGGGAAGCTGCCGTTGTTCGCAATAAATAGCCCATCTTTGGGTACGGTTCGTCAGTTCAAAATTTAAAAACCCGAAAAAATAATGTAAAATATGTATTAATTTTTGTTTGTAAATTAAGTTTTTTAATTTTAATCTTAACAGTACATTTGAAATATTTAATGTGATATTATCAATAAATAGAAATTAACAATTTACTAGGCATTGTCCTTCATCATAATTTATGGTTCCAATAAATAAAATATTGTTAAATTTAATGTGATATTATCAATAAATAGAAATTATCAATCCACTAGACATTGTCCTTCATTATAATTTATAGTTCCCATAAATAAAATATTGTTTTAATATTGTTAGGGTGAAAGCGAGTTCACCAAACTAACAATACGAAACTTAGTAAAGACGGGTGCCCGCTAAATCGCCCATACGGGTAATCTCAGTGAAACCGAGTGTCGCGGCGAAACTGTTTGAACTCGTTGCCTTAAAATGGTATGGAATGAAACATTTATTTTAAGAAACTTACTTCATTCATGTTCGGGAAACCTCTAAATTCGACCTTCTCGTTCAAACTCCAACACCAATGGATATAAGCCTCGGATGGTGCTCTCTTCCAATCAGAGAAAAGATGTATGGGATAGATTGATCTCTTTGAAACGTTTTCTCTTTATTAATCCAAAATTGTGGTGGTAATAACTTATATTTCAAAACTCAAAATGCGTTTCCCAAAATCATTTATTCAAACTTAGACTCAAAAATTAAATTTACTTTGAAATGGCACTCAATAAAAAGAATGAGATTGAATCTTGAACTCGAGTAAACGTACAGAATAAAAAGGGCGTCCTACCTCGAGGAGCGCACACACTGGAGTGAAGTAAAGGGGAGGTGACGATAATGAGAGAGCGTCTTAGCTTTCTCCCACGCAGGGTCCTTACTTCTCCTCTCTTCGTACTTCAGCCTAGCCGCGCTCTTTGTCTTAGCATTAGGCCTTATGGGCCTATGCTACGGTCAACGGCTAAACTGCAGCGTCGGCTGTGCACGCGCACTTCAGCCGAGGGCGGAGAAGTTGTTTTGGTTTCGAGTACATTCCTTTCGCGTTTGTTAAGCGTCGAAGTTTTTAGGCCTTTTTTTATATGAATTCTTATTCTATATTCTTATATCTGAAACTTCGTCACTTAACATCCTCCCCCCCTTGAAGACGTTTGTCGTCCTCGACAAACATATGCCTAAGGGTGCATGGTATTTTGGTCCGTCATCAAGTAAACTAATGTCTTTTTGCAGCAACTGAGCAACTTAAAGATGGTTGTGGTTTGGGATTTTATGGACGTGTGTTGTGTTGATCTTGTGTTTTTGTGTGATTTCCATTTTTTTTGTTTCTTATGTTAAGCCACCTGATTGTGTTAATGCTTGCTTTTGTGATCATGAGTGTCTATGACTTCGCCAACATGATTTGGATTTTTAGCCAAAGGTGAATTCAGAGAAGAAAATTGTGGTTGATGGTCTTGAATGTTTACTAGAACAACGTAATGTTGAAGCTGGTTTATTCTCCCTTCTCTCTTCTGTCAGTAGTACCCCGGCACCATGGAGAGTAAACAAAACTGACCTTGACCCCCCACCCGAGCCAGTGAGAGGTCAAGGTCAAAATTGTTTACTCTCCATGGTGCCATTTGTACTTTGGAGAGAGAGAACCCCCACTCTCTCTGTCTATCCAAAGTGCCTCTGATGGTTCCAGGCACTTTGGAGAGACTCCCCCACCTTACCCCGTTTTTATCCATAGTGTCTCGGAGTTATCAAGACACTTTGGAGAGCGTCGGAGTGACTTCTTGAGGTGTTGCTTCCCCGACGGTTGACTGACGACTGGTGTACGATACGGGAGGGGTGGTTTCCCTTACTACTATGCCTCCTTCGCACATACTCAGCATATTACCCTTTCCATTTCGGGTAGAGCCCTCCCTTCTCTTCTCCACTCCTTAACGCACTTGTGTGCGTGTGTGTGTGTGTGTGTGTGTGTGTGTGTGTGTGTGTTTTAAAACTAGAATGAATATGAAGGATTACTGGATAGGTGGTGTTGGTTAGAGTAACACGGTAAGTGAGTACAAGTATTATATAAAAAACTATATGTTTTGAAATATAGAGAGGAATAACAATATCCCGAAACAAGTATTATATATTTAACAATTATATTTATTCATGAAAACTTAAACTAAATACAATTATGATCATTTATCCTTATATACGGTTGTATTTAAGTACGCAACTAGATTATATAAATGTAGATTAATAAATTCATAAATAATAATATAAATATCTTCTATAGCTAAGTGTATATTTTTATCTTTTAACAATTTATCTATCTTATCTACAAGCGATTGATCAAAATGTCTCATTGCGCACTCAACATTATATGCCGTGAAGTATGTGTACTGAGTATTTTCGCTATTCATCAATTTTTCTTTGCTATAGTCACCCACCTCTCTCACAATAATCTCTATAGCTTCTTTAACCTTCAATAAATACTTAATTCTATGATCTATTATTTTAGACAATGCCTTCAATCTGTCAAAGGTTGTTCTTTTAAATACAAGTGAAGGCTTACGTTGTCGTTTTGCTTTAGGCTCCTTACTGTCCTCGGCCTCCTCCATCACCAATTCAAACGCCCGATCCGAGTAGCTGATCATGAATCTTATGGTAAACCCAGTAATGGTGATTCGTTGATCCAGCATTTCTTCCTCACTGTATGCCTGGAAGTATCGGTCAATCTCGTCAAACTGCTCCCGGAACTGTATCCAGGTGGCGAGCGGCAAGGATAGACCGTAAAACTCCTGATTACTCAGTCGGACAACAGGGTTAAAGTCGCCAGAGCCGACGGAGGTATTTTCAAGTCCTACGTGAATAATTTTCCCGTAGGAGTTGTTCAAGCCAAACACCATTGGTAGGATTTGATGGCAGCGATACTTGCTGACCTGAGTCTCCTGGGCCTGACTATCAGCGTGCTGTCTCTTCTGTCCAGCCATCTTCTTCCTCTGAGAGCAAACTTCCTTACTAGTTTCTTACGGGCGAGAGAGAACTGTGGTCTCTGTGCTGCAACGCATTCAGCTTATATTCAAAATTGGTGGTTTTGGTGGGGTTAGTGAGACCAATTAAAACCAGCCTATCTGGTGGTGGGGGACCAATAGAATCACTGATTCTGTAGTGGGGAGCCAATAGAAATCTGCTGTGGTGACATTTTTGAAAACCAATGCTAACTAAAATATCTTGTTACACCGTCGTTTCACATAACATTTTCACAATATTACATTACAACCTGTCAGCAAATTTTTCAGCTATCTGATCATTTTTTCTCAAGTTTGATGAGAAATTTTGGAGGAATCGTTGCATACCCAAGCCATTAATCATATAATACAGAAACATGATGCAATATTTACCACAAGTATCAGAAAAACTGCTTTGTAATCGAATATTATTCCACCGTATACTCTTACAATTTCTCTGGATTCGACTTATGTGATCGGGAATGTATGGCCAATGTAATACATATATTGCCACCCAATGCGAACCACGCCTCTTGTGACTCTTCGTATTAAACAGAAAGCCACTTGGTTTTACCCACGTTATCGGAATTCGATCTGCCGGATACACTCCAACCGCATGAAAGCTCATTTTTCGCAACTTCTGAAGAATATCCAGCGAATTCATTTTTACAGAGGTAGAAGGGTGGTGAGAAGGGGCGTTCTGCTGATGTAACAATATCACTTCCACTACCACGGGTGTTTAACCAAAGTTTTAACTTATAGGCGTTGTTGAGTGCACAGGTATACTTGAGTGAGCAGTGTTTAATAGAGTGCTGCATACAATACCTCTCACTGTAAGGTAATCTATGAAAAGTCGGACACTCGTGCTCACGCTCCAAATTGATGATTTCTCGTGTGGTGATCTTATTCAGCAGTTCTGCCTTCTCCTCTCCTCGCACGTAAATTTTATTCGCTCTCTTGCAAATATCGTGTAAACTTTTATAAAATTTTTTCAGCGATACATCCCCATCATACCAATCCAGACCATGATGATGCAGAGTCAGCCAATTATTCTCTCTTAAAATATCTTTCTTTAAGAATCTCGTATTACAAGTAGGTGCGATAATCCAATGTGCTGTAATATCTTTATCTAACACTACCAAGCCCGCTTCTTTCGGTACAACACGGCCTTTGTTGTCCTTGAAAAACTGCAAATCAATAACTAGATCCATTTTCACTTGTCTGCACAGCTCAAGAAACAAGTATCGACTGACACGAGCCCCGTGTTGGTGAGCGGTTTTATTTGGTTTTTCAAGGAGCGCCATCTAACCTCAACCACTGTAGTCGACCAAAACTTGTCGAGACGAGTCAATTTCCAACAGATTGTCGTACTCAGCATAAATTATGTAATTCACAACACTGTCTAATGCGTCATCAAATCTCACATCAATCCTCACACTACCTTTTCTAATTAAATTCCAATGGGTATCGTTGTTGGCTGATAAGTCAGGCGTCAAATCGAATGCATAAAGACAGTATCCATTTGGGTATGCATCGCGTGATATCGAATTGCCGGCATTTGAAAAATGTACACCCGTACCCGAGAAGAGTGT
>CM053170.1:34939230-34951165 GCA_012977825.3 Pteromalus puparum | reverse complement strand
ATCTAGTGTTTTCTCTCCGTCGTAGTCCGCCTGCTCCTCCTCCTCCTCCTCCTCCTCCTCGTCGTCCTCGTCACTACCGCTTCCACTGGATGTTTGTTCCCTTTGTTGTTGTTGTTGTTGTTGTCGTTCCGGTACAGATAATAATGACGTGTCGTAAGCAGTCAGCAGAGAGTTGTTATTACTGTGTCTGAACTGTGTTGAGGTAGTTGCCATTACTGCCACTACCAACCCCACACTCATCTGTGATAGCCGTCTTTGACAGTGATGGTGGTGGTGGTGGTGGTGGTGATGGTGGTGCGACTGTTATTGGTAAACATTGACGTTGTTGCTGTTGCTGCTGCTGCTGTCTCACACTCTCGATACACTCTTGAGGCACTAAAATCATTTTTCTAGCATGCTCCATGCTGATAAAAAAAGGTTTCACTATTACCGGCACAAGGTTTTGAGCTTTAATTAAAAGTCTCTTGCGAGTCTCTATCGTCTGTCCCGGAGCTATGATTTTGCGCAGTAATGGCGCGTGTTTACGTAACTTGCTCTTATAACGCCTGCTCAGTGGTACGTTTCCACGCAGAATATTCAGCACACACTCGACCAGACTTATCACAAGTTTTGGGCAGGCTTGACGCAGTAGAGCTGTGCGTTGCACCGCGTCAAGATGACAGCACAGCACTTTCAATATATCCAGATACTTTCGTCTAATGGGATAGCGATGACGCTGCGCTGCTGCTGCTGCTGCTGCTGCTGCTGCTGTTGCTCGCTCCATCACACGCGAACGACTGGCACATTGTCGGTGATGGAGTTGCTTTTAATCTGTTTGCGCGGCACATACACATACTGATACCGATCGAACGGAAATATACATGTGCGATACCGACAATTTTCCGGTGTATCCTGCTTCAAGTCCAGCAGTAGATAGTGAAATGGCCGAGAGACAGCATCGCTATAGGCTTCTTGTAAAAATTTCGTATCCTCGGGATGTAGCTGTCGGGCCAGATGCTGTATCTGGGAGCGATCGCGCGGATTCTTAAAAATAACTATGTAATTCGAGTTCAACGATATTTCTCGCTGACCACGATGAAAGAGATTTTGCGAGAGAAAGAAAATACTCAAATTACAATGATGGCTGCCCTTGACAAATAGATTAACTACACTCGCACTGGACGACTCGCGCATGAGATCGTCGAGAATCAAGAGTTTTGGTCGCTCGGGATCTCTACTGTAGTCCTCGGTCTTTGGCAACCCCTCGTGAAATTCAATACTAATACTACCGTCAGCAAATTCCTTATAAGCAGGCTGCCATTCCGTGTAGTAGAGTAATATACGCTCAAATTTTGTATCGCTCATCTGTGCGATGTATTTGAGAAAATTACCGACAAACACGGTCTTGCCGCACGAGGTTGGACCGCAAATCATGCATGTCCAAGGATGTCTCCAGCGCACATCCATCATGACGCGAAGTGGCGGTGCTGGTGATGATACACGAAATACTCGCTAGACCGGACAACACGCAAGCTTTATAACGTGTGAGACTCTGTAACGCCCCCTGGCGGGGGAGAACCACGAACGCACGTCGCGGGGCAACCTCCTCGCGCGCAGGCGCGAGCGGTTGTCGACCTTGCCGAAGGCAAGTCATCAGGCTCCCCCTCCAGGGAGCTCATTTGTGCGCGCGGTGCGAGACTCCGAAGGTTATCAATATGGCTCGCCCCCTCCGGGACGCTTGTAATGCGCACGCACGCGCTCCGCGCGAGCGGTTTTGAAAGCTAGTTCAGTCAGAACATACACACACACACATACACTAGGTTATTCATAGTAGAGGGGGGAAAGATGAAGGGGTGGGGAGTGAAAAAAAGATGACAAGGATTAGCATCTGTACGCGCAAGACAGTTTTGTATGGGTAGTCGTCGCGACAGGATTTATGCGAGAGAGAGAGAGAGAGAGAGAGAGAGAGATTTAGATTTAGATTTAAGTGTTTTATTACTGTACATTATGTTGTACAAATAGTATTATAAAAAATATTTACAGATAAATTACAGGTTTGAGCGATAGATGATTTGAAGTGTGTTAAGTGATGGTGGTGAGATGAGATAGCGAAAAGTTATGAATGAGGTGTTTGTGTGATAGTTACTATTGTTTGTGAAGGTGTTTGAGAGAATTTTGCGAATTTAGTTGTTTCTACTCTGTTCTTCTTGAGCGAAAAAGTATTATCTAGCCTGCGTTTTGAAATAAGAAGTTGAACTATTGTTACGTAAGTGAGATGGTAGGGAATTCCAGAGATATGAGGCGCTGATGTGGAATGATTTCCTCAGCGTCTCTGTGGCGAAGGGGGGGATGTCTAGAGGACTCACTTCACCCCTCACTGGGCGGAGGGCGACGTGGAAGTTAAAATAGGCTAGGATATAGGATAGTACAGCAGTATTAAATAGTTTTCTTAGAAAACAAGCCATAAAGTACTTCCTACGTCCGGCGGTGGTTAGCCAGCCGAGCTCACGCCTGTAAGGAGTGATGTGCTCATCCCTTCTTACACCATAGATGTAACGAATTCCTGTATTTACCAGTCTCTGTAGTTTGAGGTCTAGTTCTTTAGTCAAGTCACAGTATACCAGTGAACAATAGTCAATGATGGGAAACAGGAGAGCCTGCACAAGATGTTTGCGCAGTCTAAGGCTAGTGCTTTTTCGAAAGAAGTTTAGACGGTACATTAAAGAGTGAGCACGTTTGCATATTTGCTTGACATGCTCTTTCCAGGTTAGCTTCGAATCTAGCAATAACCCGAGACTGCGCACGGATGATTGATACTCGACCCGGGCTCCTCCTATGTTTATGTAGGTGTTAGCTACAGTTGGTAAAGAGTTTATGTAGTAAGGGGAGCCCAGGACGATCGCCTGAGTTTTGCTGACGTTTAACTTCAAACGATTTTGTGCTGCCCAGCCTGAAATCCTCTCGGCATTAGCTGTCATCCTAACGGAACAGGAATCCAGCTCCTCGAGGGGGCATTGACAGTAGATCTGGAGGTCATCCGCATAAATGAGGTGATAGGTGTCTGAGTCAAGGCAGAAGCCGATGTCATTGATGTATAACGAGAATAGCAGGGGGCCCAGGACGGACCCCTGTGGGACTCCCGTGTTGAGAGGGCGAAAGGTGGAGAGCTCGCCCTTATCACCAATGACAGCCTGCTCTCTGCCCGTAAGATATGATGCAAGCCAGCGGATGACCTGTTTCGAGAAACCGAAAGAGGTTAGTTTTGAGAGAAGTTTGACGTGACACACAGTGTCAAACGCCTTACTAAAGTCGAAGAGGAGGAGAAGTGTAACCATCTTTTTGTTTATCCCTAGCCTGATATCGTCGGTCAACTTTATCAGGCCTGACTGAGTACTATGTCCGGAGCGAAAGCCGGTTTGAAGATCATCAAGGCAGAGCCTCGATTCCAGATATTCAGATATTTGTTTGTGTACCAGCCATTCCAGTGCCTTTGACAGAAAACATAGAAGGGAGATCGGACGATAGTCAGAAAGAGATGTTGGGGAGCTGACTTTGTTTAGCGCATGCACTAGAGACTTTTTCCAGACAGAGGGGAAGCATGACTCGCTCAGGGACAGGTTAAAAATTCTACAGAGAAAGGGAGCGAGTACTGGCAATGCCTTCTGAATTATGCCCTGTGGAATGCCATCGCTGCCTCTTGCCTGGGAGTCAAAGTGCATTATCGCAGCTAAAACGTCCGATTCCGTTATCTCCCTGAAGTTAAAGTGTTCGGGGGTGTTCAGACTCTCGAGCCCTTGCAGGTAGTCCGCAACGTCAGGGGCCAGCGGATCGGTGGAAATTCCGCTAAAGTGCCTGTTGAGGTCTTCAGTAGAGAAACGAGAGGGAGGTGATTCCCTGGAGGTGGTGATTCCAAGTTTCTCTAGCTCTCTCCAGATCTCACCGGCGTCAGTCAGAGACGCCAAGCGTGAATGATAATAATTCAGCCTGGCATCCTCGACCTGCCGATGAGCGTCATCCCTAGCTAGTCTATAGAATAGCAGGTCTAAGGGGAGACGCGATCTGCGAAAACGTCGATAGAGTCTGTCCCGTTCTTTCACAAGGTCACGAAGAGCCGTGGTGAACCACGGGTGACGTTTCGTTCGTGGGGTCACTGTTCGTAATGGGGCGAGATGGTTTATGGCGTTAGTCAAGTTAGCGTTCAACAGTGTGATGCAGTCGTCAAGTGATGATGTAGCGAGCAATGACCAGTCGCACGCACCCAAGAAGTCCCTTAGCTTCTCGGCGCAGATGCCTTTGTAGTTTCTGTAAGAGTAAGTTTGAGGTGCGTGTAGTGGCATCTGTACGTCGAGTGTGGCCGTTATAAGGTCATGTCCGTTAATAAATGGTGTGTCGGTCTTCCAGTGTGCGAGCAGGCGATCCTGCTCGTCAATTAAGCAGAGGTCAAGCCAGGTGTCGGAATCCTGTTTGTGGTGCGTTGCACCATAGGGAACCGACAGAAGTGAGTTCTCATCTATGAATGACCTGATGAAATTGGCATCCTCAGAAGAGGAGAGCTGATCAGCGTTGAAATCACCCATGACAAGTTTAGTGGAGTAACAGTGCATGTGCGTGGTTAGTTTTTCCATAAAGTCACTGCCCTGGATGAAAGGGGCATGGGGTGGTCGATATACAACGCCGACGAAGATAGGGTTAACTCCCCTCGCTGAGACCTCACAGAAGAGATACTCAGGCTTCCCTGGCCTGCCCAACCAAGTGCCGTCGGATGAAGTGATGATTTTAGCTGTGAGAGAGTTGTGTATGTAGAGGCCCACACCTCCGCCGTTCCGGTTTCTGTCTCGTCTGAGTAGTATGTAGTTGTCCAGTAAAGGGATGGTTTTGATTTTGTCATCTAGCCAGGTCTCAGTTACAGCAATTACGTGAAAGAAGGGACGAGTAGACAAGAAGAGCCTAACCATCTCAATGTGACCCGTGAGAGAGTTAGCATTGAAATGGCAGGCCCTTAGTCCCTCGGACAGAGTTACCTTGGATGATGAAGATGTTGATTTAGATGACGATGAAGGTGGCGAAGGACGAATGATGTGTGTGTGTATAAGCGACGTCCTCTTCAGTGGATGATGGTGCTGTTGTTGTTGTTGCTGCTGTTGTTGATGGCTGGAGGGATCTTGGCTAAAAAAGCGTCCAGGTCCTCCTCACTACTGACGATGGTGGCCCTGTCCGAGTTGTTGGGGGACCGGACGAAGATGGTACCGTCCCTGACGTAGGACCTGCATCCTGGTCTCCTCTTGACCTCCTGTCTGGTCCTGACGCGCAGTTTATGTATCTCTGGAGGAAGCAGCTCGTTAACGTTGATTAGCCCCTGATGGTTTGGAGCCTTTGCCTCCTCCAGGATACCTGCGTCGAGCTCTGCCGTGTGCAACTTGCCCTTCCTTATCTTCGCTCTGATGGTTGAGCGAGCGAGGGCATGAGTAGAGAGGGTGACAGCAATCGGTGGAAGTCTGCTGTCAGTGGCCTGGGTGTCAGCGGCCACATTCACTCTACCCATGATTCTTGCCCCAGCTATGTCCCTTTTGAGGACCGTGGGGTCAAGGGCAGACACCACAGAGTAGGCCAGCAGGTCGATAGAGGTTTCCCTCGTGTAGCGCAGCCCTGTCAGAACAACGACGTTGTTGTTGGTGTTCCCCTGCTGCTGCTTGATCTTCAGCAGCTCCCTTCGGAGACTGGCAATTTCCGAAGGGACAGTGTTAGCAGGGGGAACGTTGTCGGACGAGGTGTGTTGAGGGGACTGCGCAGGAGGGGGCCTGGACGACAGATCTTCAACTTGTGCCCTTAGCTCCAAGATCGTCTGCTCAGCATTTGTAATGCGAGTTTGGAGCAAGGGCAGGTCGTCCAGGGCGATGAGTCGGTGCTCCAGTAGACCCAATCTCGTCTCTAACCCCGAGAGTTTGCTGGACGTATCTCTCAAAGACTTCGCCGCCTCATCTTGCCTCGCACGGACGTCCTTTATTGCTGCAAGGATGTCCTGCAGGGTGACGTCCTTCCTTGCAGTGGTTGTTGTTAATGGACGCGCCGGCGATTGGTTGCGCGAGGTGCTAGTCGATGAGGGCGCTGATGTTGCTTTGGTCCTCTTGACAGTCCTCTGCAACGTGCTGGCGTTAAGTGAAACGTCTAGTTTCGCCCTGCTGTTTAAGTCAGCACACGTTGCACACGCGAGCGTCGGGACGCCTTTCACCACCACAGAACGAAAAGTTACGCAACGTGTGTGGAAGGAGTTGCGACATACTTCACACTGCTTCGGGTCCTTGGTCTGTATGAGCTTGTTACAGTGTTCACAGATGGTTTGGTACGCCTCTGTGACTTTCTCTCCTGTTATACTCATTTTTGCCGGCAACTTACTGTGTAGTTGATGTCCGACGTAGATCTTTCCCGCCGTCTCGTGAGATGTCGCCTCGTGTGCTGATTGAATGTACAGGAAGAGCAAGAGAGAAGCGAAGCCAAGCCAAGCGAAGCAGTTTGAGGTTAGAATTGAGTGCGAAAATTTGCAGTAGAATTGACAGCGTGTGGTGAGTGCAGCCTCCAGCGAAAATTATGACAAGCTGAAGGTTGCAATAAGGAGCGTGCAACGAACTGTAAAAAAAACACGCCCGAAGGCAGAAAATAGCAGAATAGCAGTTCGAAAGAGGAGTGTCGAGTGAAGGCGTCTAGTACTTACGGAGAAGAGAGAGAGAGAGAGAGAGAGAGAGAGAGAGAGAGAGTCGGGTAAGTTATTATTAAATATAGAAAGAGTGTATTAAGTTTAAACTTTTTAATTAGTCATTTTAGAGTTACATAGCCGTACGGATAACTTTTATCGTTGGCAACAAAGCGACGTTTAGAGTAGACAGGTTCAAAGACTTTAAATTCCGAGCGTGTGACCACATCATGCAACGCTGTACGTCTAATAGCGTCAAAGCAAACAAATGTCGGTGGTATTTCACCACTCACAAGTTTACGCACACATTCAAAATTAATCCTTTCGGATGCTCATGCATTCAATCGGATGCCTTTGATCTTACATACACACGATTCACAGCCGTCAGGTGTTAGATACTTATAAGCATAAAATTTTGGTCCGCCAGAGACAAAGGATAATATGTATGTGCTTAGCCCATAACCCGCCAACTCGTCAGTGAGTTGTCCTAAAAATGGCCCCGTTGACGGCTCATACTCGCATCCGTTCTCTCGGCTCACATACACTATGGAATCTGTGTCATAGTACAGCACGCGTTCTCCCAGTGGCTCAAGCTCGGAGAAAAGTTTGAGTCGCGCCAGAGCAGTAGTGTAGGCAGCGATAACCACGTTGCGCAGTGGTCACGGTTCAATTTCGGCATCCTCGTCATTATTTGCCCAACTAACGTAGAGGACTTCATCGCTGGCCGGTAGTATAGAATTTACAACTTTATCGGGGCTCGTTAGTAGCTCGAACAATCTCTGTGGGTCTCTTACTATCTCGGTTTTTGTCATGTTTTCGCGTTGCCCAAACTTGCCCCACAACGAGTTGAGACATAGCTTTGCCACAGAGCGTAGACCAGCATTGAATTTTATCCGACTTTTGTCGAGCTTTATGCCCTCCTCTTGCTCAAAGTTCTGAATATACCGATCTATTGCTTGCTCATCATCATTTCTACACTCTGGTGGGTATCCCGATGCATAGGTCTTTTCCGCGAAGAATTTATCGATGTACTCGTGAAAGAGACCACCTTTACGCGACCGTTTGTCGAATTGTGTAATTTTATACGACCATATTTCAAATACCTTAGTAATCACGTAACCAAATTCCACGGCTTTTTTAAGTTCGTCGGCCACCCAGGTACCGACAAAAACACGCACGTTCACGTCTTCGTGTTTACAGTCTTCCTGACACATGGACTCGGCGCACGATCTACACAGCGGAAATAGCAGCTTATTATGCATTTTTACGGGTAGAATAGGGTGGTAAATATTTCTCGGTGGTAACACCTCGCACATCACCAGACCGTCAATCTGGCTGATGTCGTTGTTGGGGCCAACTACACGCGCACACTCAACCTCACCCACATAAAGTTTCGGATGGCCGACGGGGTAGCGGCCGTATTTGCAAATGTACGGGTATAAAGAGCATACATCGACATATTTAATTTTTTCGTTCTCGCGAATGTCGTATGATTTTACCGTGTTACCCGTGCGACCACCGAAAAATGCATCTCGCGGATTAAGTGGTGTATGCCAGTCTTTTGTGACCTCTTTTATATACGTCATCATCTGCTCGTTCTCGCTGTACTCGCGATCAAAATCACACTCCCACTTTTCAATGAGACGATACCCGTGCCTCTTAATTTTTTCCGAAACTCTAAGCGTTCTCTCGTACCGCTCGTCCATACTCTCGCCATTCACGATTGCCAAATCACGACCATCAGTGTAGCAGCGAACACAGCCATGCCAATAACACCCGTGGAATTGCAGTACGACTTTCTCATTATTTTCTAACACGCAAAATCCATCCACCAGGGGGCCTTCGGGTAGTCTTTTTTCACGCGAATTTATAGAATGCTGTATCGACCAGCCTGTCTCATGCTCCATCCACGTGAGCCATTGTGCTGCTTTTAGCGATTGTTTATTGGCTCGACGATAGCCACCCGACGGTATAATGCCAATAGTATATTTTTTTTTAAATTTCTTACGGTACACACGCATACACGACGACGCAATAGTGGCACACTCTACGAACGGATCTGTCGAGCCGCATTCGATAAACGTCTTTCTGAAGGCAAGACATGCAAGTCTCAATATCTTAACATCCTGCTTGCAATACTTGATGATCTCGTTTTGAAAATCAAAAATGTAATTTTGTTCTTTTCTACCGGCGTACCACTCTAAGAATGTTTTTCGCTCCTCGACACCCATCGAGTCGGGTGAGTAGCTCTCTACAGGTGGCATCTCGCCCACATAGTTCTGATTCTCCGGTCTGTTGAATAAGTGGGGAAAGTTCCCTTCTCAATACCACCGCCAAGTCCGTAAGCTTTCGGTAAAGCACTCAAAGCCATATGTAAATAATTTAAACTATCGAGCAACTTTATGTGTGCAAACTTCATCATAATTATTTTTGACCCGTTTATAATTACGGAAGGCATTTCACGGAAATCTTTGCGTCCCACCAAATATTTCAGCATGAACTGCGCGTCAAATCCTTGAGCATTGTGTGCGATACAGATCACGTCTGCAATATTTTTTCTACGATTCAAGGCTAAGTCTACTAACTCTTTTACCGGATCGTCCTTGAACACATGCTCTCGCACACTACAAAAATTACATGACTCAGGATTATTTTCGTTATCTAGACAGGCACTACATACCTGCTGTACTACACACAGATTGACAACATGTATATGTGTCTTATTATCACCCAATACAGCCTCCGACTGTTGTGTCTCGAAATCGTAAAATAAGTATAAAGTCTGTTTTTTCGTGTTCTTTTCGTGCTGTTACTAGTAGTCGGCTGCTGACGCGTTTCAAGGTATTAGGTCGCATAAAACAAAGATGACCGATTGGCTGCATCAGCTTACAAACTTTACAAAAAGCTGTATCGCAAATATGAGGGGCTGTATCAGTTACTGGTGGTAGCTCTATCGTTCACAGCACCTCGTGCACAATTTTTAAACTTCGCGCATACTGTATGATTCTTCATCAAATGACCCTGGTTTCAGATGATTCGAAAGACACATCTGACTGAAAAAGATTTTCTATTCAGTGCGGCACACTACATGCCTGTCGGTTGATTCACGTTCACAAGGCGGTTTCTGCAGACAATACGACCTTGTTTCGGGCACCTATGATTCTTTTTCGTTTGCTTACTTTTTTTATTGCAAGGATATATCATATCCCGCTACGCCGCCGCACAATCAAGTTCAAAATAGCTGACAATGATCGGTTACTCTCGTAATACATAATACGAAGAGTATACCTAGCATATTTACCGACATTTATGAACATATGTGCGATCCATCGTATGTAGGCTGTTACCTCGAGCAAAACCTTTGAAATGAATAGATACTATTAAACGGTTAAACACGCGTAGTATTCTTGAAAATTTTCTCTATTCTGAGGGTATCCCACAGGCCGGTTGGGTTAACAACTCTGGCACTGTTAGTAAGTTGTATAGCCTTCTCTTGCTTACCACTACATTCATTTTCAATTTCCATCCCGTGCGAATCTCATGGATATATATATGAACATAGCGATCTGAGGCAGAGCAGATATTATCCTTATTTTGAATGGTTAAATTAGATCGCTTTAAAAGTGGGTCTCAGAAGTGATGTCGAGAACTCGACCACGCCGTCGAGCACTGACACTGTATTAACATTGATTTCTAACAGTTGTATTATCAATTTCAAAGTCTGTGTTTACTCTGTGTTACACTTCTGCGCACTCTGACAATTTCAACTGCGCTCAGTTCTCGCTCTAATCTATACGAAATTCCATTCACTACACCCTGTTCTTTAAACTGCTCTGAGGTTTATTGTCATTACCGACAAAGCATCGGCGGGTTGTTGTAGTCTCACACACATACCTCTTACAGATCATGCTAGGCGCCCTGCCACTCTACTGACGTGTGCCATTCTGAGGTGGTCGCCTGATGGTGAGTCAGCGCCTCACGACTATTCAGGCGTTGAAAACAGATTATATCTCGTAAACTATCCTATGAATCACGATGTGCTGTTCGTCGGTTGTTCAACACCAGCAGCCCTCCTGCAACCATTATGCTAATTTAATATGTTTTATTATTTCTAGACATTTATTCTTGTGGAATATGCATGTGTGAGAGGCTCTTTACATTCATCTATCATCGCGCATCCGTACATCGTCGTGTGCTACTGTTGCCCCTCGACGGTTTCGTCAACTACTGATTCGGACTGTGGTATTAAAACCGACTGTGGAGGTAGCAGAACGAAGCAGTAGATGATGCGGACGCATCAGAGACTATCTGCATCATCTCATCACCATTTAATCCTCGTTAATTCCTCTGTCATCGTTTTGTTCTAAGCGTCGTTATCGAATGCCACTCAGATGGCCGCTGGCTCGGGCTCGACTGTATCGACTTTCATAGTTGCTGGGTAGCAGCATTCGTGACGGATTGATTCTCCAGTGTCGTCAGCAGCAGCTAGCTAGTAGCTCGCGTGTAGTAGCAAGTCATTGAAACTACCTGTATCTGCGGGCTACGTTGGGTGAATGTCTCGTCAGCTCCATCTTGACAGCTGTGACTGTCAACGCTGTTGTGTCTTGCTGCCTGCTGCTACTCTTTGTTTTAACGTCAATGCGCATTTCGTTAGGTCTCCATTTCGACGACGGAGTGTTTCTGTCCCCCTCTCATCATCTAGTTGTACAACGTTCGATCAGCGCATCTCCTTTCATGTGTCGGTCATCATTTTAATTCAAGATCTGGTGCTATTCAATATCATCGATAAAAATAGAAAAAAATAACGCTTACAATGAACTTTCGCACATGCTTTCGAGAAGAGAGAAAGAATTTACCAGAAACAGATGATATGTGCTGCATAATGGGGTTTGAACTGCCAGGCACTCTGCATTCCACGGACTCACTCTAGGCCTCGCGAGAGCGCGGATATATCCACCTCACTCTCCAACTAACACGATTAAATAAGTACCTAATAGTACCGGAGGACGAGAACCCAAATATATTTAAGCACTCCAATAAACAGTGACGGAGCAGTGTTTTAAAGAAACGAGCGCCAGCTTCAGTTGCCAAAAATGCTGTTGTCGGTCACGTACAAGAACCGCACTCAACGACAGTAAACCACGATTCTCAAACAGTTGAAGCTTATCATCGTGGATGCACAGTCTCTCTGAAGTTCCTGGCTTACTGCGGATACGGTTGATGGTTAAGCTGCCTCAACTCAGGCCTCTTTTAATAATCATTTCTTTT
>CM053170.1:34855875-34937132 GCA_012977825.3 Pteromalus puparum | reverse complement strand
ACGAAGAGTATACCTAGCAGTATTACCGACATTATGAACATATTGCGATCCATCGTATATAGGCTTTTCACCTCGAGCAAAACCTTGAAATGAATAGACTACTATTACAACGTCTAAACACGCGTAGTATTCTTGAAAAAGTTTTATCTCGGGTATCCCACAGCCGGTTTCGGGTATAACAACTCTAGCACTGTTAGCAAGTTTTATAGCCTTCTCTTTTTGCCATTTACCATTACAATGTCTGATTTTGTCCCACATTTTCTGCAGATACCCCGTGCGAACGTCACCGCGGATAGCATACATATGCACAAACAAGCGATCGAGGCAAGCAGATATTATCCTTATTTTGAATGGTTAAAATAGATCGTTTAAAAGTGGTCTCAGAAGTGAGCGAGACTCGACCCGCCCCTCGAGGCACTGACACTGTATTAACATTGACTAACAGTGTATTATCAATTTCAAAGTCTGTGTTACTCTGTGTTACACTCTGCAGCATCTCTGACATTTCAACTGCGCTCAGTTCTCGCACTAATCTATACGAAATCCACACTACACCCTGTCTAAACTGCTCTGAGTTTATTGTCATACCGACAAAGTCATCGGGTGTTGTAGTCTCACACACATACCTGTACAGATCATGCATAGCGAGCCCTAGCCACTCTACGACGTCTGCATTCTGAGGTGGCCGCCTGATGGTGATCAGCGCCTCACGACTATTCAGGCGGAAAACAGATTATATCTCGTAAACTCCTGATGAATCACGATGTGCTGTCTCGTCANGATGTGTTGTCTCGACGGTTGTTCAACACCAGCGCCCTCCTGCAACCATAATGCTAATTTATATGTTTTATTATTTTACACATTTTATTCTTGTGGTAATGTGCATGTGAGAGGGCTCTTACATTCATCATCAGCACCACCAGATACATCGTCTGTGCTACTGTGCCCCGACGTTTCGTCAACTACTGATTCGGTGACTGAAGATAAACCGACTGTGGAGGAGCAGAACGAAGCAGTAGATGAGGACGACGCATCAGAGACTTCTGCATCATCATCATCATCATCATCATTATAATCCTCGTTAATTCCCTCGTCATCGTTTTGTTTCAAGCGTCGTTTATCGGAAGCCACCTCAGATGGCGCTGGCTCGGCCTGCGATGTATCGACTTTTTTCATAGCTGGTAGCAGCATTCGTGACGATGATTCTGCCAGTGTCACAGCAAGCAGCAGCGGAGTTTAGCAGCGTACGCTGGTAGTAGTAGCAGCGTTCATTGAAACTACCTGTATCTGCTGAGGGCCTACTTGTTGACATTTTTCTCGTCAGTCCCTCCATCTGACAGCTGTGACTGGTAACGCGGTCGTGGTCTGCTGCTCTGCTACTGCTGTTAAGCGTTCCCAATGGCTTCGTTGGTCTCCATTTCGACGACTTAGTGTTTCTGCTCTCCCCTCTCTCATCATCTAGTATGTCAAGCTTCAATCAGCCGCATCTCCTTCAGTGTCGCGTCATCATTTTAATCAAGATCTGTGCATTCAAATTCCACGATTTCTAACAGAGAAAAATTACGCCTTACAATGAACTTTTTGCACCATGGCTTTTAGAGAGAGAGAAGCGAAAAGAATCCTTACAAGAATCAGTTATGATATTGCCCTGCATAATGGGTGTCTTTTTTTTGAACTTAGCCAGGCCTCTGCATTCACGACTCACGCTTAGCCTCGACGAGAGCGGCGGTAATACCACCTCACTCTCCAACAATACCACGGTTAAAATAAGTATGCCATGCTTCATTGCAAAAAACATGCGCTGTTGTCGGCTCACGCTACTAAGAACACACTCAAGACAGTAAACGATGCTCAACAGTTGAAGCTTTTGTTCCATCGTGGATTGCCACAGTTCTCTCTGAGTTTCCGTGCTACTGCTGGATACTGTTTGATGGGCTAGCTTGCTCAAACTTATGGCCTCTTTTATGTGCCACTAAGCTACGAAACCGACTTCAGTCTAAGGAGGGCTGCTGTTGCGTAGCGAAAATAAAACCTGGCAACGCGTTAAGCCTGGGTTTCTTGACGACGCTTAACATATCAGATAGCGTAGAAGCCGAGAACACAGCCATCGCCAATAACACTCCCGTGGGAATTGCAGTTACGACTTTTCCATTATTTTCTAACACGGCAAAATCCATCACAGTGGGGCCTTCGGGTAGTCCTCTTTTCACGCGAATTTTTAGAATCAATAGATAAATCGACCAGCTCTGTCTCATGCTCCTCCACGTTGAGCCATTGTGCTGCTTTTAGCGATTGTTTATTTTGGCTCGACGATAGCCACCCGACTCGCGTATTAATGGCAATAGTATATTTTTTAAAAACTTCTTACGGGGACACACCGCAATACCACGACGACGCAAAGTGCGCCCACTCTACGGAACGGATCTATCGAGCCGCATTCGATTTAAACGTCTTCTCTAAGGCAAGACCATGCAAGTCTATATCTTAACATCCTCGCCTTGCCATAACTTGATGATCTCGTTCTTGAAAATCAAAATTAATTTTGTTCTTTTCTACCGGCTACCACTCTAGAATGTTTTTTCGCTCCTCGATTCACCCATCGAGTCGGTGGGCGTGAGTAGCTCTTCTACACGGTGGCATCTCGCCCACATAGTTTCTGATTCTCGTTTGTAAGTCGGGAATTCCCTTCTCAATACCACCGCAAGTCCTTAAGCTTTTCGCTAAGCACTCAAAAGCCTATGTAAATAATTTAAACTAGTCCGAGCCAAACTTTATGTGTTGCATTTACTTCATCATAATTTCATTTTTTGACCCGTTTATACATTACGGAAGCATTTCACGGAAACTTTAGCGTTCCCACCAAATATTTCAGTCATGGAACTGGCGCGTCAAATCCTTTTGAGCATTTGTGCGGATAATTGATCAGCGTCTGCAATATTTTATTCTACGATTCAAGGGCTAATCTACTAACTCTTTTACCGGATCGTCCTTGAACACATGCTCTCGCACACTACAATTAATTACATGACTCAGGATTATTTTTTCGTTATCTAGACAGGCACTACATACCTGCATGCTACTACACACCAGATTGACAAACATGGTATATGTGTGTCTTATTATCATCCCGAATACATCAGCCTCGACTGTTGTTGTCTCGAAATCGTTAAATAAGTATAAAGTCTGTTTTTTGTGCTGTTACTAGTTTAGTCGGTCTGTGACGCGTTTCTAGGTATTAGGTCGCCCATAAAATCAAAGATGACCCGATTGGCGCATCAGCTTACAAACTTTACAAAAAGCTGTAGGCGCCAAATATAGGCGTGTATCATTACTGCTGGTAGCTTCTAATCGTTCTACAGCCACCTCGCTGCAATTTTTAAACTCGCGCATACTGCTATGATTCTTCATCAAAATGACCCCTGGTTTTCAGATGATTTTCGAAAGACACATCTGACTGAAAAAGATTTTTCTATTACAGCTGCGGACACACTACTATTGCCTGTCAGGTTGATATTCACGTTCACAAGGGTTTTCTGCAGACAACTTTACGACACTTGTTTCGCGGCACCTTATGATTCTTTTCGTTTGTACTTTTTTTTATTGTAAGGATATATCAATATTCCGCTACGCCGGCCGCAGCAATCAAGTCAAAATAGGCTGTAATGATCGGTCTACTCTCGTAATACATATATACGAAGAGTATACCTAGCTTGATTACCGACATTTATGATATCATATTGCGATCCATCGTATATAGGCTGTTCACCTCGAAGAAAAACCTTGATAATGAATAGACTACTAATTACAACGGTTAACACGCGTAGTATTCTTGAAAATTTTCTCTATTCTTGTAGGGTTATCCCACAGCCGGTTCGGGTATAACAACTTTCTAGCACTGTTAGCTAAGTTTTATAGCCTTCTCTTTTTGCCTTACCATCTACAATGTTTCTGATTTTGTTCCCACATTTTCTGCTAGTACCCCGTGCGAAATCGTCATTCGCGGATAGTTCATACATATGCAAACATAGCGATCTGAGGCAAAGCAGATATTATCCTTATTTTGAATGGTTTAAAATTAGATCGTTTAAAATGGGGTCTCAGAAGTGATGTCGAGAACTCGACCACGCCTTCGAGGCATGACACTGTATTAACTTATTTGATTTTCTAACAGTTGTATTATCAATTTCCAAAAGTCTGGTGGTTACTCTGTGTTACACTTCTGCAGCATCTCGACAATTTCAAACTGCGCTCAGTTCTCGCTTTACTAATCTATTACGAAATCCCATTCACTACACCCTGTTCTTTAAACTGCTCTAGTTTATTGTCATACCGACAAAGTCATCGGCGTGTTGTTTTAGTCTCACAACACATACCTCTTACAGATCATGCATTAGGCGCTGCCCTGTCCACTCTACTGACGTGTGCCATTCTGATGGTGGCCGCTGATGGTGGATCAGCGCCTCACGACTATTCAGGCGTTGAAAACAGATTATATTCTCGTAAACTATCCATGATGAATCACGATGTGCTGTTCGTCAGTTGTTCAACACCATGCGCCCTCCTGCAACCATAATGCTAATTTTAATATGTTTTATTATTTCTAGTACTTTATTCTTGTGGAATGTGCATGGTGATGAGGCCTTACATTCATCTATCTCTCATCCTACATTAACTCTGTGCTACTGTGCCCCCGAACGTTTCGTCAACTACTGTTCGGCTGTGACCTGCATAGAAAACGACTGTGGAGGTAGCAGAACGAAGCTTATGGGACCACCATTCAGAGACTTTCTGCATCATCATCATCATCATCCATTATAATCCTCGGTAATTCCTCTGTCATCGTGTTTGTCAAGCGTCGTTAATCGAATGCACCTCAGATGGCGCTGGCTCGGCCTGCGACTGTATCGACTTTCATGAGCTGTGGTAGCAGCATCGTGACGGATTGATTCTGCCTATTGTCACAGCTAGCAGCTAGTACGCAGTAAGGCGTAATATCAGTGTAGCAGCGTCATTGAAATACTACCTGTATTGCTGAGCTACGTTGGTTGATGTCTCGTCAGCCTCCATCTTGACAGCTGTGACTGTAACCGCCGGTCGTGTCTTGCTGCTGCTGCTACTCTGTAACGTCAATGCATTTCGTTGGTCTCCATTTCGTACGAACTTAGGGTTTCTGCTCCCCCTCCTCTCATCAGTTGTCAGTTCAGATTCACGCATCCTCCTTCATGTGTCGTCATATCATTTTAATCAGATTCTGTGGCTATCCTATATGCATCGATAAAAAAGAGAAAAAAATAACGCTTACACATGAACTGTTCGCACATCTTAACGAGAGAGAGAGAGAAAGAAGTTTACCAGAACAGATGATATTGCTGCATATGGGTTTGAAATTGCCAGGCACTCTCCATTCCACGGACTCACTGCTAGCCTCGCCGATGAGCGCGATATATCCACCTCCTCTCCTTATCAACCAACACGATTAAATAAGATGCTCATGCTTCAATTTGCAAAAAAATGTTCGCGTTGTCGGTCACGTACAAGAACCACACTCAAGACAGTAAACACGATTCTCAACAGTGAAGGCTTGTCCATCGGTGATTGCCACAGTTCTCTCTGAAGTTTCCGTGGCTACTGCTGATACTGTTTGATGGCTAGTCTGCTCAATTCTCAGGCCTTTCTTTATAGTGCCACTAAGCTACGAAACTCGACAGTAGATGTGGCCTGCGTTTTGGCGGTAGCGAAATAAAACCCGGCAACGGTAAGCTGCTGGGTCTTGGACGACGCTACATATCAGATAGGCGACGAAGGCGAGAAACTCTGCCAATTTATGTATTTGCAAGAAATTCTCCAAGAGTATATCTACTTTTCTTCACTTTATTCAGGACTCTATGAACGTATATCCTGCGTCAGTATATCTGTTGTACTTGTGTTTTTTATTTATCGTGTATATGATAGAATAAAAACCATCGTCAGAAAGCAAGTTTTCGATCGACGATGATATTTCAGATACACAGAACGGCGAAATTTCATAATTTAGTATTAAAACGTCGTGGTAGCAAAATATCAGCATTATATATGAATATTTTATAAAAATTGCCAGCTAGCGTCCGTCGTTTTGGTGGAGACATGATTCGTTTTCTCCCCTTGTTAGTCGCTATTTCGTTCTTATATATTAGTATAGTAATAAGTATCTGTGTGCGTGTGTACTGTGCTAATAGTGTGTGTATGACCGTTCGTCGTAACTATGTTGCCTAGGTGCTAGCCCTTACTGCTGCTGTACATAAAAAGTTCTGATACTGCGCCGAAATATTGGACGAATTTCAGAGTTATAGACGCCTCGATTGATTAATGGCGATTTCAGTAATCGTCGAATCGACTCGCAACTACGGCGTCTTGTGAAGCTTAATGGGGTGTAAACACAAAATAAGTTCTTATACACGAAAATATCGGACAATAGTTTCAAGCGATATGAGGATCGATTTGGTTCAAATATCTTCTTCATCGATTATCTCTGGAAACTGGGAGAGCTAGCGCAAAAACGACAACAATTTTTGGGGTTTCCTAAGGAGGTGTTCGTACTTTCGGGGGTCCTACCAATCGCCGTATAGTCAATTGGTGATTTATCGATTATTACCAATCGATGATTTCTCAAAATTGCTGTTTTGACGACTGTAACCCGGTGGTGTGCGTAGCTCGTGGGATTTGTATTGAAACAATTGTTTTATGCCGGTAAATATTGGACAGTAAGTTCGGACGATTGGCTCCGCACACGTATTAAGGATACCTAAGAAGTACGAGAAGTGTGACTAAATTTTTTTTTTTTCAAAGACCATATAGTCGCTAGGTGAGGGTAAAACAACCATTAATACGCTCAGGCCTTTCAATTTGGAAAAAGCCATTAGTTGTCGTCTCTTGCTCTGTTTTTTGAGTGAAAAACAGCAATTAAAACGCTGTGAACAGGAGGCCGCTTTTTACATGTACAGATCTAGATTACCTAGCCACTTAACGCTTAGGGCGTGTTAGAGTAGCAATGATAAGGACGCGCGCCTCGCTGCAGCCGCAGTATACACACACCCTTCTAGTCGATCCAAGAGCAGAATTGAGGAATGCTGCGAGAATTTTATGCCAGAGGACAGGGCCGAGGCTTGGGGCTGTGAACGAGGAGGAGGAAGCTGCGAGAATTCTGCTCACCGCGATTGCTGAAGAAGATGATGAGTGATTGAGGAGGACAATGGAGGGAAGAAGACGAAATTGTAGAGCAGAAGAGGCGGAGGAGGAGGAGTATGATCAAATGGATGACTCTGGTTTCGTATGAGTCAATTGACAGCGATACGGGATAACCAGGATTATTTCCGCCAGTGGATCATGATAGTTAGTACCTAGTATAGTTAGCGATGAGGACAATTAATAATAATAATGCACAGTATATCGACCCCCACAAGGGTCCTGAGCGCAGAAGCTCGCTTACATCGCTCTTAGCATGCGAAGCACCTGGTGGCGGTGAGAGCCAATCTGCCTGGCTGAAACTTCGACGAGACGTCAGGCGGATGCAGAAAAAAATGACGCCGTCGTGTCGAGATCGCTGAGTGCTATTTATCGAAATTTGAGTTGCGCGAACGACAAGCGCCTTCCCGACCGCACACGGCCGAGGGTTGAGAACTACCGCCGTAGAAATCGGAACTTTTTACGGGTGTGGTAAAATCCTTATTTATGCAGACGGTGTGCGTGGTGGTGGAGTGTGCAAAGAATGTGGATTCTGGCTGTGTACCGAACTGGCGAAAAGATCCGCTACACTGCCAAAGAACCCACTAATATAAACGTATATATATAATCAAAAACATGCTTTAGTATTAGTGAAGTGAAAAACTGTGTAAGTTTAGTAATAGAAATAGAGTTAAGTAGCAAGTGATATTAGTAATTACATAACAATATCATCAAACAAAAAAATCAACGCATCATCAGCATAAAACGGTAAGGTATACAAATTAATAATTGTTTGGTGTTGGTGCTGTTGTTGTGCGTTTTGTGTGTGTGTTGTGTGTGTGTGTCTGCATACGTGCTTATAATAAAGGCTGCACTGGACAGGGATATCCAACGTCAAGGTCGTCAGCCATATCCGTTCGGAATGGCGCCAGCACCAGAGGATGCCGCTCCGACGCTCTCTCCGAAGGTGCTTGAAAACGCCCGAGGCACTGTTCAAGACAAAGGCGTGTAAGATGGAAGAGGTTTCTCCAAATGTCTTTTAAAATTAGAGACACTTTGATAGAGAGGAGGGGAGGCGGAACTCGTTTCTCTCCCAAAGTGTCTCGAAAATTCGGAGACACTTTTGGATAGAAAGGAGAGACGGGTGGGGGGCCTCTCTCCTAAAGTGTCTCTAAAAACACCAGAGGCACTTTGTGATACGAGAGGAAAGGAGTGGGATGGGCCTCTCGCAAAGTGCAAATGCAACCTATGGAGAGTAAACAAAACTCGACGCTTGACCTCTAGTGACCCCGAGTGAGTGTCCTGGGTGGTCAAGGTCAGTGTTGTTTACTCTCCAACTGGGTGGGCGGGTGTACTACTTCTGGTCACACACGTACGTTACTTTGGTGTTTGGGCATTTTCCAATTTGTATGTTGTTTTAGTGTATTGTGGTGTTTGGTGGTTTCGGGTGAAGGTAGCAGGTTAGAATTATATCGTTGTGCTATTGCTTTAGTTCTTATGTGTGTATTTAATTTACGTCGTTTTCTCTGAAGTTTACTTGAGTTGTTTTTCGTGTCCTTGGTTTGCCTGTGTGCTTTTTATAATATAGAGAACTTATTTATTTATATGATATGGATTTTATGTTTGTTCCGTTGTCGGTTATACTTATACTATTCTAATGCTTATTAGTTTAATGATGATTATAATAGGGTTTAGGTTGAATGATTTGGTTATAGTGCATTTTTATTAAAAGTACAAAAATATATTATTTAAAACTACATTGCTGATGATATGGTACTCTTCACATTATTTATGGCTGACTTTGTAGATGGTATTGGGTTTCCAGCCTTTTGTTTGTTTTATATTTTTTTTATAATATACCTACATTTGGTAACAGATTGTAAAGACAAAAATGGCAATGTATCTCTCTAGATTATGTGTTAAATGAAGGATAAAGAATGAGAACAGATATTTGTATCTTATCCTAATCTTAAGCTCTTTTGGCCGAGGCTTCTGCGTTATGAGCAAGGGCTATACGTTTTAGTTTGATTCGTTTGTTTCATTTTCATGTTTCTTCGTTTTGCTGGTGTGGTCAGTCTTTCTTCTGGAATAAGATATTCTTGGTCTGAATTTCCGATGGCAATCTTCCTTGGCTCTTAATGCTTCTTCACTTGTGCTGTAGTTTTATGAAGTTTATGACTTTGTCAGCTAACTTCATAGTTGTTTGTTGAACATAGTATCGTTTTGAAAATCCTCTAACATTTGCCATATCAGCGAAAGGTTCATTTATGGTATTTTTTTCGTAATGTTTGTTGGTATTACGATGCTTATTTTTCTTTGTATATTGTAGTTCCGTGTTGGTTTGTTGATCTGCTGTTTACTAGGTGTCTTTTAGATTGTTTGAGAAACTGAGATGTCGGTTGTGACATTATCTTTATTGCTCTGTCTCGCAGAGTTTCATTTGGATCTTCTTACCATCATTCGTGGCAAGATTTCTTTGTCTTGTTTGCGTCGAGTGATTTTGCAGGTCGAGACTTCTAAATTCTGCTTCCATGTTTTCTTCATCCCTTAATGTGACCAGGATATTATATTTGTCCACCTTTTCCTATCTCGTAAATCGCTCCTTCTAGGGCTTAGTTGTCCTTTTCGCGTTACAAATGTTGTGTTTTCGTGTCGTGTTGTTATTGTTGTGTGTCCATTTCTGGAAAAAGAAAGAGTGTTTTTATTTGGTCTGGTTTTCATAACTCTTTTTTTTATGACATATTGTTTAGTGTAACATATGTTGAATTCTTGATATTAGTGTTCATGCATATCCGGCTTGTTCCAGAATGGCCATGTATGTGAATTTGAGTGACTGCTGATGTGTTGAGTATGTAGTGGTAGTCATTGTATGATTCCATCATGATAACATCACAAATTGAAGCAAGGAACGTAAGTCCTCAGTAAAGTTTAATTGTCGAATAGGTGGGCCATTTCAAGAAGCGATGCGCGCGTACACGATTGTGAAGATGACTTATTGTATGGGTACTGTATCTTTCACTGCCAACGTAGGCCTGCATTTATATTTCGCGTGCTCTCATGTGTTGGCTTTAGTTTTAATGTTTGCTTGAGTTCGTTCCGCGTGTGCGGGTGGCATAAGGCTACACATGCGCATCGATCTATCGATCTATCTAAAGTGCGAAGGGATTTTAGTCGCTTGTTTCTCCCAATTCCACGTCATGTGTTTATTAACAGGGTTGCGTTGGGGATTACTGAATAGATTCGCTGAGTGCTTGAGCTTGGTATCGCAAACAAATCCGCTTTCAAGCAATTGCAATATTTAGGTGGAACTCACAAGAATTGAATGATATACATCGAACCATTTGCAGATTTCGAGTTATTTTGTCGACACTCATGTCGCTCCGTCTCTCCGGATGCTTCTACCGTCATCAATAGCCATTGCTTCTTGTTCTGAGTTGAGGGTATCGTTTTGTTCTCTGGTTTCTTGCATTTCTTGTTATTTAGTTAGCGTCTTCTTGTTTGCGTTTTTCTCTCTAAAGGTTTCTACGGTATCTAATGTTCTTTTTCTTATTTAGATGTGGGTACCTCGTATGGCCTTTGTCATCTCTGGGGTTCTTTTATTTCACTTTGTTTATTCCAAGACATTGCTTTTTGCATGTCATTAGTGCAGATGTATACAGTTCACATTCTATCTGTTTTTACATTTTCATGGTAACTTCATGTCTCCTGTTCCTATAGCTTGTCTGGTAGTTTCTTGGTCCAGCGTACGGGTAGCTTGTATGATGCTTCGCTTGGGTCTGTGCTCTCAGCGTTCTCTTCTTTAAGAGTAATTGAACAAGCCATATGACCGGCCTTCTTATCTCTGACGCGGTCTCATAATTTGATTGCATTGTTCCCGTAGTGAGCCAAAGATGCCCTGAAAAACATCTAGTCTTTCTCTCTGTCTGTTTGTCCATGCGTAGTATTGCAGAATAGTCTGTTCTTTGACACGTGTTCTTGCGGTACGTTGTTCGATATTACGTGCTACTTGATTTTAGATTATGTATGTTTATTTGGCCGTGATTTCACTAAGATTTATCTTGATCTTTCTCCTGTGATTGTTCGTAGTGCGCGTATGGGGTCACTCTTCTTGTGGTCGCTTCTGATTTGTCTGGCCTTACTATGACTGCTCTCACAGTCCATAAGCCTTTGTTTATCTCTTTTTAGTTGTAGTAAATACGCAAGGTGATTTTTTCTGCTCTCTAATTCGTAACGGTGTTTTCTCTGACGTGCACGGCATTTGCGGCTATTCTCTCTCAAATCTTTTATTGATGGTTCTTGAAAAGTGGTAGTTTCATTGCTCACAAATAACCGATATTCCAGTCGTGTTCTACTCGCCATCTCTTCTTGCTCTAAAATTCATACACACATTTTCTGGGCCCGTACTTTTGTTTTATTTGGGTTGTAGATTTTTATGTAATAAGTGTCCTTGAATGTCTTAAATGTTTATTTTGAAACTTCTGCTTCTTGTTTTGGGTAACATATAATTTGTTTCGGGTAGTTTATTTTCTTCCCTTGGCTACTTTTTGCGGTGATTTGGTATATGCGATGGGCCTCATATAAACTCAAAATCTCATTTTTCTAGGGATTATCGCTTGTTAGTACGGTGCGTAAATTTACTCTAAGTGTCTGTGAATGATTGCCGCTTTTCTTCTGAAAGCATAATATCTTTTGGCAACACTTTTGCTTCGTTCTAAATAATTATTATGAGGATACGATATTATTGATTAATTGTGACGTTAGCCCACTGTACAATTAACGTCTTAGTGGGGTGTTCTTTTCTTTTGTATGTTCCCTCCGATTTCTTTAACTGCAGTTCATAACAGTCATGTAGGGTCCTCGTGCTGACTACTTCTCATGTTCGGTCCCATTTTTATATTTACTGACTGAATGGTCATTTGTTTCTAGATATTCGTTTCCTGCTTCCATTAAGGGTAAATTCGATTATTTCAGGTCTATTTCGTCGTGTTTATATAGATAGCGTTGATTCTGCGTTCTCTCGCGTTATTTCCCATTTGATCACATCATTTTCTGGTCCTTCCAATACAAGTTGGGCTATGCGGATAATTCCTGGCCTTTTCGATTGAGACTTTTTCTTCCATGTTCATTGTTATCAGCTAATGCGCCAATAATTCTTTATGTGGTTGTCGAGTATACCATGACTTGTCTTTTTCTATTTGGTAATTCCATTGCTTGTTTGCACGTTTGTTTTGGTAACGTATGTTCACACATTTTCATTGCTTGCTTTGTGCCGGATTTAGTTAAAGATTTACTTTCACAATCTTCGACTCAGTACATTGTCGGAATGGTTCCTACTGTTGGGCATATGTGGCCTTCCGTAGTGGGTTTCGCATGCATTTTTGCCTTTCTTCTTCATTGAATTTTAGATATTTTGGTTGTGGTATCGTTACTAATTGCGATGTAAGTGCTGCCGAATGGTTTACAAATGCAACCTATTTGTTTGCATTTTTATTTTAATTGCGGTATTGGCTTACTGCGTGCATCTTATACAATTGGCTACCGGCGCTTCTATCTACTAGTGCGTAAATTAATACTGCATTAGCGTTCTTCCATTTTTGATGCCACTGCATTACTTGCTACCTTCGTTATCTCTTCGCTCCTTTCATGTGTTCGCTGGAACTGTGAAGTCAGTTCTCCCAGTCACTCTTCTTACATCTGAGTTGATTTTTGTAGGATTTTGTTTGCTATGCTGGAACTTTTTGTTGCAGGAGTTCTGGGTGAATTTTCGCCTTCTTTGAGTTTGCGTTTTAGCACGGATAGTATTTTCTCGGTACTCTTGATTATTGTGTTCCAAAGTTTGATTCCACGCGTTTCACGCTAAATCCATATTTCTACCAGCGTTTTTAGTTCATCATTTCCTTAAGTTACACGCGGTCAAGTGTTTCGTAGTGCTATTTCAAAACTTCTATAGCCTTTTGATGATTTCTGGTGACGTTGTATAATTCTTTCGAATTGCTGCCTGATTTTTCTATGTGAGTTCTTGTCTTACAGATGCCACGATTTTTGTTTGATCTGCGAAGAGTGTGGTCGATGTTCTTGTTAATATTGGTCCACATCGTCGGTGTGTCACTAGCATCCAAAAAGACTATTGCTTATGCTTCTACAATTCCTAATGGCACTAATCTCTTGCATCCTGACGCTCTTTGGATTCCTTGTGATTTGGATAGTCTATGCGTGTCCTAACTTGCAATGTGTCATTGATTTCTTCTTCGTAGCATTGTTGAGCGTTTCTTGTTTCAATGTAGAAGGTCCAATGCCTAGAGCGCATGTCTACATTTTCAGTTCTTCTATTCATTCTTGATTGCAAGTGTTATTACACCAGATTTGTAAGTTCTATTGCTCCATGAAACTCCATGAAAGTGCTTCACATCAATGTAGATGTTTACCTTTCCAATTGCTTCTTTATCTTTCAAGGAATCAATTTCTCGATAATAGATTCCGGGTGTTCTCATTTAAGGGTTCTTTTTGGTTACACGTGTCCACTAGGTTCGATTTTAATGTAAACTTTATATGATAATTATTACAATTTCTCTTGGAGCATTCTTCCTGAAACATTAATCATGTAATCGTGAAAATTCGGTAGGTTCTTTGTTTATCGGATTCATCCATCACATGCATTTAATTTTCCTATTGTATTTCGATTCTCTTTCCATTCGGTATTCTAGAATCACATTTTTCTCCTACCTATAAAATTCAATATGTTAAGGTTTTCTTTCTGGTAAGCCGTCAAATTTTAGACGTTGCGCAGGTCATGATCAATTCCTTGCAGTATCCCCCACTTTTCCTTTGAATTTCTAATTTCTTATCATACCTTTCTTTTGCACTTAACTGTATTGGACTATTTGGTGTTTCTCCTGCCAATAATTTCATTTTCTTCTAGCCTTATATTTTCTAGGTCACGCATGTAACATTATAGGTTCTTGCCGAGTTTTTCAAATGAGGGTTATTTTCAATTTTGGAAATCGCTGCGACTCGTCCGGTTGACTAGTTCGAATGGGTCGTGAAAGTTTGGTTGTGCATGCCCACACTGGTATTATAGCTTCGGTGAACGTGGCAAGGGTTGCAAACGATCCCAATCATTTATTTTTCTTATAAATGCGGTTCTTATGAATTCTATAAACGGGGTGCGTGCGCTTCTTTTCTAGAGAGTCGTTTAGTTTGGGACCTCATATCCGGATGGGTGAGTTGATTATTTTATTAACACATTTTTAACATGGATTTCACTATATATTGACAAGAACTTGTTAAATATAGTGTAATATTTGTAAATCATTTAGATTCGCCATTATTTGTTTTCTGTCTTTTTCTGCGGTAAACTCTACTTTTCCGTAGCAAATTATCACTTTGAACGTTTGATTGTATTGAAGTGCTTCGTCAATAACTTCTGTTATGCAGCTCCTGCTCTCTAATTTCATCGGTTAAATCACCTTTTCTCAGATAGTCTGAAGCTTGTTATTTTCTGATTTATTAAATATCTTCTTTAAATTGTCAAGTCCTTTCGATTTAGCGATTCTTTGCCCTAATTTTATTAACAATATCTATCTTTCGCCTATTATGACAAAGATATTATGCCGTTCTAAAAGGAGTTACCATCACTTTGTCCTAAGATTTGGCTTTTATTTTTGTGCAATAATTAGAGACTTGCTCAACTTCTAGTTGAAGTAGTCTGTAATGGGTATTGAGTTTCCAATCTTTTGAGATAAAATATTTACTAAATTCGTCTCTTTTGTATGTCAGTGCAACTGTCGCACGAGTACTCACATTTTGCTTGCAGGTATTATGGGTTGTTTTTCTTCACCTTGATTTGTGGAGCCATGGATTCGTTTTCTATAGCTGGTTTTTTGATGGTTCGCTATCGTTTATTCATCGTTCTAATTCTTATAACCGATGGTGTTGGTATAAAGGCATTGTGATTTCTGTTGTGCGTTGAGGCTATCTAATGTCTATTAGCAGAGTCTTCACCTTCTTCGATTTCGCGTCTCACAGATCCCTTCTCCTTATTTTCTTGTTGTGTGAGTAACTATTGGCTATTGTGGTTGTCTTTTTAATGGCTGGTGTTTCTGAGATTCTGTCTTCTGGTGCCGCGAAGATTATCCTCATCACTTTGAGATTCCTGATCAGGCAAAGAGTCTTCCGAGTGCTAGCCCTAGTCTTCTTTGCAATTTTTGCCTTGGACTTTCCTCAATTAATTCCTTACTCGTTCCCCACACTTTCGTCCATATGTTCAGCTCCATAATTTGGATACTAAATCGTGCATTCTGAATCTCATTTTTCTGCCGTATGTCATGCTCCTTCGGAAATAATGTTGAGGTAACTCTAGTTCCGGTTCGTCTTCTTCTTCATGTACTTATGAGCACTCTTTCCTCATATCTCTTTTATGCTTTTCTTCAAATTTTCTTGCTAGCTTCTTCAACTTCCTTTTTTGCTTAAGGTTGTGTGATCGATGCTTTCTTTTGCGCATTTTCATCCGTCTGTGTTTTTGTTTGGCTTCTGCTATTTACCTCCGTGTCGTGATACTTCACTGGAGTCACTTCACTTTCGATGTTGCTATTGTTCTATTTTGAGCTATTCTGTGGATGAGAACGTTTTCGTCGTCGCTCTTTTCTTCAGCTTCTGTGATCGCTTGATTTTGCATGTTCAATTCTTAGGTCACTATACCTGGGATCTGGTAAAGGAGGTGCTCACTTGGATGAGCTTTGGGCTTCTCGACTGACATCTCGATGGCATGCATTTCGTTTAGCGCATGCGCTAGAGCATCAGTCAGCCGTTTAAGGAACATCGCGGCTCCAAAGTCTTCCACGTGCAGATGACGCGGCCACGCTTTTTGCACTTCGCGCACATGGAAACCGCCTCGCGTTCGACGAAGTCGCGATCGACGTAGCGCAGGGGGCAGCATTCACCGGCGCACACTGAGTAGGACGCGATTGCTCCTCCCACTGCCCAACTTATCAGTAATATACGTTCTATACACCGCCAGAGTTCTTCTTCTCCCCCTCGCTGACCTTTTCATCTTCCTGGTCACATTTCTGCATCCCTTGTGGCGCGAGGATTCGCAGGCGAGAAATAAAAATTACAGGAAAAGAGATGCTTATTCTGTTCAAAAAACTCGACAATTTTTTTTTTTTTGTTGAAAAAAAAAGCTTTCACAGAGCCAACCTTGCACTGGACATTTACCTCCGCATAGGCAACCATCAACAGCATTACACAAGTTAAGCGTTTCTGAAACAAGAAATAAACTCTTGTCGCCGAGGCTCACTTACATCTCGTGGAGCTTATTAACAAAATTCGCCAACGCCGCCACCGACCTCGTCACTCCGACATCAACCACGGTCAAGTGAAAAACAGCGGCCTCTTAGTAAACGCTGCAAGCGCCGGTGAGCCTTGCCAGACCACCACGCCAAGCCCGCCAGGCCTCCACAGATTAAGTCCACCTGGACCCCACAAACGCCCGGCCGTGCCGGCCAGCCGTCTGGAGTCCAATAGCCGTCGCGGCGCGACTTAGCCGCAGACGAAGCCGCATTCGACCGGGCACCACCTTCCTTATCGGCGTAACCTTAGTGGTCAGCGCGACAGCGCCGACACGCGCGACACAGATCCAACAACCAGCCCAGACGAGCAGACAGCCGGATCCGCCAGCGTGGCACACCAGCCTGCTAAACGCAGCACCATGCCGGTTTCGTCTTCGCAGCGATAGTCATCTCAATGTAAGTTGTTCCTTATTAGACGCCAATTTGGCTCATAATATTTTCGCGCACATTCAACAAATTCTTTTATCGTCGCACCTCTTGTCCTGCTAACTATTCCGTTGGAAGTTCCGTCCATCAGTTAAATATTTAAAGCAGTCGCATGGCTCTCCGCGGGGATTATTCGGTAGCCGGGCCCGGGGCGTACTCGGCCTAGGGCTGAGAAAAAGCAACTTAATACCCAAGCGGAAAGCGCAGCCGGAGTGGCGGACGACTTAACAACGGCCAATATTCGCGCAGAAACGTATATAGGATATAACTATAAAAAATGACGCCGCCGCACGCGAAGGTGGACAAAAGCACTTGAGTAGACTGCTTAATTATCGAGCGGTTTTTCGAGGACGAGCCCCGGGTACCGAGTAATGTGCGACTCAATTGGCCGTCGATGCGCCCCAAAGAAACCTGCCTAGATAGATCACAACAGACTCGCCGCTATCATACGAATTGCTCAAAGCAATCCGGTTATGACAGCGGATTCATAAGCTTCAATCATTGCTAGAGGTGCGAGAGCACGCATGGACCGAGGCGGTGCTGAGCGCCAGGCGTTTCCTCTGAATCAGACACCAGCGGACCATAATAACATCACCACTGAACGTAGAACTTGCAGGATGCTGCAGTGCCGCGACTCGAGTGAAAATAATATGTAAGCGAAGTTAAACCGCGGGTCAGAGTTGAGCGTAATATTCTGAGTTCCAGGACAATATCGAAACCTGGCTAAAGGTTAAGCAAGCATTGTTTGCGACAAGTGCGAGATCCCGCTCGCCAGCGATCAAAGGAACGTGCTCGCGAATCATATGAAAATGCGTCTGGCCGGCGTGTCAAGTCTTTTTCGCATATAAAAAACATCGCATGGTGTAAGGCGTCTCAGCAATTTACCGAAAAGCCGGTTAATACGAGAAGCCTTGGCAGTAGAGCTAAGTACGAGCCACATCCGGACCAGGCATAGAGATCCACGTCCTTGCAGGTAACGCGCCCAAATATACAGTTAAAAAAAAAGTCGCACTCCACCAAATTACCCACAGCCTCAGCGATCCAGTGTGCCAATTAGATGTAACCCGGTCGCAAGAACTTGCAGTTAGTTTAGTACTGTGATGTCCCATGCGCGAAGGCGCGCGCTCCTCACTCAAGAACGGTCGGCAAAGCAGAGCCAATCGTGGATCCAATGGTTTCCAGCGAGAAAGCGGGAAGCGTCGTACCCGCGAGTCGTACGCACGGCGGTTAGCATATAGTAGACAGGCCGGAACTATGCACTTAGCACCCTATCGTCCCTCAGATAGCGAGACAGCCGAGTGCGTCTCGACACTATTAACGATAAACACGCCTGTGCTGCAACCCCATTTTTAGCCGATGGGGGCGAAGCTCCGCAGAAGCCGCGCGCCGTTCGTCATTTACAGCAGTAGCAGCAGTAGCAGCGGTAGTAGTAGCAGCGTCATTGAAACTACCTGTATCTGCTGAGGCTACGTTGGTTGATGTCTCGTCAGCCTCCATCTTGACAGCTGTGACTGTAACGCCGGTCGTGTCTGCTGCTGCTGCTACTGCTGTAAGGTCCAATGGCATTTCGTTGGTCTCCATTTCGACGACTGAGGGTTTCTGCTCCCCCTCCTCATCATCTAGTTGTACGAGTTCAATCAGCGCATCTCCTTCAGTGTCGGTCATCATTTTATCAAGATCTGTGCATTCAAATTTCACGATAAAAAAAGAAAAAATACGCTTACAATGAACTTTTGCACATGCTTTAAGAGAGAGAGAGAGAGAAAGAATCTTACCAAGAATCAGATGATATTGCTGCATAATGGTTTGAACTTGCCAGGCACTCTGCATTCCACGACTCACGCTAGCCTCGCCGAGAGCGCGGATAATATCCACCTCACTCTCCAACAAACCACGATTAAATAAGTATGCCATGCTTCATTGCAAAAAAATGCGCGTTGTCGGCTCACGTACAAGAACCACACTCAAGACAGTAAACACGATTCTCAACAGTTGAAGCTTGTCCATCGTGGATTGTACAGTTCTCTCTGAAGTTTCCGTGGCTACTGCTGGATACTGTTTGATGGCTAACTGCTCAACTCAGGCCTCTTTTATAGTGCCACTAAGCTACGAAACTCGACAGTAGAGGGTGCTTTTTGCGTAGCGAAAATAAAACCCGGCAACGGTAAGCTGGGTTCTTGACGACGCTACATATCAGATAGCGTAGAAGCGAGAAACTCTGCAAAATATGAGTATTTGCAAGAAATTCTCCAAGAATATATCAACTTTTTCTCACTTTATTCAGGACTCTATGCAGTGTATACCTGCGTCAGTATATCATGTGTACTTGTGTTTTTTCGTTTATGATAAGAATAAAACCATCGTCAGAAAGCCAAGTTTCGATGACGATGATATTCAGATTACACAGAAGCGGGAAATTTCATAATTTAGTATATATAAACGTCTGTGGTAGCAAAATATCAGCATTATATACTGAATATTTATAAAAATTGCCAGTCTACGTCCGTCGGCTGGTGAGACATGATCGTTTTCTCCCCTTGTAATCGCTACTTCGTCTTATATTTATGTAAGTAACATGTATCTGTGTGCGTGTGTATGTGTAAAGTGTGTGTATGACGCCGTAACTATGTTGCCTAGTGTAGCCCTTACGGTGTACATAAAAAAGTTCTGATACCGCGAAATTATTGGACCGATAGTTTCAGAGTTATAGACGATCGATTGATTAATCGATTTTCAGTAATCGTCGTATCGACTCGCAACCTACGGTGTTGTGAAGCTCTTGGGGTGTACACAAAAAAGTTCTTATACGACGAAAATATCGGACCAATAGTTTCAGCGATATGAAGGATCGATTTGGTTAAATATCGTTTTCATCGATATCTCTGGAAACGGTCGAGAGTACGCACAAAACGGACAAAATTTTTGGGGTTTCCTAAAGGAGGTTTTTCCTCTACTTTCGGGGGCCTACCAACGGTATAGTTCAAGGGTGATTTATCGATGATTACCAATCGATAGATTTTCAAAAATTTGCCTGTTTTGACCTGTAACCGGGTGTGCGTAGGCTGTGGGATTTGTATGAAAAAATTGTTATGCCGCGTAAATATTGGACCAGTAGTTTCGGAGATTTGGCCCCACACGTATTAGGATACTAGAAGTACGAGGAGGTGTACTAAATTTTTTTTTTTTTCAAAGACCATTATGTCGCAGTGAGGGTAAAACAACCATTAATACGCTTCAGCTTCAAAAAAGCCATTATGTCGCCGTGAGTGAAAAACAGCCATTAAAACGCTTGAGCAGGAGGCGTCTTTTACATGTATCAGATTAGATTACCTAGCCACTTAACGCTTAGGGCGTGTAGAGTAGCAATGATAAGGACCGCCTCGCTGCAGCTGCAGTGATAACACACCCTTCTANGGGCGCTGCCGAGAACAATAGCGACGACGAGATGGATCGAGTATGGTCGATCCAAGAGGCAGATGAGAATGCTGCGAGAATTTTTGCCGGACAGGCCGAGGCTCGGGCTGTGAACGAGGAGGAGGAAGCTGCGAGAATTCTGCTACTACGCGATGCTGAAGAAGATGATGATGATGAGGAGGAGCAAATGGAGGAAGAAGACAGGGTTGTAGAGCAGGAAGAGGTGGAGGAGGAGGAGGATGATCAAATAGATGACTCTGGCGTAGAGTCGATTGACAGTGATACTGGGGATAACCAGGATATTTCCGCCAGTGACAGTGATAGTGACAGTACCAGTAGTGATAGTGATAGTGACAATAATAATAATAATGACATATACGACCCCACAAGGGATCCTGAGCGAGAAGCTCGCTTACATCGGCTTCTTAGCATGCGAAAGCACCTGTGGCGGGTGAGAGCCAATCTGCTCTGGCTGAAACTTCGACGAGACGTCAGGCGGATGCAGGAAAAAATACGCCGTGTGCGAGATCGTCGAGTGCTATTTATGCGAAATTTGAGTTGCGCTGAACGACAAGCCCTTCCCGTACCGCAACGAGAACTACCGCGTAGAAATCGGAACTTTTGTTACGGGTGTGGTAAATTTTATTTGATGCAACGTGTGCGGTGGTGGTGGAGGTGCAAAGAATGTGGATTCTGGCTGTGTCCGAACTGCAACACAGATCCGCTACACTGCCAAAGAAACCCACTAATATAAACGTATATATATAAATAAAAACAGTGCTTAGTATTAGTGATAAGTGTGTAAGTTTTAGTATAAAATAGGTTAAGTTAAGCAGTGTATTACGTAACAAACAATATCATCAAAAAAAAAAAAATCAACACATCATCATCATAAAAAGGTAAGAGTATACAAAATTAATAATTGTGTGTGTGTGTGTGTGTGTGTGTGTGTGTGTGTGTGTGTGTGTGTGTGTCTGCATACGTGTGTATATAAAGGCTGCACTGACAGGGATATCCAAGTCAGTCGTCAGCCAACCGTCGGATCGCCAACACCAGAGGATGCCGCTCCGACGCTCTCTCCGAAGTGCCTTGAAAACGCCGAGGCACTTTGGATAGAAAGAGGGTAAGATGGAGAGGGTTTTCTCCAAAGTGTCTTTAAAAATTNGGGTAAGGTGGAGGGGGTTTTCTCCAAAGTGTCTCTAAAAATCAGAGACACTTTGGATAGAGAGGAGGGGAGGGGACTCGTTTCTCTCCAAAGTGTCTCGAAAATTCGGAGACACTTTGGATAGAAAGGAGAGAGGTGGGGGGCTCTCTCCAAAGTGTCTCTAAAAACCAGAGGCACTTTGGATAGAGAGGAAAGGAGTGGGAGGGCTCTCTCCAAAGTGCAAATGGCACCATGGAGAGTAAACAAACTCGACCTTGACCTCTAGTGACCCCGAGTGATGTCACTGGGGGTCAAGGTCAGTTTTGTTTACTCTCCATGGTGCCGGGGTACTACTTCTGTCACACATACGTACTGTGTTTGGGCATTTCCAATTTGTATGTTGTTTTAGTGTATGTGTGTGTTTGGTGGGTTTCGGGGAGGTATGAGGTTAGAATTTTATGTTGCTGTATTGCTTTAGTTCTATTGTGTGATTTACGTTTTCTCTGAAGTTTACTTGATGTTGCTTTTTCGTGTCCTTTGTCCTTGGTGCTTTTTATAATATAGAGAACTTATTATTTAATGATATGATTTATGTTTGTTCCGTTGTCGGTTATACTTATTATTCTAATCTTATAGTTTAATGATGATAATAGGGTTTAGGTTGAATGATTTGGTTATAGGTCCATTTTTATAAAAGTATAAAATATATTATTATAAAATACATTGTATGATATTGGTACTCTTACATTATTTATGGCTTACTTGTAGAGGTAGTTGGGTCCAGCCTTTTGTTTGTTTTAATTTTTTTTATAATATACTCTACATTTGGTAACAATGTTAAAGACAAAAAATGGCAATGGTAACTCTAAGATTAGTGAATGGTAATGATAAAAGAATGAGAAAAGATATTTGTATCTTATCCTAATCTAAGGCTATTTTGGCCGAGGCTTCTGCGATGAGCAGGGCCTATACTGTATTTAGTTTGATTCGTTTTGTTTCATGTTTCATTTCTTCGTTTTGCTGGTGTGGCAGTCTTCTTTCTGGTAGATATCTTGGTCTGAATTTCGGATGGCAATCTTCCTTGGCTCTTAATGCTTCTTCACTTGTGCTGTAGGTTATGAAGTTTATGACTTTGTCAGTAACTTCATAGTTGTTTTTGTTGAACATAGGTATCGTTTGGAAATCCTCTATTTTGCCATATGCAGCGAAAAGGTTCATTATGTATTCTTTTTCTAATGTTGTTGGTATTACGATGCTTATTTTTCTTTGTATATTTGTAGTTCCGTTTTGGTTTTGTTGATCTGTGTTTACTGTGTCTTTTAGATTGTTTGATGAAACTGAGATGTCCGGTGTGACATTATCTTTTATTGCTCTGTCTGCATGAGTTGTCATTTGGTACTCTACCATCATGCGTGGCAGATTTCTTTGGTCTTGTTGCAGTCGAGTGATTTTGCAGGGTCCGAGACTTCTAAATTCTGCTTCCATGTTTTCTTCATCACCTTGATATGTGACCAGGATTTTATTTTTGTCCACCTTTTCTATCTCGTAAATCGCTCCTTCTAGCTAGTTGTCCTTTTCGTCGTACATGGTGTTGTTTTCGTTGTCGTGGTTATTTGTTGTGTGGTCCATTTCTGGAAAAAGAAAGAGTGTTTTTATTGGTCATGGTTTTCATACTCTTTTTTTTATGAATAATTGTTTAGTGCTAACATATTTTGATTATTCTTGATATTAGTGGTTTCATGCATGTATACGGCTTGTTCCAATGGTCCATGTATGTGAATTTGAGTGTGTGATTGTGTAGTATGTTAGTGTAGTCATGTTGTATGTTCCATCATGAGTACATCACAAATTGAACAAGGAACTAGTCAGTAATTTAAATTGTCGAATAGGTGGGCCTTCGAAGGCGATGCGCCCTACACGATTGTGAAGATGACTTATTGTTATGGGTACTGTATTCTTTCACTGCAAGTAGGCTGCATTTATATTTCGCGTGCGTCTACATGTGTGTGCTAGGTGTTAATTTTGCTTGAGTTCGTTCCGGTGTGCGGGTGTGCATAATGCTACACAGCGCATCGATCTATCGATCTATCTAAAGGTGCTGAAGATTTACTCGGTTTCTCCAATTCACGTCATGTGTTATTAACAGGTTGCGTGGGGTTTACTGAAAGATTCGCTGATGCCTTGACTTGGTATCAAACAAATCCTGTTTCAGCAATTGCAATATTTAGGTGGAACTCACAGAATTGATGACATATCAACCATTTGCAGATTCGAGTTTTAGTCGACACTCATGTCGCTTCCGTCCTGATCTTCTTCGTCATTCAATAGCAATGCTTCTTGTTCTAAGGTGAGGGTATCGTTTTGTTCTCTGGTTTCTTGCATTTCTTGTATTTATGTTAGCGTCTTCTTTTTGGTCCTTTTTCTTCTCTAAGGTTTCTAGGTATGCTAATGTTCTTTTTATTTCTGTAAGAGTGGGTACCTTCGATGGTCCTTGGTCATCTTCTGGGTTCTTTATTTCTACTTTGTTATTCCAAGACATTTGCTTTTTGCATGTCATTTGGTGCAGATGGTACAGTTCACATTCTATCATGTTTTTACATTTTTCATGGAACTTCATGTCTCCTGTTCCTATAGCTTGTCTTGGTAGTTTTCTTGGTCCAGCGTAGGTAGCTTTGTATGATGCTTCGCTTTGGGTCCTTGCTTTCTCAGCGTTCTCTTCTTTAAAGTATTGAACATAGCCATATGACCGGCCTTTCTTATCTCTGACCGTCTCATAATACGTCATTGTTCCGTATTGAGCAAAGTGCCTGAAAAACATCTCGTCTTTCTCTCTGTCTGTTTGGTCCCATGGTAGTATGCAGAATAGTCTGTTCTTTGACACAGTGTTCTTGGGTACGTTGTTCGATATTACGTGTACTTCGGATTTTAGATTAGTATGTTTATTGGCCGTGATTTCCACTAGATTATCTCTTGATCTTTCTCTGTGATTGTTCGGAGTGGCGTATGGGGTCACTCTTCTTGTGGTCCTTCTGAATTTGTCTTGCCTTACTAGACTTGCTCTCAAGCCATAAGCTTTCGTTATCTCTTTTTAGGTATTAAATACCAAGGTGATTTTTCTGCTCTCTAATTCGTAACGGTGTTTCTCTACGTGCACGGCATTTGGCGTGCCTACTCTCTCAAATTCTTTTATGATGGTTGAAAGTGGTATTTCATTGTCACAAAATAACGATATTCCAGTCCTGTGTCTACTCGCCATCTCTTCTTGCTCTAAAATCATACACACATTTCTGGGGTCAACTTTTGTTTTATTTGGGGTGTGGATTTTTATGTCTAAGGTCTTTGAATGTTTAAATGTTTATGAAACTTCTGCTTCTTGTTTGGGTAACATGTAATTTGTTTCGGGTAGTTTATTTTTCTTCCCTTGGCTACTTTTTGAGGGATTTGGTATATGCGATGGGCTCATATTAAACTCAAAATTCTCATTTTCTAGGGTTATCGCATTGTTAGTACGGGGTAAATTTACTCTAAGTGGTGAATGATTGCGCTTTTTCTTTCTAAAGCATAATATCTTTGGCAACCACTTGGTTCTAATAATTATTATGAGGATTACGATAATTATGATTAATTGTGACGTTAAGCCACTGTACAATAACGTCTTAGTGGTGTGTTCTTTTCTTTTGTGTTCTCCGATTTCTTTTAACTGGGTCATAACGTCATGTAAGGGTCGTGCTTGACTACTTCTCATGTTCGGTCCCATTATATTTACTGAGTGAAGGTCATTTGTTTCTAGATTATTCGTTTCCTGTTCCATTAAGGGGTAAAGTTCGATTATTTTCAGGTCTATTTCGGGTTTATATAGATAGGTGAATTCTGCGTTTCTGGTTATTTCGCCAGTGATCACATCATTTCTGGTCCTTCCAATACAAGTTGGGGCTATGCGGATAATTCCTGCCTTTTCGATTGAGACTTTTTCTTCCATTTCATTGTTACAGCTAATGGCCAATAATTCTTTATGTGGTGTCGAGTATAGCCATGACTTGTCTTTTTCTAGGTAATTCCATTGTGTTTGCACGTTTGTTTGGTAACGTATGTCACACATTTTCATTGCTTGCTTTGTGGGATTTAGTAAAAGAGTTACTTCACAATCTTCAGACTCAGGTACATGTCGGAATGGTCCTACTGTTGGGCATATGTGGGCGTAGTGGGTTTCGATGCATTTTTGTCTTTCTTCTTCGTTGAATTTTAGATATTTGGTGTGATCGTTACTAATAGCGATGTAAGTGTGCGAAGGTTTTACAAATGCAAGACCTATTGTTTGATTTTTATTTAATTGCGGTATTGCTACTGCATGCATCTTATACAATTGGTACGGAGTTCTATCTACTAGTGGTAAATGTAATACTGCTAGCGTTCTTCCATTTTGATGCACTGCATCTACTTTTGATACCTTCGTTATCTCTTCGCTCCTCATGTGTTCCGCTGGAACTGGGAAGTCCAGTTCTCCAGTCACTCTTCTTACGTCTGAGTTGATTTGTTGTAGGATTTTGTGTTGCAGGAGTTCTGGGTGAATTTTGCCTTCTTTGAGTTTGCGTAGTACGGATAGTATTTTCTCGTTACTCTTGATTATGTGTTCCAAAGTTGATTCCACGCGTTTCACGTAAATCATAATTTCTACCAGGTGTTTTAGTTCATCATTTTCCTTAAGTACATGGGTCACTGTTTTCGTTAGTGCTTTTTCAAAACTTTCCAATACCTTTTGATGATTTTTGGTGACGTTGTATAATTCTTCGAATTGTGCTGATATTATGTGTGAGTTCTTGTCTAACAGATGCACTATTTTTGTTTGATCTGCGAAGAGTGTGTCGATGTTCTTGTTAATATTGTCCACATCGTCGGTGGTCACTAGTCCAAAAAGACTATTGCTTATGCTTCCTACAATTCCTAATGGCACTAATCTCTTGATCCTGACGCTCTTTGGATCCTTTGTGATTGGATAGTCTATGTGTCCTAAACTTGCAATGGTGTCATTGATTTCTCTTCGTAGATTGTTGAGCGTTTCTTGTTTCAATTGTAGAAGGTCAATGCCTAGAGCATGTCTACATTTTCGTTCTTCTATCATTGTGATGCAAGTGTTATACACAGATTTGTAAGTGTCTATTGCTCCATGAAACTCCATGAAGTCTTCGACATCAATGTAGATGTTTACCTTCCAATCTGCTCTCTTTATCTTCAAGGAATTCAATTTCTCGAAATAGATTCCGGGGTTCTCATTTAAGGGTTCTTTTTGGTACACGTGTCCACATAGGGTCGATTTTAATGTAAAACTTATTATGATAATTATTACAATTCTCTTTGGAGCATTCTTCCTGAAACATTAATCATGTTAATCGGAAAATTCGGTAGGTTCTTTGTTATCGGATTCATCATCCACATGCTTTAATTTGCTTATGTGTTTTCGGATTCTCTTTCCATTCGGGTATTCTAGAATCACATTTTTCCTACCTATAAATTCAATTATTGTTAAGGGTTTCTTTCGGTAAGCGTCAAATTTAGACGTGCGAGGTTCATTGATCAACCTTGCATATCCCCCCACTTTTCCTGTGAATTTCCTAATTTTCTTATCATACCTTTCTTTTGACTTAACTTTATTGGCTATTTGGGTTTCTCCTGCCAATAATTTCATTTCTTCTAGCCTTAATACTAGGTCACGCATGTAAACATTATAGGTTCGGAGTTTTTCAAATGAGGGTATTTTCAATGGAAAGCGCGCGACTCGTCCGTAGACTAGTTCGAATGGGGTGAAGTTGGTTGCTGCATGCACACTGGTATTATAGGTGAACGTGGCAAAGGGTGCTAAACGATCCCAATCATTATATTTTTCTGAATAAATGCGGATGAATTCTATAAGGGGTGCGTGGCTTCTTTCTAGAGAGTCGTTAGTTTGGGACCTATATCCGGATGTGGTGAGTTGATTAATTTTAAACAATTTTAACATGGATTTCACTATATTTGACAAGAAACTTGTTAAATATAGTGTAAATTTGTAAATCATGTAGATTCGCCATTATTTGTTTTCTGTCTTTTTCTGCGGGTAACTCTACTTTTCCGTAGCAAATTATCACTTTGACGTTTGATTGATTGAAGTGCTTCGTCAATAACTCTGTTATGAGTCCTGGCTCTAATTCATCGGTTAAATCACCTTTTCTAGATAGTCTGAAGCTTGTTATTTTCCTGTTTATTAAAATCTTCTTTAAATTGTCAAGTCCTTCGATTAGCGATTCTTTGCTAATTTTATTAAAATATCTATCTTTCGCTATTATGGAAAAGATATTATGGTTCTTAAAAGGAGTAACCATCACTTGTCCTAAGATTGGCTTTTTATTTTTGATATTGGACAAGTCAATTGCTCCAACTTCTGTGAGTAGTCTTGTAATGGGTATTGAGTTTTCACAATCTTTTGAGATAAAATATACTAAATTGTCTCTTTTGTATGTCAGGCACTGTCGCACGGTACTCACATTTTCTTGCGGTATTATGGGTTGATTTTCTTCACTTGATGTGGAGCCATGATTCGTTTTCATGCTGGTTTTTGATGGTTCGTATCGTTTATTCATCGGTTCTAATTCTGATAATGATGGTAGTAAAAATGGCATTGTGATTTCTGGTGGTTGAGAGTATCTAATGTCTATTGCAGAGTCTTCACCTTCTTCGATTTCGGTCAAGATTCCCTTCTCCTTATTTTTCTTGTTGTGTGCAGTACTATTGGCTATTGGGTTTGTCTTTTTAATGGCTGGTGTTTCTGAGATTCTGTTCTTCTGTGGGAAGATTATCTCATCACTTGAGAGTTCCTGATCAGGCAAAGAGTCTCGAGTGTAGCCCAGTCTTCTTTGCAATTTTGCTTGACTTTCCTCAATTAATTTCCTTACTCGTTCTCCCAACACTTCGTCCATATGTTCAGCTCCATAATTTGGATCTAATTCGTGCATTCTGAATCTCATTTCTTCTGGTATGTCATCTCCTTCGGAAAAATGTGAGGGTAACTCTAGTTCCGGTTCGTCTTCTTCTTCAGGTGATATGAGACTCTTTCCTTCATATCTCTTTATGCTTTCTTCAAATTTTCTGCTAGCTTCTTCAACTTCCTTTTTGCTTAAGGTTGTGTTGATCGATGCTTCTTTTGCCGATTCATCGTCTGTGTTTGCTTCTGTATTTACCTCCGTGTNTCAACTTCCTTTTTGCTTAAGGTTGTGTTGATCGATGCTTCTTTTGCCGATTCATCGTCTGTGTTTGCTTCTGTATTTACCTCAGTGCCGGATACTTCCACTGGAGTCACGTTCACTTCGATGTTGCTTATTGTTCTATTTTGGCTATCTGTGGATGAGAACGTTTCGTCGTCGCTCTTTTCTTCAGCTTCTGTGTCGCTTGATTTTGCATGTTCAATTCTTAGTCCACTATACCTGGGATCTGGTAAAGGAGGTGTCACGGATGAGCTTTGGGCTCTCCGACGACATCTCCGATGGCATGCATTTCGAGCGATGCGCTAGACGCATCGTCAGCGAAGGAACATCGCGGCCGAAAGTCTCCACGTGCAGAAGGACGCGCCACGCTGCACTTCGGCACATGGAACCGCTCGCCGTCGACGAGTCGCATCGACGAGCGAGCGGGCAGATCACCGGCGACCACGAGTGAGGACGGAGCTCCTCCCACTGCAACTATCAGTAATATACGTTCTATACACCAGCCAGAGTTCTTTTCTCCCTCCTCGTGACCTTCATCTTCCGTCACATTTTGGCATCCCTTGTGGCGCGAGGATTCGCAGGGAGAAATAAAAATACAGGAAAAGAGAGTTATTCTGTCAAAAAACTCGACAATTTTTTTTTTTTTGTTGAAAAAAAAAACTTCAAGAGCGCCCTTGCACGGACATTACCTCCGCAAGGCAACCATCAACAGCATTACACAAGTAAGCGTCTGAACAAGAAATAAACTCTTGGTCGCCGAGGCTCACGACATTCGTGGAGCTTAAACAAAAATTCGCCAAGGCCGCACCGACCTCGTCACTCGACATCAACCACGTCAAGTGAAAAACAGCGGCCTCAGTAAACGTGCAAGCGCCGGTGAGCCTTGCAGAACACCACCAAGCCCGCCAGGCTCCACAAAGTCCACCTGGACCCACAAAGCCCGCCTGGGCCAGCGTTGGAGTCAATTAGCCGTCGGCGCGGACCAGCCGCAGACGAGCCGATCGACCGGCACCAGCCTCCACGCGCAGCACAGTGTCAGCGCGGACCAGCCGCCGACACGCGCGACAACAGATCCAACAACCAGCCCAGACGAGCAGACAGCCGGATCCGCAGCGGTCACCACCAGCCTGCTAAACGAGCACCATGCGTGTCGTCTTCGCAGCGATAGTCATCTCAATGTAAGTCGTTTCCTTATTAGACGCAATTTGGCTCATAATATTCGCGCACATTCAACAAATTCTTTTCGCGCACCCTTGTCCTGCTAATACCGTGGAGTGCCGTCCATTCAGTTAAATATTTAAAGCAGTCGCATGGCTCCCGCGGGGATATTCGGTGCGGCCCGGGGCGTACTCGGGCTAGGCGCGAGAAAAAAGCAACTTAATACCCAAGCGGAAAGCGAGCCGGAGTGGGACGACGAACAAAGGCAATACGCGCGAAACGTATATAGGAATACTATAAAAATGACGCCGCGCACGCGAAGGGTGGTACAAAAGCACTTGAGTAGGGACTGCTTAATATCGAGCGGTTCCGAGGACGAGCCCCGGGACGCGAGAATGGCGACCAATTGGGTCGATGCGCAAAGAAACCTGCTAGATAATCACAGCAGACCGCCGCTATCATACGAATTGCCAAAGCAATCGGATGACAGCGGAGATAAGTTAATCATGCTAGAGGGCGAGAGCCACGCATGGGACGAAGCGGCTGCGAGCGCAGGGTTCCCTGAATCAGGCACAGCGGACCATAATAACATCACCACGAACGTAGAACTTGCAGGAGCTGCAGGCGCGACTCGGGAAAATATAGTAAGCGAAGCCGCGGGTCAGGTTGACGTAATAGGAGTTCAGGAAAAATTCGACCGGCTAAAGTTAAGCAGCAATGTTTGCGACAAGATGGAGATCCCGCTCGCAGCGAAGGAACGGCTCGCGATCAATGAAAAATGCGTTGCCGGCGTGTCAAGTCTTTTCGATATAAAAAACATCGCGTGGGGTAAGGGTCTAAGCCAAATTTTACCGAAAACCGGGTTAAACGAGAAGCCTTGGGCAAGTAGAGGCCAGAGCAACATCGGACCCAGGCATAGAGACCACGGCGGTAACGCGCAAAATATAGTTCAAAAAAAAGTCGCACCCACCGAAATTCCCACAGCTCAGCGATCCGTGTGCAAATTAGATCTAACCCGGGAAGAACTTGAATTAGTACTGAGTATGCGCGAAGGCCGGCTACTCAAAGAAGGTCGGGGAAAGCAGAAGCCAATCGTGGACCAAGGTTCCAGCGAGGAAAGCGGAAGCGAGTACCGGAGCGTACGCAAGGCGGTAGCACATAGAGCACAGCCCGAGAATATGTCCACTAGACCCTATCGTCCCAGAAGCAGAGACGCCGAGCGTCTCGACACTATAAATAAACAGGTGCTCAACCCATTTAGCGAGGGCGAGCTCCGAGAAGCCGCGCGCCGTCGTCATTATGGCGAGAATCATCGCGACGAGTTCAGCCGAGATCAGCGTCGGCCAATGAGCCGAACCGAAAACGTAAGATCAATGAGAGCCAGTGCATTGAACAGACATGTAGCAAGAAACGGTGATAGCCGAGACCGCGGTCGAATTTATCCATCAGACAGCGAGTCGGACGAGGATCCCCGCGACCGCAAACGCCCGCTGAGGCGCACGCCGGACCGGGAGCGCGAGCCACCGCGTCGAGGTCCGAACCGCCGCAATCACCGAAATTTTGCTGGGTTTTGGCCGTCAGGCGGCGATCCAGACGATGATCCAAGCGACCCTAGCGATGACAATAGTGTAGCGATATGTAATGGTAACCCCAGACGCGACTTCCGTCCCAGGGGCAGCATGCCCTTCCACCAGGCGGTAAATTTTATCCCAGCATTCGGCGGCGATCCCGACGAGTTGAATCAGTTTTGCAGCTCCGTCAGGAAAGTTCTATACTCCTTCGGCAGAGAGTACGAGGACTACCTGCTAATGTACATCGCGAATAAGTTGAAAGGTAAAGCCGCCGACGGGTACCGCGCTCGCACAACGAGCTATCTACGTACGGCGACATTGAAGCCACTATCCCAGCAATGCTCGCTCTGCCTGCCCCAGCGCATGTACGTAGGGCCGTAGCAGAAGAAGTTAAACCACCGGAAAATCAGGCAGTAGAGGCGGACGCGAATAACCAGCAGAAACAATATTGCAATTACTGCGATATGAGTAATCACGCACTCAGAGATTGCGGCGTCTTAATAAGACACGCGTTGAAAAAGATAATAACGAACCCTGATAGAAAAAATAATAACAATTCGAATGATAATGGTAACAACTCCGGCAACAATTCGAACAATAATGGGGCAAATAATAATAATAACAACGGGAATAGAGGACAACGTAACTTCCGTAAAAATAATCGTTATAATAAAAACGACCATCGCAATAACAACAATAACAACAGCGGTAACGGTAATAATGGTAACAACAACAGTAATAACAATAACGATAATTCGAGTAATAATCACGGCACCAATAATACCTCGAACGACGCAGGAGGCGACGACTCCCAGAATTGAAACTAGATGGGCGCTCGCCGCGTTCCTCAAGCGTCGGGCGTCGACACATAGAGCCAGAATTCGAGCAAATAACCGAGTCAGCAAATATAAGATTCCTGACTGCTGGGCGGCAACCCCCAATTGTAAATATAAATTGCCCTCAATTAATAAATAGAAAAGGCAAATTTTATGCAGATTCGGGAGCAGACATATCTATAGTTAAAATCGGGCGACTAGCACCCGGTTATCCTATTGACACACAAAAAATAATAAAGGTGCAGGGAGTAACCCCCGGCACAGCGCACACGCTCGGGCAAGCAGTTATACAACTGCAGGGCCTTGAATGTAACGTCCAAGTCGTACCAAACGATTTCCCGATAGAAAACGCGGGAATAATCGGCTGGGACGCAATCGATAGGCATAAAGGGTGCGTCGATGCGGCAAACAAATACCTGCAATTCGGCGACGTATCTTTCGAGACTGACGAGCGCATTACTATACCGCCACGAGTAAAAATAGTAATTAGCGTGCGTGTGCGAGATAATAGTGTGAAAATAGGATGGGTCCCACTGATGGATCTCCACCCTAACCTGCTCTTCGGAAATTTCATCGCGGAAAATAAAAATGGACGCATACTCGCAGAATGCATAAACATTGGGGAAACAGAAGTATCGGTTGCCAGCCCGATAGTGGATTTGCAAGAATGCGAAACAATCGCGGCAAATTCGCTTTATCAAGCCGATGGGGACGGCTCACCTGACCGGGTTGCGGAATTTTCGGCAAGTTTAAGACGGTTGTTCGACGCGAATAAATTACAAGAAAAAAATAGAGAAGTCAATGTGTTGAACGAAAAAATGCGCGCAAACAATAAGGCCAGGCTCGAAAGAGTCGAGAAAATTTTGCAGCTGGCCGATTTGGAGGGTTGTAACGCGGAAGAAGTCGAATATATTCGTGAAATAATTGACGAATATTCGGGCGTATTTGGTCTCGAAGGAGAACCACTACCGGCGACGCACCTCTTACAACATAAAATCATATTAAAATCAAACAAACCGGTAAAATGCCAACGCTTCAGATTCCCGCCAGCGCTTAAAGAACACATGACTCGCGAATTGCAGAAGCTTCGCGAACAGAATATCGTTGTGCCGTCAAACTCAGACTATTCGTCAATGCTTTGGATTGTCCCAAAAAAGCCAGATGCAAATGGTAACCGAAAATTCAGGCTGGTAACCGACTTCCGGGCATTAAACGAAATTTCGGAGGGGAGCTGCCATCCTCTTCCATTCACGAGCGATATCCTTGAGCATCTTGCATCTGCCAACTACATAACGATGATGGACCTAAAACAAGGCTATCACCAGGTAGAGATGCATCCCGAGTCCGCGCACTTAACCGCATTTTACGCGCCGGACGGCAGACACGGGAATCAATTATTACAATTTAATAGAATGGCTATGGGGCTAAAAGAAGCTACCATAACATTCACACGCGCTATGTCTCTGGCAATGGCCGGACTCCAAGGAGACGAGGTCGAGATATACCTCGATGATCTCATGGTGTTCAGCGAGACCCTCGACGAACACAGAGTGCGTCTCCGCCGGGTATTAAAAAGATTGCTAGACGCCAACATGACGGTGGAGCTGAGGAAGTGCCAGTTTTAAAAAAAAAGGCGCATGTATTCGGCCACATCGTAGGCGGTGGTTTTATTAAAACCGATCCCGGGAAAATAAGGGCAATGGCGGAATACGCGGTCCCCACTAACCCCAAAAAGCTCAAGCAGGCCCTAGGTCTGTTTAGCTACTATAGGAGGTTTATAGAGAACTTCTCGAAAGTGGCATACCCGCTGTACAAGCTTCTCAAGAAGGGCACGAAATTCGTATGGGGAGCAAAAGAGCAAGCCGCGTTCGATGAATTAAAATCGTTAATGTGCAAAGAGCCAGTCTTAAAGGCGCCAGATCTCGAGCAACCCTTTATTGTAACAACTGACGCGAGCGATTTTGCCCTGGGCGCCATTCTAAGCCAGGGAAAGCTGGGAAAAGATCAACCATGCGCTTATGCCTCTCGCTGCCTAAAGGGCAGCGAATTAAAATACCCCACCTACGATAAAGAACTGCTTGCGATCGTGTTTGCTAAAGACCAATTTCGGCATTATTTATACGGCCGGAAATTCACGATAGTCACGGATCACGAGGCGTTAAAACATTTTCACATATCAAAAAAACCGGATCTAAGATTCAATCGTTTAAAAGCAGCCCTTGTCGGATATGACTTCGATATAGTATACCGTCCAGGCGACAAAAACGCGAACGCCGACGCGCTCTCGCGCAATCCTGTGCTCAAACCTGGCGAAATCAACCCCGAATTACCGCGACTAGAATTGTACGAATTAGCTGAGAAGCAAATCGAGGCAGATCCAGACGAGGACGCCGGCGCACCGCCGGGCAGAATTTTCCGCGCGCGAGCGATTAAACAGCTAGGCGTGGATAATAACCAAAAAATGAAACAGGCGATGTCGGATTCCGATGAGTCGAGAAAAACGAGAAAAATAAAGAAAAAGTGTAACGATGCCGCGCTGATTTACAAAGCCGGTGAAATATTAGCCGTAAGGAACGAATTCGAAGACTTCTATCTATGCCGCGTGCTTCACGACATCTACCACGGCGACGATGTGATCAAAATTCAATGGTTTACCGAAATCGTGCAACCATCAACGGCCGCAGCGGACATCGAAAGATCGTCGGACTCTGACGCGACTAGGATTTCAGTGCAATCAGTCGTTTCAAACAGCTCGAGCCTCGGTGTAATTTTACCCCCCGGGGCAAAAGAGTATTTAAATTACATAGCACCACAGAGTATCATGACGCGCAAGACAAAAACTATCCAAAGCCAAATATCGCGCAAGCCTTATTCGCCCAGCAAATAGAGCCACGCCAATCATTTAAAATCCCCGCCAAGCCTTTGATCACTAACAAAGGATCAATACGGAGCGAGCCAAACTCGTCCGAATCTTCCCAGCGCATACACGCGGTATATCCGGATCAGCGCGAGGCGAGCTTAACGCACCTGCCTAGAGCCGACGTTAATAAAGTTGCGGCTCCGCGCAACGAGCACGCGCCACATAATTCAACACCACACAGTACTCCGGCCAAAATCCGCGATCCAGAAATTTGGCAGATGTGCAACGGGAAACTCCAAAAGAAACTCGTGGTGGATATCAAGGAAAAGGAGATCAAGGGAAGGGAAGGTATGCAAATCAATATATATGAAGCGAAATCATCCGTCGCGTCCGAAAAAGAAAAGGCGAACGACAGCTCGGTAGTTGACACTCAGGAAATACCGAACGATAACGCGAGCGCAGAAAAAACGTCGCACATGGTAGATACTTATGAAAAAGGCAAGACACCACGTGCGCGAAAGACGAGCGCAACCGCCGGAATGAAAGGTCGGATTTCGGGAAACGAAGAAACGCAGACGCGAGAAAAGACACCTGAGCCAGGAAATCAAGCGGAGGCGCTCATGCACCATCAGAGCGCTGATGAGTCAGTAAACGAAGACGTCGGGCCATTCGAGGATTTCGCGGGCATACCGCGAAATTATGATCGCAGGCCCGATACATCCGCTGAGAACTCGTCAATTAGTTCAGGGAACGTGCTTATGCGTACATATATACGAAAAAAGCGTTGCGCCGAACCGTACGCAGAGCTGGTACGCTCGGATGATATACCAAGCTCGCCACCGGGGAATTGCCTGTTCTTTTCTCTGATTAAAGCCGCGGAGCTGAACATCTCGGCAACAGATCTAAGAAAACAGCTGCTTAAATCATCTGCAATAAATTCCTGCGGTGAACCATCCGAAACCACGAGCAGGCGCCGCTGCTTCACAAATTGTCTGGATCGGAGCTCCTAAATATACAAATATTTCTTAAAACAAAATTGGAATACATACATTTTTTCCTTAGTGCTAAGTATGCGGTCACTGGATAATTCCGCTGGTTATTTTATAAACTTAATGATAATTTATGAGAGATTGATACAATGAAGATAAAAATTTAAAAGATAAAAAGCCCAAGTATCGGTATAGTGAAAGTTTAAATGCTAATGATGTAAGACCCATATAAAGATATATATAATTGTGAATGTAACATAGTAAATTACTTAATGTAAATGTAAACACTTAATTTCCTAAGTCCTGGAAAAGAAAAATTGATTATTGTTAAGGCAGAGGGCTTCTTTTTTTTGAGCCTCTGCGCGGCCAGTGTCGTTTTGTTACTAGTCGCAATTTGGCTTTTTTTTTGAGTGCGTACTATATTGCAACATTTGTTGACTTGCAGCGCGTGATTTAGATCAAGTTATATGACTTTGGAGCCATCGTGAATCTGCGCGTGGAGGAGTGTCCAAACGCGGGCTAGGGGATTACTTGTTGGTGAAGGGGAGACGGAGAAGGAGCGAGAAATTGGATATTGTGCGTTCTATTTCGTTGGAATGCACTAAACTTCGAATTATTAAATTTCCGGGATGAGCTGAAATCTTTCATTACTTCTTTTGAAAAAAAAGGAAACAAGAACCGCTTGGTGAAAGTTACGTAGATAACGGTTTTACTCTTGGCTCCTAGCGCGATTCATTTCCTTTAGGGTTTGCAGCTCTAGCTGTTTTTCCTGCTGCTTAATTAATTTGCGCATCGGCTGACCGGCGCGGCGCTTTTTGATGATCCAAACGCTGATTATGATTATTATTATTATTGACACGGCCGTCCAGCTTGAGTAGCCGAATTTCGACGTGAAGCTTGATAAGTTCTCCAGCTCGAATGCCGTTCCCTTACGGTTCGCGATTTCACGTGCCTTTACTGTTATTTTGCGAAGCGTCGTGCCGGTTTCTAAAGTTTCAAATTTTACGCCGTGCGAGTTCTCCGCTCGATTTTTTGCTTCGATCTTGATCGCCTGTTGCAGTTCAATTGCTTTGCCTTCGAAATTACTTATTTCGGTCAGCATTGCGGAGACATTGAATACGACCGTATCAAAAACCGATGCATTAGCGTGGGATGTTAGCGAGCGCGAGGCGATCAAGTGCGCGTTCGCGGTATGTGCTGAGCAACCCGGGCGTAGCTCGAGTACTCCTGTGCCGCTTATTTCGGATGTAATTTGTTCGGCTCGCTGGCATTGTATATATATGTTTTCCCTGTTGCTGACGGAGAAAATCCAGGCGTTCGTTTTGTGGAGTCTGAGCCACACCGTGTCGCGTAGCTGTTTTATTCGAATATCGCAGTGTTCGGCCTTCCCCAACGCGTGCCCTGAAGCGATTTTAATTTCACACGCGACGTTGTTTCGGATTTCCCTGATTGGTTCGGGGTTAACGGCAATCAGCAGGTCACCGAGCTTGCGTAGCTTGTAGATTCTTTCTGAGGGTATTGGCATGTAAGATCTATTTGACTCGCTTACTGCGAAAAAGTGGAATTCGGGCCAAATGTAGGCCGCAATATTTGAAACGTTTAGCGCACGTTGCACAGATGGCAGCGGCGAGGCTTTAAATAAGTTGAAGTTTTTAATATCTAAGAGGGGGATGGCTAGCTGGTACACCAGCTGGCTATTGGCTAGGAGTACCGTCACCTTGGATATTTTAAGGATTGGTATGGCGGAGAAGTTGCCGCCCGGCGAGGGGAACTTTGCATTTGCCGCGGTGTTGGCTACTGTTCTCGCGGCCTGTAATAGGGTCTCTGGTGACATAATTCGTGGATGAACCATGCCTTGTGTCGCGAAAAGAATGGCGTCTGTTAGGACTTCCGTATCCATTTTAAATTGAAGCAGATTGTCCTTGACAGTCTGTACCGCGCTGCGTATCGCGACCTCGTTAACGGATGCCATTGACTTATTGATTAAAATCTCTGTCGTGGCTTCTAGCTTTAATAATTTCTTATCTAGGTCAGATAGGGCCCGATCAATGATCTCTGTTTGATTCACCAACAGAGCGGCTGTAGTTTTGGTATCGGTGGCTATGGTCCTTACGGCCTCTTGGATTTCGGCCTCGTCGGCCTCTGTTAGCGTGCCAAACAGAAATTTATGGATTGTGCCGATAAAAGGGAGTACCGATCTTCGGGCGTGGCGTGGTTCATCTCCGATGTTATGTACGAGTAGTAAATTTAGCACCCTTCCCGCCTGGCGTGCGGCTTCTTTAACTGCCAGTTGCAGCTCCCCGATTTCGCAGTGAGGGCCGCACGCGTGTGCCACCGTCGCGGTGTGCTTCTCTAGCATTTAGCTTGCTCTGAAATACGGCCGTAGATCCACCTTCTGGATTATCTTCCAGTCTGTACTGGATGTGGCGAGCGGTGCGATTTTTTCGGTGACCAGGCCCACGTTCTCTTCTAATAGGCGAATGAATGGGGCCGCTCCGGGATCAGGGATTGTGTCGAGGTTCTCCTGGCGGCTTCCAGAAGTATTAGTTAAAATACATCCGAATCTCGTGGAATCGCGATAGTCCAATGCATATGTAAATTTACAATTTTCGATTTCGGTAAACCATTGAATTTTGATCACATCGTCGCCGTGGTAGATGTCGTGAAGCGCGCGGCATAGATAGAAGTCTTCGAATTCGTTCCGTACGGCTAATATTTCACCGGCTTTGTAAATCAGCGCAGCATCGTTACACTTTTTCTTTATTTTGCTCGTTTTTCTCGACTCATCGGAATCCGACATCGCCTGTTTCATTTTTGCTTCCTTCCTAAGGAAGCCTTTTAATAGTAATTTTTGGAGTTTGTGTAAAAACATGTGGGAAGTGTGTTTTGATAAATTTTTAGTCGATAAATGGTATTTTTAGAAAATGTCCGTACGGATGTATGTGTGTGTGTGTGTGTGTGTGCGTATGTATACGCCTGTTTCTCAGCTTCTACTTGGTGGATTTTAACCCACCAAGTCTCATTTTCTTTGTTCTTGCTAGAAGATAGTGGGACGAAAGTCCGTTTTTACAATTTATATACGCGTTTTTTTTTTATAGTGATTTTTTAGTTTTGAGATTTCAGTTTTTGCCAACAAAGTTATCGGAAAAGTTAATAAAAGTAAATTGCTTAATATTTACCTGAAAGAGAATAAAATTGCCTATGTTTTTACCGTGAAAAATTTATATTATCGTTCGTCGTTCTTTTATTATACACCATACAGTGCAATTTTTTAAAATCGTTATAACTCAAAAACTAAATAGCGAATCATTCTAAAAAAATATATGATTATTGAAGGTAATTAGAACGATATACCAAATTAAATTTAATGTCGAATTGCATGGGCAGAATCCTGAGAAAAACATCAAAAACTGAGAAAATCGCTTTTCTACACGTGACGCCGATAACTGGTAGTAAAAAGGCCAATAATCAAGTTCAAATTTTGGATTTAGTTAGGCAGTTATGTAGCAGCAATGGTCTCTTCTTTGGGATTTTATATAAAACCATTAGTTTCAAATGATCATATGAGCGTTCAACACTATTTGTTTTCTTCACCCCTGCTTACTATGAGTCGTTTTTTATTACGTGATGCGACTACACTGGAGTAAAAAGCGCAAATAATCAATTTAAAATTTTGGATTTAAGTTGGCAATTTATATAGCACCGTTACTCTTTCTTTGGGATTGTTTGATCGAAATACCAGTCAGGTAAGATATTCAAGCTTCAAAGATTTTGTTTTCTTACCCTGTGATACTCTATATAAAACTGAAACTGTATCGCTTGCGATCTCCAGTTTCCATTGAATGGATTCTTAATTCTATACTTAGACGTCAGTTGTGTTGTTTGTTTTTTTTTTAGTAATGTCGTTAAAAATAAGGATTTCCAGTTACTGGCATAGTGGCGTAATACTTCATGGCAATTTCGTCGATCACTTTGGTGATTTTAGTCGGTCGCGAACTATACTCCTTATCATTGATATCTCGGAAAGCCTAAATTTTGAACTTTTACGTTAAAAACATTCATGATTATCGGCCTAGTTTTTGTTCTGTTTTTGTTATTTTTATCGGTTACTTTTTCGTTAAGCGCATTGATTATGTGAATATAATTGTATTCGGAAATAATTATATCATCACGAAAAGCATAACTTTAATAGAATGTATATATGAAGTAAAAAAGCAATTTAGATATTAAAGGGGGATACATAAGGTTGACTGAGGAAGCTACGTGGCGCAAAAGTTGGGGCTCCCAGCCTTAACAGGGGTTGTTCGGTTTATTATCCACGCCTAGCTGTTTAATCGCTCGCGCGCGGAAAATTCTGCCCGGCGGTGCGCCGGCGTCCTCGTCTGGATCTGCCTCGATTTGCTTCTCAGCTAATTCGTACAATTCTAATCGCGGTAATTCGGGGTTGATTTCGCTAGGTTTGAGCACAGGATTGCGCGAGAGCGCGTCGGCGTTCGCGTTTTTGTCGCCTGGACGGTATACTATATCGAAGTCATATCCGACAAGGGCTGCTTTTAAACGATTGAATCTTAGATCCGGTTTTTTTGATATGTGAAAATGTTTTAACGCCTCGTGATCCGTGACTATCGTGAATTTCCGGCCGTATAAATAATGCCGAAATTGGTCTTTAGCAAACACGATCGCAAGCAGTTCTTTATCGTAGGCGGTAGCTCAGTGGTAGAACTCCAGGCGTCGCAATCTCGGGGTCCCGGGTTCGATCCTACCCACCGTCTACTCTTTTTCGCTTTCTGACTCGTCTCCTCTCCGTCCGTTACAGAGGGCGCTCGCTTGCGCTGCCGGCTAATGCCGTGGATGATAGCCATGATCTTCTTGTTGGTGACAATTTCGACTTGTTCGTGATATCGCCTTCTGTATCAGTAGACACATCATTACTTTCCGACTCACTCGGGGTTACTACTTCTGCTGGAACTTTCTTCATTGGTCCTTTGGTCGTTTTTGTGGTTTTGACTGTTTTCGTTGATTTTGTTCCTCTCGTGATTTTCGGAAGTGCTCCCTGCTTTATGTATTGGGCAATTGGGCTTTCTACTTTCGTTGCTTTTCCTCGAGTTCTATGTGCAATCACGCTGTGTTCTAGTTTAGGTGCGACTTTGTTAGTCTTTGAACCTATGGGTCTGCCTCTTCCTCTTGGTACTTGTGTTTTGTCGGATGCGGAGTGAGGTCTGGTTCGAAAGCTCATTCTGTCCAGAACTAAATTTTTAGTTTTGTCTGCAGTTTTCTTTTCCTTTTCTTCTATAATTAGCACTTTGATTATTGGTAAGTTCTTGTTGATCTCTTCTTCGGTCATTTCTGTCATCAGGATTTTTATTTAACTTTCCTGGTTTGTATTTAAATGTGTTCTCATATCCGGTGAATCTGAACATCCATCTCATGAGTCTTTGACCTGGATCCTTTCTACTATGCATCCAGTTTAATGGTTCATGGTCACTCACCAGGGTAAATTTTCTGCACAATAAATATGGTCTGAATTGGTGTAAAGCATAGAGTACTGCAAGGCTTTCTTTCTCCGTAGTTGAATAGTTTCTTTCAGCCTTGTTGAGCGCTCTAGACAGATACTGTANGTTGAGCGCTCTAGACAGGTACTGTACTGGATGGTCGAAGCCGTCTTTCTCTTGACTCAATACAGCGCCAATGGCATAGTCGGAGGCGTCTGTCGTTAGTGTGAATTCCTTATCAAAATCTGGGAATTGGAAATTTGGCTCCTTCATTAGGCATTCTTTTAATTGCTGATAGCTGTTTTCACACTCTTGTGTCCACTCAAACTTGACATTCTTTTTGAGCAAATCATGAAGTGGTTTTGCGTGCGACGCTGTGCCTCCCAACACAGGTGCGCAACACCTAGCGCCTCCGTATGCACTAGGATTTATTTATTTCGCGGGATTGTACACGCGATCGCCGACGTATGGGAGTACGCTAGGGAGAGGTGGGAAACAGAAAAGAAATCAAACACAAACAACACTGTATTCACTTTTCGGGCTCATGTATTTCACCCAACCCTTCCCTACAACGTGGTGGCCGAAGCCGCCCACACACAGTAGCCGCGCAGGGCTCGTCGTCGCTCCTCCGCTCACACTCTCACACACGCACGCTCTGCCACGCTGTAGTCCTGAGGTTATCACCTCTGAACACAGCTGACTCTCTTTTATCGATACGCGTTAGTCCCCAAGCTGTAGCCGGTGACGTCACGCTACGCTCACGGCTGCCGTCCCGAGGCTCTCGCCTCTAAACGTAGCTATCACTCTCTCTCTCTCTCTCTTGCACGCACACGCGCCTGCTCAGCGCAGCTCCCGCTGGTAGCTGCGCGGCCGATACGCTCTCTCTCTCTCTCTCTCTCTCTCTCTCTCTCTCTCTCTCGTGCGCGCGATAGTACGCGCTAGTGGCACAATCTCTCGCGTACGCACTCAGCGCGGCGCCGTCGTCCTAGCTTGCGCGGCCGGCGCTCCCTACTCTCGCGCTCACACACACACCGCTACGCGCTCACCGACGGCTCGCGCTAGCGGTCCCGGCACGACGATGCCTGAACCGCAGTCCGTGTATATATGCTCTCGCTCCCTCCCTCTCTCTCTCGCTCTCTCTCTCTTGTTCGTTCTTCGAAGCGCGCACAGGCTCTGCCTCGCGTTGACGGCAAGCCCGACCTGCTGCTGTTCGAGCAGCGCGGATTTCCGAGAGCCCGCATCTACCGGCTCGCTCGGTTTATCTATCTCTCTCTCTCTCGCACACACGCACTCGCTCTCTCTCTCTCTCTCTCTCTCTCTCTCGTGTTCGCGCGCACGCTGGACAAATGCCTCGCGTGTAGATCGGCGAGGTGTGCGCCCGCACTGCACACCCGTACTCTCGTCTAGCTGATTTCCTCTCTTCTCTCTCTCTTCTTTCCAATCGCGGTTTCTCTCGCTCTGATTCTCTCTTCTCTCTCTTCTCTTCTTCTCATCTCTCTCTCTCCTCTTTCGCCTCTCGACGGCCGCATGGCCGGTCGAGATTTCCCGGACGGATAGGTCTCCTTACTGGACAACAGGGGGGGGGGGGCGGGGCGCGCCCACAGACTCCCGTTCCCTCGATGGAAGCCTGCGCTGGGCCACGTAAGGCGCTGGTTTCCTCTCGTTCTCTCTCTCTCTCGTCTCTCTTCTCTCTCTCTCGCCTACGTCCCTCATCTCGCCGGGCGATTTCGATGCGACTACTCTCGATAGCGAACCTTCGTCCCTCGTGCATGTGCCCTCCCGTCCTCTTCGTTGCTGCGTTGGTCAACAGGAGACGGCGGTTGAGCTGCGGGAAGCCCCAGGATGCGGCAAGGTCGGTGACCGGATGGCTGGTTGACGGTGGCTCCGTCCTTGACTGGCTGTCCAGGTCGTCGGGTTGCTGCTCTCACTATATCTCTCTCTCTCTTTCTCTCGCACTATCACTCGCGCGCGCTTTTGGTTCTCGTTCACGTGTTGCGTCACCGAGAATCTGCAACGAACTGCCGAGTCGCGCTGCGGCGCGCGCGCTCGGCGTCTCGCCGTCGGCCGTTAAGGCCCGACCGATAACGAAGCCCGATTGGCCAAGTGCGGCGCGAGACGTGCTGATTGGCAGCTCGTTTCGCGCCCGCTCGGACTTGCGGGCTCTTCCTTGAGCACGACGGCCAGCGAATTCCATGAATTCCCGGTACGTTACTCGCATCCGAGAAAACACGGGCCTCGATGGAACAAAATGCGATTTGCGCAGCTGCGACGTACAACGTCGCATGCGATTTTCGCAAAGTCTCTTATGTATTTTCTATAATACCCGAACATGCCGAGTACTTCTCTTACGTTCTTAGCACTTTTCGGGGTAGCAAGTTTGGCAATTGCGATTACTTTCTCTGGATTGGGTTCTACTCCCCTGGCACTTATTATGTGGCCTAAAAATCCCACTTCCTTTCTGAAAAATTCTACCTTATCTGGCTGTAGAACTAATTTTGCGTCTCTGAGTCTCTCCATTAAATTTCTGATCCTCTGTTCATGTTCTTGGAGATCTTTGCTGTATACTATGATGTCATCTAGATAAACAAGCATTTCGACATTTTGAAGTCCTCTAAGCACTTTTTCCATTAATCGTTGGAAAGTCGCCGTGGCGTTCTTTAATCCTTCCGGCATTCTGATGTATTCATAATGTCCGTTAATGGTCGTGAAGGCTGTTTTATAGCAATCCTCTGGTGCCATGGGTATTTGTTTAAAACCGCTTGCAAGATCAAATATTGAGAATTAAGTCGCTCCTCCCAATTGGTCCATTATATCTGCGATGTTTGGGAGAGGATAAGCATCTCGGATTGTTTTCTTATTAAGCTCTCGGAAGTCTATTACCATGCGCCATCTTGGATTCCCGTGACTGTCTGGTTTCTTTGGTACGATCCAAATAGGAGAGTCGCATGGTGAATTTGACTCTCTGATTATCCTATCCTTTAGCTTCTTCATGACGCTGTCTCGTACTACATGCTTGTGTTTTAGTGGATGTCTATATTGCTTAGTGTTTATAGGTATATCATCCTCGAGATGTATTCGATGCTCTATCAGGTGTGTACACGGCAGTTTGTCTCCTGGTAATAAAAATCGATCAATGTAATCTTCGATTATTCTATCCACAATATCTAATTCCTCTTTGTTTAGATGTTGTCTACGAATGGCTGCTTTGACTGCTTCTATTCTTTTTATTTGGTCCACTATTATTTCTCCGTCGAAGTCACTATCGTGCTCTCCTAGAAAATCAGCTTCTGTTTGGAAAGGTATCAATTCCTTGGGGTCAACTTCTATGCTTACATCTTGTTCAGTGGTGTTTATCGCCATTATTTTGCATGTGTTGCCATTATTTATCAATACACCTTCTCCTAGGAACACATTTTCGTTTCCTACGTCTATTCTAGGTATTTATTCTTCTTTTAAATCACTGTGAATCAAATTGATTTTCACCACTTGTTTGGTTCTTGCTTTTATTGTGTACCTGACCCTTTTATCAGATTCATGATTTTCTTGGTCCATATTTTCAGGGATTCCACTTTCTTGTGATTGGTTCACTTTCAGCACTTCATCAACTTCATTCACTTTTCGAGTTTTATGATACTTGGACTTAGGGTTATGTTCTTCTTCATAACCTAAGAATGGTATCGGGTGCATTACGTCTCCGCTCACCATTAATGCATTCTTGTGGTACGATATGACTGCTTCCTCCTTTTTCAGGTAGTTTCGTCCTAACATCCCGTCATATTGTATTGGAAAATCGTCCGTTACAATTTGGAATTTCACCGGCGTTCCTCTAATTTCTAAATATACTGATCCAAGAGTCGACACTGTGTATTCCGTTATTCCTCCCAATTCTCTGGCGTCGTCATGTATAAGGCTGAGTTTTATTAGATTCACTGTAGCGCCATTAAAAAAAAAAAAAAAAAAAAAAANACAACGTATCGTGTTGTGTTTCTAGATGAATTTTAGCGTTCGAAAGTTTCCAGGGTAGGCTCATCACACCTACGCCTTTCTCAAACCCGGTGTCGTGAGTAAGATTTCCATCGGATCTGAAAAAACTGATCGCCCTGATGGGGGCTCGAACCCACGACCCCTTGACCGGGAGGCAGGTGGTTTACCACGGAGCCATCGCTGGTCTTACTGTAGCGCCATTATCAACCATAAATTCGACCCATGGTTTAGTGGTCCCCGTTGGTATTCTTATCCTCACTGCTGTGGCTTCGTCATTCTTCCAATTAGAATTTTCAGATCCTTTGCAGTTCGTGGAGCACATTCTTGAGATTGGCTTGACTTGGTTAATATTGCCATCACTGGTGCTTTCTGTTGGCTGTTGCTTGATGTCTGATTTGGGTTCTCTTGTCTCCCTTCTCTGTTCTGTTGAAAGTTCTGTACTTGTCTCTGGTAATTCTCTTGGTCCGCATTCCTTACTTGTTTCTGATCTTGATATTGGTTCTGATCCTGATGTTGGTATTGGTTCTGGCTTCGATATTGACTCTGGCCCGCCATCCTGGGGTCGTGACGAGCCCCTTGGTAGTTTAAATTATTACCTTGAGCTTGTTGTATTATTGTAATTCCTTAGATTGTTGCTTCTCCAATTTGACTGGTAGTTGCCTTGATCTTCTCTTCTGTCTGGCCTTCGATTGTTGTAGTTCTCATATCTACCAGTCTCATGATCAAACAGTCTCCTTTGATTTGCTCTATTGTCTTGATTATTCCAGTTTGAAGGATTTCTATAAGATCTATCTCCATCATTGAATCTGCCGCCGTTATATCCTCCATTGTTGTAAGCGCCGGTGTTATACCTACTGTTGTTGTATCCACCGTAACTATTTCTTGGGTAATTTCCTTGGTTATATGTTCCAGGATAGACCGGCGATAGCTCCGTGGTAAACCACCTGCCTCCCGGTCAAGGGGTCGTGGGTTCGAGCCCCCATCAGGGCGATCAGTTTTTTCAGATCCGATGGAAATCTTACTCACGACACCGGGTTTGAGAAAGGCGTAGGTGTGATGAGCCTACCCTGGAAACTTTCAAACGCTAAAATTCATCTAGAAACACAACACGATACGTTGTGAGGCCATGAACTTTCGAGTTCGAAAAAGCCACCCATTTATTTTTTTTTTTATTATTATATGTTCCAGGATTGTAGCCATTGCCACGCGGGTTGTTGTCTCTAAAAAATCTTGGTCCATTTCGATCGTAGTCATTAACTATTCCTACGTATGGTGGTCTGTATCTATTGTCATCATACCTATTTGCTGATCTATAATTTTCGTGTTTAGGATCTCCGTAATTCCTGAAATCACTTCTCCTGTCCAAATTTCTATTTGCTTGTCCATAATCATTACGTCTTCTGGAACCATAAGGCCTAGTATCTGGTATTATTTTCGCTTCCATTCTGGTTTCTAATCTCACTGCTTCTGCATAGGCTTATTCTAGTGTCTGTGGCTTGAAGTAATCCACTTTTTCAGCTAGAGATGCTGGCAACCCTTTTATGAAGATGTCTACAGCAAGTGCTCTAGTTGGTGCCATCATGTTGTCCTCATAAGCAGCTCCTCTTTCTTCTTCCAAAGCCTTGGTTGCGCTACTGAGTAACACATTTATTTCGTCGTAGAAATCTCCGACAGAGTCTCCTTCCCGCATTTTTACATTCTGTATTCGGCTGTTATAATAACTGAAATTCCTCCCAGGACCGAATCTTTGTTTCAAATGCTGGATCAATTCTTCGATGCTATTGATTGTCCTGTTATTCATACTCTTTTTGGCCGGTCCCGTTATACGTTGCAGCACATTTCTTATAAACTGTGGTCTCATTGAAGCTGGCACTAACTGATCAGCATTTCGTAGGTCTTGTATGTAGTCACGCAGATGTGTATGTTTCCCGTCGAATTCTGGAATTCCACTAATGCTGTTCATAAGTGCGAAACTGTTCGCCGTTGTTGTAACTAGTGCAGCGGTAGCGTCTGCTCCACCAGCATCTACTCCTGCTTCACCACCTTCTCCTCCTTCTCCGTTTTCATCATTAGTTGGGGGAGACATTGTCGCAAAGTTGTGATTGAAATCTGAGAAATAGTCTGCAGGGTCCTCTGGTTCGCTATTTGTTTCGCTGTTTTTCACTGGGTCCTCTAACTTGCTTGGTTCACTTAGTGTGACCTTTCTTTTTGCTCTCTCTTTCTTTCCAAATTTCTTTTTAATGGCCTTAAGAATTTTGTTTGATTACTCTTACATCGGGGCCGATAGAGAATTTATTTACAACTGCCTTCTGCACAAAACTATTCTAGTCTTGGCGTAACATTGCAGTATAACGAATTGTAGATGAAATATATCGTATTATGTGGTTATATTCTATAAACGTATAGATATGAATGCATAAACGTAAAATATATGAACGTAAATGTGCGAATATGTATATATATGTGTGAAAATTTTATATCTAGTCAAAAATTTACCTTTTATGATTATTTGTTAATATATTTGGCTATATCATCATAATGGGTAAAGGGAATAACTATGACAAGGGTTATGTGTTCTAAGAATTCAGACTCAAATCTCCCCTGAATTCTTATTGTATTTGGGCTAAATTTGCTTAAAGGTAGGTAGGCAACTATGCTAATCGAATAATGATATAGATTGATTACAGTGATTCTTGTACCCGTCTAGTAAGCGTATATTTTCCCCGTGTGTATTAACTGTTCAATACGTTTGAATCTAATTCAAGTATAGTACTGTATTCCAATCAATGCAGAAAATAATTGAAAATGAGTGAAATCAAGATTGATTCTAAGGCTATTTCAATGTAATGTCGCCATGGAGACACTCCCCTTTGTGATTTCGCTAGAACTAAAATTGAGTGATTCTACTAGTTTTTTGTTCACTTCAGTTCCAAATTCAACTTTATGATTTTTCTTGTCTTCGTTCACTTTAATAATCTTTTGCTTAGTCTTCGTTATGCATAGATGGGTATGAATCTTATTAATTTGCAGGTTTAAATCCTTTATTTTCTCTATTAATCTTTCCCGTTCAGTGAATAATTTTTGTAACGATGATTTTCTTTCTTTCCTCTTATTCTTGAAATATTCTAATTTTGAAACACCGTTGTCAATGTTCATTCATCTGGCGATCGTTTACCAAAGGAACTACTGGCAAAATTTGCGTTTGATTGCACACAGCAAATAAGTGTAAAAGAAAAATCAACAATACGTCAGTGAGATAATTTGGAAAGTCAGCTAAACATTAGTAATGCTCTTGAATTTATGATGAACGTTTTGAGATTAAAATTAAACAAAATCGACTTATTTCTATCACTTAGTTTCTATAGTTGAAAGGCAAAAGGTGAAAGGCAAAAGTAAACTTATTTGTTGTCTAAAAGAGATAATTTCACGATGTATTTATTCTATTATTTATTGTTTAGCGTAGGGTAAATAACTAATAATAAACTTGCTACTGCTTGATAGTGGTTAAAGATTATGGTATATTAATTATGTTGTAAATATAGTTACTTGTGATTATTTGCAATGCTTTTAAAGATGTGATTTGCAATTAGTATTCATCACATTCACTATCAAGTTAAAGTTTGGACTTGTAATTCATTGTAATTCAAAATACGTAAGAATAAAATAAAGCATTGCTTGCAATTGCAAATAGCACTACTAATAACCTAAAGTCAAAGCGAAATTTGTATTCAAAGATGAAACTAAATTTATCGTGTCGTCAAAAAAAAATTTAAGTAATAATGAAGTTTTAACTAAAACTTCTTAAGCATAAAGTTTCTTACTTGTAAAAATGATTATGATAATTTGAAGCTAAAGTTATATTAAAATCTATTGAGCATGGATGATGCTCCCTTATAGTAAGTGATAAAAAAAAAAATAATTCACTATGTGCTACCTTGATGGGTGTCTAATACTCCTCTCACTCGCGTTGATTCTAAGTCTACCACCACTGCGTTGAAAATCCGCAAAGTCTTTTCTAACTAATTAATACGATGTGTAAAAACAGCTCGAAGTGCATGGAACGCTCGTATGTTCACGACTGACTGAAGAGCGCGTCTGTCCCCCGTTTTATTCCCTCAGCGCATGTGGAAAGTGCAATTTTGCAAAACAGACCCCATATCTCCCCACTCATCCGTCATTTCACGTCAGCACTCCCGTCAGCGTTCGCAAAGCTCCTGTTACTTGGTGTTTTCGTAATTTGATATTATTCGCGTCACTCTACATTTTCTTACATTATTTAGAATTCCTTTTTTTTGCATGCGCTCATTAGTTAGACTTCATTTTTTTTTTTTTTTTTATCCGGAGAGTTGGAGAAATGCTTAATGCACCATGGCAGGAGCCGTGCGGACTCCCGTGTGGACTCTCCTGACGACAGACGCCAGGCATACCCACTAAAACTCCACCTCTCATATAGCCGCGAGAATCCCCCCGGTAGCCGCTTTCGCATTCCTTCGGGGGGTCGTCTGTCTTGTTACGACCTATAGGTCATCTATCATCGTCTAGTCAGCTAAGCACCCGTCACTATTTTTCGCACGGAGAACCGTCTCAACGAACGCCGTTATGTCGTCTTAATTCTGCTTGCTAGCAAGCATCGTTTTCACTACCGTGTCGGGCGTAAATGCCCCTACCGTCACCTCCAAGATTCTACGCCTATCAGCCCACCGAGGGCAGTCAAAAAACGTGTATCTCACGTCGTCCCGTTCGTCACCGCAGTATTTGCCACCCGGTGTCGCTACCTTGTTCATCGCGAACAGGTAACTCCTAAAGTAGCCGTGTCCGGAAAGAAATTGGGTGAGATAAAAATTGACCTCCCCCCATCTTCTGCCTACCCACGGGCCTACCTCCTTAATCAATGATTTCGTCCATTTCGCATGGCAGCATTCACTCCATCGCTCCTGCCATTTCCGCATCGTCCTATCGCGTTCCTCGGTTCGGATTTCCACCCTAGCCGATTCCCGGAGACTCTCGTAGATCCGCTTGCGTTCAATTGCAAGCAGATCCACGGGAATCACCCCCGCGATAACCATTGACGCGTCCCCGGATACCGTTCGGTACGAGCACGCGATCCGAAGCGCCCCTCTTCGTTGCACCGCCATTATCTGCTTACGATACTTTTTCTTCTGCATGGCATCGGCCCACACCTCCGCTCCGTATAAAAGAATAGAATTTGTGGTTGCCATTAAGAGTCGTCTGACTGCCGGTCTAGGCCCGCGCACGTTGGCCATTAATCGACTAAGCTGCGCCACCCTAATCGCCGCCTTTTCGCATACTCTATCTATATGCGCCCCGTAGTTCAGCTTCGTATCTAGGGTTACCCCCAGGTACTTGGCTGTCGGCTTCGTCGTTATTGTTACGTCTCCGACGCGCATCGGTATGATGGTCGAGACACGCTTCCTAGTCAAGAGAACTATCTCCGTCTTTTCGAGTGCTAGCTGTAGTCCGTGGTCGGTCATCCATTTTAGCACCCGGGCCATTACCGCGTTCAATTTGCGCTGCGCGATCTCCACATTTCTAGCTATTATAACCGCCGCTACGTCGTCCGCGTACCCGACGAGTTTAACGTCCTCCGGTACTTCTACTCTGAGTAACCCATCGTACAGAATGCCCCAGAAGTCCGGTCCCAAGATTGAACCCTGCGCCACCCCTGCCGTTATGGGCCTGCTCTTACGTCCCTCCACGGTTTCGTATTCGATCGTGCGCTCCCTCAGATAATCCTCTACGAGTCGCATGATGTACCAAGGCACCCCAAACGATCGCAGAGAATCCAAAATGTCGACCCATCTAGCCGAAATGAACGCGTTTTTCACGATTAGTGTCACGAGCAAGACCGCATGACACGCTTCATCCGTTTTCTTGACCGTGTCCGTTACTTCTCTGATCGCGCCGATTGTTGAGCGTCCCTTTCTGAAGCCGTATTACTTGTCGGAAGGTGTGGGCCTTCGTTGCGTCGCCATCTCGGTGATTAGCTAGTAGTGCGTTCTACTAGGATTCGGCTTTCTCACGTCCGCCTAGTTCGTCCGGAGCCATTAGAAGGTAATTCTGCGCTTCGAATCACCTCCGTAAGCGCCTCCGATTAAGACGTCGAGTGTTCCATCGTGGTTCCCGGCTGTTTCCGCTACTTCGCCCTCGCGCGTTCTTCCTCGATTAAAAGAATGTACTGGTGGTCGCTAGCAGTAATTCTTCCGTAACGTGCCAAGGCCCCTTATCTTGCGGATCGTACTTTCCCCAGCAAAAGTTACATCCGGTATCGACTCCCCGAAACCTGGTCTGCGGTAGGTAGCTGCATTTCCCTCGTTTGCAACTACCAGTCCTATTCTTGCTGCCATCTTAAGTATCGCCCTACCTCTCCTATTCGTCTGTGGCATTCCCCACTCTGTCGCTCGCGCGTTAAAGTCGCCCCCGACTACTAGGTCCCCAGGAACGTCTTTTATCGCGTCTTCTAGGGCCCCTAACCTTGTCGCGAAGTCGGCTGCAGTTAGGTTCGATGACAGATACACGCTGAAGTAAGTAACGTGACCCACCCTCACCTGCACGTAATCGTCTCCGGTTACCGTATCCGCGATTTTCCGCCTGGGCACCCAAACAGCGGCAGTTTTTGCGCCGTTGGACACCCAGCCAGGTGCATCTCGGTCCATATATGCTCTTTTATGATGAGGATATCCACACTCTCCTCTGCGATGAACTGCGGTAGGAGATCGTGAGCCAGCCTGCTCCTGTGCAGATTACCTTGCAGTATTCGCGCCATTATTTTTGGGTCCTAGCCGCGTTTAGAGCGTTGCGGAAGACCGCGCACGCTCCGGTTCCTGGAGCATGCGCCGTCCTATCGCAAGGCACCTTTGCTTCTGTACACAAGAAACACTTCATTTCTTGAGCCGGCACAGAGCATTGCTTGGCCTTGTGCCCAGCCGCACCACACTTCCAGCAGCTGGTGCTTCTGTCGGGACCCTTACATTGCGCTTTAACGTGACCGTACCCGAGGCACCGGTAGCATCGCGTGGCGCTCGCTCGAACCCGCACTCGGCAGTTGACCCACCCGATACGGATCTTGCCTATATTGAGCAGGGCTGTGGCCTTGCTCTGGTCCATTTTGACCACTGCCACCCTCTGCTCTCTCGAGTTTGGTTCGAAGATGTGCACTTTGGCATCTTGTTCGTTGCACCCCGTGGCCACAGCGATGGCGCCGCAGACTTCCTCCTTTGTCGTAAGGCCGTCAATGTCCCTGATCTCCAGTGTAGTTCTGGTAATCTTGCCCCTAACTGTGCCTGCATGCCCTATTGCGGTTTGTATGGCCGTTTTGAGTGATTCCATTTTGTCTTCACTCTTACCCACGACAACCAAAACGCCACCGTCTTTCGTTTTGCTAAGATACTTAACCTCTGTATTCAATTCTTCTGGCTTAACCTTTGCCTTGATCTCTCTCAAGATATCGGCGTAAGTCTTACCCAATTCCGGTCTTATGAGGATTGCGTCTCCCCTCTGCCGCGAGGTCTTCCCTGCGCTTTTCCTCAATTGTTGAGGCTGGCTTTGCTCCTGTTTTTTCTGTCCTTTCTTCTTTGCTCTTCTTCCTGCAGCTAGCTGCCAAGCCCCTTGTGTGTGTGTATCTGCAGCTTCCTCTTGCGTTTTGCTCGTAGACGGTGCAGATCTATCCTCCTTCTTGTCTTTTTTGGCGGGGGTACCGCCGCCTCCGTCGGATGATGTCCGCCCCCTCTTCTTTGGCTTGCAAGACTTCGAATGGTCTTCTCCAGGTTGTTGAGATGGCAACTTTTTCGCGCCATCCTCCATCTTGTCGAGAAGCGTGAAAACTTCAATCATAATAGCTCCTATTACCGGTAGTCCCTCTTTGATTGTTGTATTCACGTTCTTCTGCTTATCCAGAGTTTTTATCATCTCTCTGTTCGTTCGTCTTATTTCCAGCAACTTTTCTCGCAGGCTGGCGTGTTCTTTTAGCCATAACCCTATCACTGTCATATTTTCGTATTCAGCGGCACTCATCGCGCTGGCTATACTAGTGCTGCTGGTTGACTTGTGGATTGGGTATCCACCGTCTTGCGATGCTGGCACCTTTAGGGTGTCAACTGTCAGGTTTCCCTGTACCTCTTTTCTTGGTTCGTTCCTAGTATCCATTGACATCGATTTTCTTCGTCCCGGTATGTGTCCGACCACCCGGATCCCCCCGTCTATGGGGGCAGCTGACATGGCCCCAACACATGACTGAAGGCGGTGCCAGACTGGGTACATCATACCAGAATATAGCGCGCGCTGTCGCACTAGCCCATCTCCGCTCTCTCGAACCTCCCACTCCGAACAAAAGTGATTGGCTCTCTGGAGAGTTTCTAACAGGCGTCACACGACATCACACACTCGCTCAAGCCGTTTGACTGGTACTAGCTAGGTAACCAGCCTCCCGTCTTGCCGTCAGCAGAAGCCAAAGATGGTTCAGGTCACTTCGGCGCGCAACCTCGGATCGCCTCCCCATCCAGGATCTCCCTTTGGCAGCTCACGGGTCGCACCGCACGGCAAACACGGCGGCCTGTTTGGTCCACGAAGCATATTTTATTTCTGCTTTCCCCTCCAAGGTTACCTCGGCGAGCACTCCCCTATCCGCCACCCAGGGGACGCGCCGCATACGGGGTTACAGGCTCCCCGCGCGGAATTAGTTCGACTTCATTACTAGATAATTTCTCGAGTTATATTTTATTTGCATGTTATTTATCCGAGAGTCCACTGCAACGATTCCGTTATTTATTCTCCATTTCTATTGTCTATTAGTCTCTATTTATTACGAGGGTGCCGAAACTGAAATGGATTTCGGAATTTGCTTGTTTTTGTTTAACTCCTCCGCGGCAAAATCGAGGATACTTTCAAACTTCTTACTTATTTTCATTTGAAAATTAGAATCTTGATCTTGCTCATCTTGTTTTATTTTGTTTAATACTTGTTCATCTTGCTTAATGACTCTACTGGCGTTGAGTTCGCGCACTTGTAGATCTATTTCTTTTATTCGTTCAACCAAGTATTTTTTTTCCATCAATAAATGATGCAAAAATGCCTTTTTCCCGCCTCTTTTCTTCTTCGTTGTCTTTAATATAATTGACTTCGAATCATTTTCATTTTTCATTTGTGATTACGTTTTGGATTCAGTGACCGCTGTTCAAGCAGGTCGAGATGGAAATTCGCTACTAAGCAGACTATAGGATTTAGAGGCTTGAGTAGTCGCTGTTACAGCAGACCAAGGGAAAAGTCGCTACCAAGCAGACTGTAGGATGGGTGCATCTGCCAATAAAAAAAAAAATGAAAATATTGAAACCGAGCAATTCCAAATATGACTCAAATGAATTAGTTCAAATTTAAAAGCTAATTCACAATGATCTTAGAGACCGGCGATGGCTCCGTGGTAAACCACCTGCCTCCCGGTCAAGGGGTCGTGGGTTCGAGCCCCCATCAGGGCGATCAGTTTTTTCAGATCCGATGGAAATCTTACTCACGACACCGGGTTTGAGAAAGGCGTAGGTGTGATGAGCCTACCCTGGAAACTTTCGAACGCTAAAATTCATCTAGAAACACAACACGATACGTTGTGAGGCCATGAACTTTCGAGTTCGAAAAAGCCACCCATTTTTTTTTTTCACAATGATCTAAAATTCGAAGCAACGTTCCGTCCTGCTATAGCATGTAAATTTTCTCCTCACTGTTTGAACGAATAGGAGCACTAGATGTGTGCAATGGTTCTTACGTTAATTTTGTGTAGTCGAATCAACTTCTATAATTCAATGGAGTTCAAAAATGCTCCAGTTCAATTTATTGTGACTTACTCGAAGAAAAATCACTTTACAAGTATACGTTGTGACGTTGCGCTTTTTAAAGCTAATCCCGTAGCTTCGCAATCGTCGTAATTTCAATACTACTCTTGTCTATCGACTCGTTAGGACTCTTACATCTAGAGGGGGACACACGATAGGTCTAAGGACAGGAATTAGCCTGGCGTGGCAGAGGGTGTAGTCAGTAAAAACACAATCAATTGTAATGCTGAAATAAATAATATTATATTGTACGATCTTCCGTCAAGACTTGCTCGACTACAATCTCGTTTCGACCGCTATCTTCCAGTCGATACTCGCTACTCGTTCGATTATTAAATGATTATTAGAATTAATATTAAAATACGAAGTCTTATTCAAATATGATCGCGTCAACAATAATAATTTCTGTTCCAAGCAATAGGACTCGTTTATTCTAATAATGTGTATTTGACCACGATCTACTCTCACTCGAAAATCAAGGCGCAATTAATTATACTACTTTGTTTTCATGTTAATCCCGAATATCCGTATTTAATGTAATTTTAGAAGCGTATCCACGTTTTATATCAAAATGGCGGCGGCGTCGGTCGAAAGGACGCGGCGTCACCAAGATGGCGATCCCGTATCGTTAACGGAGTTCAGCTCCACGAATACTGCTCTGCGGTGGGCCTGCTCATGTAGATGAACTTCTGAAATATTCGCGAAATTATAGCCGCAACCGGCATCTGCTCTGCTTCCACGTATCAGTCGAAAAACCCGAGACTTTGCCTCAAGGGTAGCGCCAACCATGCAACAACCGCGGTTTTGTTAATCAGTGAAGAGCCGGAGTTCTCATTGACCTCAACGGCGTCGCTAATAACTGGTTAGAACATTTAGCATAACCAAATCTGTTGGCGCAAGGACTTACTCTCAATATCTCCTTAAACACGTACGAAACACGGTTTAAACCCAAAAGAAAGAACAAGAACAACTCGTAGACTCTCGCGCTAAACTACTAACTCCAACTCGCTCGCGAATTCAATGTAGCGACACTGCAGTTAATTATTATAGAGAGACGTCCGACGCGGTTGAGAGCAGCAAACCAAGTGAACGAGAAGGAAGTCTCCTCGCGACGCGATGCTCAGCGCGTCCCGGAAAAGGACGACTCGTTGCGCCCTCTATAACGGCTTCCGCGACGCGAACACTTCGTGTATCAAGCACGCGACGAGCGCGCCAATTACGAAAACGCGAGCGCGGCCGGTCGCGATCTCATTGTTACTGGGCGTCGCGCGGTGCACGGGACGGCCTCGCGCGCGGCGACATGTCGCTATCAGCGGTGTGGCTAGTGGTGTACGCGCGAGTCCCCCACTAGCCAGCTTCGCTCTCTCCGAGCTCTCTCTCTCTCTCTCCTGCGCGCGCGTCTCCCTCTCCGCGGCGCGGAGTCTCGTGCTCTCCCCGAGCGGCTCTCGTTATCTCTCTCTCTCTCCCACTGCGGCCGCACGGCAGCTGATGCGCGGCTCTGGTGCGCGCGCGTCATTCGCGCCTCGTGCTCGTTCGCGCGTGTTCCAGGCCTCGCTATCTACGTGTGTGTGCGACTCCTGGTGTCGGTGTTTCGCGATTCTACTGGCTGTACCGGTACAGCAGCGCCCGCGAGGTCCAGCTGACTCGCCTCGGCGCGGCGCGACGGCGTCGTCTGCTGCGTAGCTAGTGCGGAGTCGACGTCTCTCCTGTCCGCTGACAGGAGAGGTTAGGAGCTCCGCGGCTCTCGTGTGTTCCTGGTCCAGTGTCGTGCTTCCACGTTATTTATTGTTATGCTCTGCTGCAGTGCGGTTCACTGCAGCAGAGCGGCTAATTGTTTATTTATAGCGCCGAGAGTTGCACAGTATTCGCACTGTTGCCAACTCCTCAAGCCGAACTATGACGCGACTTCTCATGTACGACGTGTAGCTACTCTACACGTCGCTACGTATTAAAACAAGATTCGGTTACTTGATCAAGTTAAGATCCAAAAGAAAAATTTACTACGAAAAGATTATTAATGTCAATTCACTCGATTATGAAGCTTATTAATGGAGATTGTTAATTCGTATATAATTCATAATCACATTCGTTGCTCATGCATTTAATTACTCGTTAAGAACCAAGTTTGTTACTCAAGTATCGTCATTTATTCTCCGATTCTTTATTACATCACGATCAGATTATTTTACATATGTATGCTACAGTTTTCTATGGTCGCTCTCGATTAGTTCAGAACAATACACAAAATTTTCGATTTACTTTTATTTAATTAAATTTTCAATGGTTATCTCTTTTTACGGTTATTGTTTAATCTTTTATGGAATTTATTCGCTTCACGTCAGAATTTATAAAGTTAGCTTTCATCAGAATTATTTAGTTCTTTTTCAATTTATTTAACCATGCATGATTACGTTAGACACTCACACCATTTAGATACTTTTAATTACTCACTGATTCTTCACTGTATTCCAATCAAAATAAATGCACCTAGTCGTTCAAAAATTTTAAACACGTTCAAAACTCGCGCGTTCAAATTGAATTTAAAATGGCGAATGCTTTTTCTTTTTCTCCATTGATGATGCGTAATTTAATCATTCACTGTTTTCTTCAACATACGAAATTTTCAAATTTCAAACAACAATAATTTTAAAATGAGAATGAATTTAATTAACTTGACTGACAAATTTTATTTAATTATTGTTTATTTATATTTTTTTATTTCATTGTTCATTTAATCGTTTGTTCACTGTTCATTCACTAAGCGTATTCTAAACCGTATACTAATCACTTTATGATTATTTCGAATTATACACACTCACTGTACTTTAATCAAATTATTTAAAGCAATCATTTATCATTTAGCTTAACTCAGAAAATTATAATGTTTCGCTTGTCGTTATTTATTTAATATTATTCTATGTCAACACGTCACTAATTACTGTATTTTGCTTTAAACTCCCAATCCACCTTTTGAAATTCGCGCGCTATAGTCCGATCCCAAGATGGCCGCAGCAGCTCTCGCTTCGACTGATCCGCTCGGCTGCTGACGTCATGACGCGTATCGATCGATTGATTCTCACGCCTAAGTTCATGTGACAACGCCCCGCTACAACAGTCGCCCCGATCAGCTGTTAGTATTGTTTGCGTCGCGTCTCGCGTCGTGATGTTTTTACGTAAACTCCGCGTTATTTATTGCTACGGGGCAATAAATAATTAATGTGTAGTGCCCGTGCGTGCTTATATGAGTGCAGTGTTGTTGCTGAGAACCGGAGTTACGTCACCCGACGGATGCAGACTCTCAATTTCTCACACGTGTGCGTCGACTTGTATCAACGAGCAGTCAGCAGTCAGATAAGTATTCCAGAAATTATTTTTGTAATCTAATAAACCACGAATAACCCTAGAATCCGTTGCTTTGTTTAAAAGATATTTGTTTATCTTTGTTTGCAGGGCAGTCAGCAGTCGGAGTTGATTTCTCCAAACAGCTTCACGGATACTCGACACTCTTGAGTAATCAAGGACTCACCCCTCTGTGTAATGTGAGTAATATTCGTTACATTGTATTTTTCAATCTCACTCTTTGATTGGAATCGGTTCTCTCCAGATGCTCTCAACGAACACTTTAGTTCCATCTCAAATGACCCTCAAGCTCCATCTGTTAAGGAGTATCTGCGAACCCTCGAGAGTCTAGACCTCCCTGAACACTTCATCTTCAGGGCTATCACAGAATCGGACGTGTTAGCTGCAGTATCACATTTCAATACCCAGGCCAGGGGAAGCGATGGCATCCCACAGGTTGTAATCTCTAAAGCATTGCCAATACTTGCTCCTTTAATCTGTCAAATTTTCAACCTGTCTTTGAGCGAGGCATGCTTTCCTTCTGCCTGGAAATCATCACTCATCCACCTCGAGGAGCTCGACTCTTGTTCTGTCAGGATGAGTGCTAACGCCGAGAGGATAATGGGCTGGGCTGCGCTGAATAGACTCAAACTTAATGTAACTAAAACTAAAGCTATCGTCCTTGGTTCCTCCTACTATATAAACGCTTTACCTTCTGCTGCTAACACCTACATAAACATAGGGGGAGCCCAGGTCAACTTTGAATCGGTGCGCAACCTGGGGCTGGTGCTTGACTCCAAACTTACATGGAAAGAGCACGTTACACAAATTTGTAAACGTGCTCACTCTTCAATGTATCGTCTCTACTTTTTTCGGAAAAGCACTAGCCTCAGGTTGCGCCAACATTTGGTGCAGGCACCTTAAAATGTAACTGGACTTAAAACTGCAGAGGCTTGTCAATACGAGGATCCGTTATATCTACGGTGTAAGGAGGGACGAGCACATCTCCCCTTACAGGCGTAAGCTGCAATGGCTTACCACCGCCGGACGTAGGAAGTATTTCATGGCCTGTTTTCTAAGAAAAATTTTTAACACCTCTATACCTGTCTATCTATTAGCCTATTTTGATTTCCACGTCGCGCTCAGGCCTGTGAGGGGTGAGGTGACTCCACTGGACATCCCGACCTTCAAGACCGATACGCTGAGGAATTCATTTTTCATCAGCGCCTCCTACCTCTGGAATAGCCTTCCATCTCAACTTCGCAATACACTATCCACATCACACTTAAAACAATTAGCTAAAAATTACTTCTTCAATCTGGAAAATACATAAATATCACACAAACATACACACATTCACATGCATCTCATTTCATATCATTCCATCTCATACTCTTCAATCGCACTAGCACCCTTACACAAAATTTTTATATTCTATTTATAATTTACTGTAATTGTATATGTACAACACAATGTACAGCAATAAAAACAATTAAATCTAAAAATCTAAATCTTTGTTCTTTCCCTAATAGTTTATTGCTTTTCAGATTCGAGGGCCCAGGACTTCCCAATTTATTCAAGAATTGTGTGTTTGGTACCACCAGTTTCCTCACAAACCTTTGTAAGTCCCTTTTATTATTTAAAACAAAGTTATTATTATATTTGCCTACTGGTATCTTAGGAACATTCAACTGTAAAAATTTTGAGTTTCCATTTTTAAAATCAGTACAAGCATGCATTGAGTGCTCGCGTTGACGACCTTTTGTCGCTTTTTGTCAACTTGTTTTGCTTGTAAATTGAAAATCATTGCAAATTCTGCATTAGAACTAATTTAGAGGGATAGAATGCATATAATTTTGTACGCCTTTTAACAATTTTCTGCTTTTTACTTGAATTTCATGTGAGCGCTTGGAGGTTATATGCACTGTATATGACTACCCAGCTTAGCTTTCATGCTCCTAGTGTTCTCGCCCTTTTGGCAATAATTATAGTATTTTGCAACTTCAAATCAACCAAACTAGATAATATTTCACTTGCAACCAATCGTGCTTTTAATATTGTTCCTGAATTTTCCTTTTTACCTTGTAAAATCATGCAACAGTGCTCGAGCACTGGAGAAATTTCCGCTATTTTCAAACTTTGACTATAATTTCAAAACTGCTCTTTGTTTTTGAATCATCTCACTCAATTTTAAATGTGGTGTAGACTAATTTTCTTTCCAAAAGCTAGATTCAATGAAGTGCAAGTAAGTGAAAGTACTAAATGAGCGTGCTTTTAATCATTTGAACTCGGCTTTTGTAAATTATTTCCAAGAGTTTGTACTAAAATGTTGATTGTATTTGTGTAATCTATTAGTTTAATGATTTTACCCTGAAATTATGCTCTTAACATTTCTCTTCCTAACCTTCAATGACAAATGGGCTCGCGCTTGGATATCAAATGGTCGCTTCTTGACAATTCTTATAAGTATTAATTTTATTTTCTCTTTTCTAAAAGTGTATTTCATGCTAAACCCTCAAATCTTATTTAATTTCTTTCAAAATTCTCGATTTTTGTGATTTTCACTGAAAATACTTTGAATCAAAGTACGCTTGGTGACATGAAACTCAATTTTATTTGTAATTACCTCTTGGAATAACCAAAAAAAAATTTGTTTGCAGATATTTTATGTTGAGACTTTAACGTGCTCGGACCATGCATGCTTGGGGAGAAATAATGTGTACACAGGATTTCACAATAAAACACTATTTATTGATAACACCTCAAGCTAATCATCCATTGATGATACAACGTAGCCAAGCTATTATATGAGAATATAATTAGTATAACAAAAGTAATCGAACAGACAAGCTAAAACGCGTGTTGACCGCTCGAGTGCACAAGGCGAAGTGAAGCGACGTCGGCGGTGACCGTCTCGCGGCATAGAGAGGGGAGAGTTGAGTCGCGTAGCTCTGCGTTGGGCCTGCCGTCTCTAGCAAGCAGACATCTGCTCGCTTATATCCAACACTCCCTCCCGAGCAGATTTCTCTTGCTCGGAATCGACTGCATCCAGCCTGTGTAGTGCTATTTGTATTGTCTTCGGAAAGGAAGCAAAAGTCATGGGTTATTTGAGTTTATGATATAGCAATAAGTCAGCCTTGCATTCAATTGAAATGAAACCGCCTTGTGAATATGCTGGCTATGTATTTCTTCCAGCAATCAATCGGCTTCTTTAATTCAATTCAAACCATCCAGCTAATTTTAATCAAATTTTTGCCAATACGTTCTCGAGCATAGTATTAAACTTGATCAAATGTCTCAGCCTTGCAATACTACTCACTTGTTGATAAGCCTCAGGGACATCATCATCCTAGAGAGTCATGGGGAAGAAGAATAGTAAAAAATCAGATCAAGCATATAGAATATTTCAAATTCAAACTTAGAAAATTGTAGATATAATATCTCCTGGCAAACTTTGCTTATACACACCAGGGCTCCGCACTCTGCTTAACAAGTTTACAGAGCTGTGTGAGACAGTGATGCGTTCTCTACTTATCACTAACTGTATTACCATACAATTTGATCACAAATCCATTTGTAAATTCGAGCAGATACGAACAGTGAGACTAGCATCTGAAAGTCCTCGTAATTGTCAAACTTTTCTTCAACCTACAATACGACATTGTGAATGGCACACATTGATTTCCTCCGTATGCAGAGGGCATGGTTAAAGCAGAAGTACTGGTTTTCACTTAATACTTCTTCAAGAGGTGGACAGCCGAAGTCTTCAACATTTTAAATGGATCTGCAAATAAAGTAAGAAAATAATTAATCGAAAAGTATCAAAAAGTATGAATAAGTATCAAAAAGTATCAAAAAGTATGAATAAGTATCAAAAAGTATCAAAAAGTATCAAAAAGTATCAAAAAGTATGAATAAGTATCAAAAAGTATCAAAAAGTATGAATAAGTATCAAAAAGTATCAAAAAGAATCAAAAAGTATGAATAAGTATCAAAAAGTAACAAAAAAGTTTTAAATAGCATGCTTAACTTACATATTTAGTAATATATTTTTCATCCATTGGGCTTTCTGCTCTCCTTTGATAAATATTTTCTGTGCAGATTTGTAAAATTCGATGGAGACGATGATACGGAATATCGCCAGAGTTCCACACTATTCCATGATGAAGTTCTTCCCATGACATGGGAGGTTTGAAAAGATATGCGGTCGGTAAGGCAGTTTTCCTTAAATTGAGGAAATGAATTTCTTTAAAAATAAAAGTATCTTCTGCGATTCTTTGGAATCCTTGAATATCACAAACATACGCTTGTTCTTCTCCACATTGCAATATTGTATTTTTAAATAACAAATCGTAGTCACGTGCTCTTGCCATTTTCCAGCTTTGTAGGCAGTTAAACGAGAAGTGATCTCGTAAGGTTCTAGCATCCTGGTTATATAATATGAAACTCCGCCTCACACTCTTCTAGGATTGGATAACCCGAAAATGCATAGCTCTCATTGGTTTTGACTGAAAGACGATTTTTGGTTGGATGGAAAGAAGAAAATTCATCCCTTCTCTAGAAAATCTTCCTCATCAACGAGCTCTTCATCTTTGCCATTGGTCAGTTGCTGAGATTTTCCACCTCTCCTTATGACAATTTTGGCTTTAAAAGAGAGAAATCTCTCTTGGACGAGTTCAGTCAGCTTTTCAGTCTCATCCTTTGTGCAAGTTTTTAAAGAGTTATTTTGTGTGATAGATATCAAGTGATATTCTAGTGAAAAATCAGTAAAGATGGCTTCGTTTGATCTAATTGAACGTCTTGTTCAATTTCTTCGCGAATCAGTACAAAATGTCGATCAAATGCGTAGTGCTGACATACAGTATTGGCTAGATGTGTGTGTTTCCACCACAAATGAGTTAAATGAAAAAATTTCTAAATCTAATCTCACGAGAGGAGAGAAACAGAAATGCCAAACTTGTTTGACGCATCTTTCATGCGTGCAAGTGGAATTGGAACATCGTCTCCATCAAGGAGGTAGTCTGCAAGCTGAGGAAACAGAAGCTATAGTTGAGTGGCGCGATGTACAATCAGCCTTCCAGAATCGAATTAGGACTGGCGTAGTTGTAAATCTAAAGCATGTGGACATATTGAGTTTTTTAAATGATGCACTGAAGCTCTTTAAAGTTAAGTCACAAGCATGTTTACAAGAATATAATGCAGTGAAAATCAATTCGGATTTCATTGCAGAATTTTCAATGCAGAAAAATGGAGAAGAAACGACAGACATTAAATATTTTACGAGTGAAAGTGCTACAGTATGCATGTCAACAGATTTAGAGAAATGGTTTACAGATAATATTAAGGATCCCATTCTTTCACAATTAGAAGAATTTCAAGAAAAGGATTCTGGCTGGACTCTGAAGAGTATCATAAGTTTATGTATAAATATGAAAAAATATTCTCTAATCAAGGGAAGTTCTTACATTCCTCTTCCAAAGTTTATTGAAAATAAAAAAGCATGTGTTAACGTTCATAACAATGTAGAGTCAATCAGTATCGATTGCATGAAAATGAATTAAATTTTGCTGACATAGAATTCCCAGTAAAACTCAAAAGTGTGCCAAAATTTGAAAAACTTTGGATTAATGGAAATGGATTTGGAAATTTTGAATAATATTTCTGTAAATGTGTACATGCTTAGAAAGTATGCTCACAAATTCGAAGTATCACCTTGTCATATTACGACAGATAAGAAGGAAAACCATGTAAACCTTCTCATCATTCAAGATTTTTATATAGACGAGCATGAAGAAAATAATCGTGCCGAAGATGATGGTATTATGCCTAAATTTCATTACGTTTGGATAAAAAGTATATCTCGACTTTTGAGTTCTCAAGTGTCTAAAACCAATATCAAATCATATCATTGTGAAAGGTGTTTACAAATATTTTATACTGAGGAAAGATTGAAAATACATGAAAGTGATTATAAAAATTTTAATGATTGTCGAATCAATTTGCCTGATTGCAAAAATAATATTCTCAAATTTGAGGATCACAGTAAGAGTGAAAAGGTTCCTTTTGTTATTTATGCGGAGTTTGAATGTTTATTGAATTAAAATCAATTGGTGAGAAAACTGATGAACTCTACAAGAATCCGAAACCAATGAGACTCACAGATTTGGAGGAAATATGTTTTCGGAGATCAACAACTTGTCATATATGTCGAAAACCAATCCGTGGTGAAGAACTTGCTGTACGAGACCATTGTCATCTCACAAGGCGGTAAGTTGTCTTTTCGATTATATTCAAAGTTAAAGTAAATGAAATTTAGTAATTCTAAAATCAAATTTTTCTTTAGTTTCAGAGGTGCAGCTCATAATTCATGCAACTTAAATTATAAGGATTCAAAATTCATTCCTGTAGTTTTTCATAACCTCAATTACGATACTCACTTTATTTTAAAAGAGATTGCTACTTCTACGTTAATGAAAGGACGAGTGAATTTAATACCACACAATAAGGAGAAATATATTTCTTTTACAAAATACGTAGATGACTGCAACATCAGTTTCAGATTTATAGATTCTTGGCGTTTTCTGCCTTCATCATTAGAGAAACTTGCATCATATCTGGAAAATGTGCCGATAGCAGTAAAAGAATTTCGATCAGATGGACTTACAGATGAAAAGATAGATCTCCTACGACGAAAAGGTGTATTTCCATATCATTTTGTAAATGGATTAGATAAGTTGACGATTACAAAATTGCCAGAAAAGAATGATTTTTATAATAAACTAACCGATTCTCATATTGCTGAAGAAGACTATAAGCATGCTGTTCAAGTTTGGAATAAGTTTAATATTAGAACGTTGGAATAGTATTCAGATCTTTATCTGATATAGGCTATTTTGCTGAAGTTGATTTGGAGTATCCTGAAGAAATACATGATGATCATAGGGATTTACCTTTTAGCGCAGAGCATCTTGCACCACCTGGCTCAAAGCAGAAGAAACTTTTCACAACTTTGAATGACAAGAAAAGGTATGTCATTCATTATCGAGCACTGAAGCAGGTATTAGATAATGGACTTCGATTGAAAAAGGTACATAGGATATTGAGTTTTGAACAGAGGTCGTGGCTCAAACCATATGTTGAATTTAACACGGAGAAGAGAAAGCAGGCAAAGAATGAGTTTGAAAAGCTCTTCTACAAATTGCTAATTAACGCTGTGTATGGAAAGTGTATCGAACGAGAGCGGAAATGTGTAGATGTGCGATTAGTAAATAAATTTACAGGCAGATATGGAGCAGAAGCACGCATAGCTCTACTAAATTTTCACAGTTGTGCAATATTTGATGAAAATTTGGTTGCTATACAGCTGAAGAGGACAAGTATTACAATCAAGAAATCAATATACGTTGGTCTCTCTATTTTAGATTTATCAAAAACATTCGTATATCATTTTCATTATTCTTATATGCAGCAGCGAGTTGGAGAAAAATGCAAACTCCTTTATACGGACACAGATAGTTTAATATATGAAGTTCAGGATATAGATATGTATCAAATAATGAAAGAAGATATACATAAATTTGATACTTCTGATTATGATGAAAATAATCAGTTTGGAATTCCACGTGTTAATAAAAAAGTTCCTGGATTGATGAAAGACGAATGCTGTGGCAAGATTATGACAGAATTCATTGGTTTAAGAAGCAAAATGTACAGTATTTTGATTGATGGAGCCGCGACAGTGAAAAAAGCCAAAGGTATAAAATCTAGTGTTGTGAAGAAATCAATCACGTTCGAAGATGAGATAAGATGAAGATAAGATTATCGAAGATGCCTTCAGGATCTTGTTATTATAAAACGTGAGCAGTGCAATATTCGTTCAAAATTACACATTGTGCATACTGAAAAATAGGAAAAAATTGCTCTAAGTCCACACGATGATAAAAGATTCTTATTGCCTCATAGTACAGACATTTTGCCCTGGGGACATTACAGAATTATGGAAGACCAGATGGCGCACGCTGCAATGGAAGTGGAGGGGGATACAGAGGAGGGGATGGTGGAAGAGAGGGGGTACAATGCAGCTAATGGTAAAGCTGAAGGACAAACAAGAGAGGGAGAAAGTGAGAGGGGGAATGAGCAACCAATGTAAATGCATCGCGGGTGGGGATGACACTTTATGATGATGGAGGTGAACCAATCGTGATTGAGTATGACGTCTTAGAGGAGTTTATGCACGAATGGGACCCATCATTAGAGCTCCGTGAAGTACGAAAATAACTTGCATATATCACAATAAAAAAAATTCCAGTAATTGCGGAATTGTTAACAACATTAGCAACCGCAAAGTAAAAAACTGCGGGTACTTTAGTTTTTTTATAAAAAATTAAAAACATTTTGGGTAGCGGGAATCTATAGATATACCGTTTTCCCAGCTGGTGCTACTTATAGAAGTACTAGACCAATGCAAATTGATAACAATTTAATTGCGGGTTATGAAAATAATTGCGTTGTTACCAAATTCGCAGTAATTGTTAATTAATTTATTATATAATTATTTCGATCATTCAGGTGCGAAATCCGACCACGTTCGGATTTCAAATTCCATGTTCCGCGTTTCAGCGTTCCAAGCATCGCGGTCAGATCGCGGACATCGCCGTCTGCTCGTTTTGATTTCATTGTCGTAATCGACATAACCTATAGTTCGAATCTACATAATTGTTATCAGTTTTCAGAAGGAAGAAATAATTGTACGAGTTCTCTTACTCCACAATAGTGATGTGTTTTATAAAAATTAACACTGTGAACAACATGTAATATGTGACCAAATTTGGGCTCACAGTGTCAGTGATTACTGTGATCAGTGATTCTTCAGTCAGAACTTTCCTGCGAGCAGCTGATAGCCGAGCATAATTGATTGACAAACGAGATTTACCAGTGGACGGAATTTAACAGTGCCAGTTGTTTATGCATTAATAAAGCCACCTGATTTAGATGCTGTGTGGGCAGTACGGGCTGGCAAGCAGAGTGCTTCAAGGTATGCTTTATATTTAACATTTTTTTATTGGAAAATCTAATTTTCTACTTTTTAATATTCCTCTATTCCAGAAGAGTTGGTCTACTGCCACCAGAAAACAACGAGAAAAGCTTCTTGAGTTGATCCGAAGACTTGCTGGAGATGAAAAGGATGGAGTCATATGATCAAAATTCTACAGAAATTATCGATCAGGTCTTAAATGACAAAATATTAGACTATTTTTTTTTGGAGATACTCAAAAAATGGCTTGTCAATGTGTGAAAGAATTAAAAAGTGTCGACAAATTTTCATCAAGTGCAAGAAAGAATCAATTGAAAGAAAGCATTGGAGCCCTTTAGGGAGGATATTGTCAAAATGGAAAGAATTGTTTTAAACGATGGTTATACTCCAGTATCTATGATTCTCTGTAGGGTACAAAATTAAATATCTCTATTCTCAGTTCTCAATGGAATAATTAGAGAAGTACAAAATTTGCACAAAATTTACATGGTTGCAAAATATTACAATGTCTACATCATTACGTTCATACCGGTGTTCCCCAAGTGAATGACCCATTGAAATGTGGGATTCTGATATTAACATGGAAGTACAGCCTTACTATATTAGATATTCGTTAGCCTCTAAAATATTAACCATTGGTCAAACAATCATTATGTTTGGTAATGATCCTCATCAGAGAAAAGATCTGAATATGATGACAAAAAATGCAGAGAATTTGATATGGGGTAAGAAAGAGTACGAGTATTTTAAGAAACTGAGAAGTTTGTAGACTAAGCCAACGTTTGCACTTATTGAATTTGAACGAACCGTAGACGAGCTGAAACAGTTGCTGCGTAACGCAGCATCTGTGGTACGTCGAGGTTGAAGAGGCACAGCTCAAGTCGTCTCAAGCTCATTAAAGACTTTTATTTAATGGGACGTGGCGACATGTTTCTCGAGTTCATTAGACTAGCATTGCATGTACTTGACAAAACTTCAACTAGTCATACATTGCGGGATATAAATTTAGCCTTTCAAATGGCAATAAGAAAAATCCATTCCACGGATGAAGCTGTCTTGGAGAGTTTCAACTTTGCTGTACCTGTTCTCTCATCCAGCAAAGATGAAGCTGTTACAGAAATAAAAGAACAAAGTACTGCTGGCAATGCTGAATTTTCGGAAAAAGAAAGAGAAGATCCTATAGGTATATTTTTTTAGTCTTTAATGTTTCATTTTCTTTACAATAAGTTGCTATATTTACTATATTATTAAATTTTTTTTAGGTTAAAAGGGCTATAGTCTCATTATTTTAAAATACAAAGTAACTTGGTCACTTTACTTGCTATTAAAACCAAAAACTCTTGGAAATTACAATACACTATTTAGATTTTTGCTGCGAGTGAAGAAAACTCAAATCAATTTATGGAATCTCTGGAGGAATCCTATGAACTCAAAAAATATGTAAGTAGTTAACAAATCCTGGAGAGCATTTGGCACAATTATTGTTACGGCTTGATTTCAGCAGATGGTTGTGATGAAGAAAATTCAAATCAATTTATGGAATCTCTGGAGGGATCGTATGAACTCATAAATTATCATTAGTGATGCTGATTTAAGTGATATAGTTTTAAATATGCATAAAGTTTAAAAGCAATGAATGTACAATAAATTAAAGCATAAAATAAAGAGTATGATCATTTGACTATACGTAAGAGTCTGTGTATAATAACAAAGTAATTTTACAAGTTAAATAAAAACTTTAGAAAAGATTGTCAATGAAAGATATATTTTTGCATGGTGAATCAATATTAACAAACCCAATCCAATTAAGGTAAGCTGAAGTATCAAATTTATCAAAAAATTCTTTAGGGATTTGATCTAGGTTTTCTAATGGATCTTCATCGCATGTCGCATCCCCACAATTAGAAGGACTTACTTGGATAGGTTTTTATACTAGTTCACTGATTTTTCATTTATATAACTTTTTGTTATTGAAATATTTATTCAAAATTTTATTAACATAAATTGCTGATACCAATTAGAGTCAAAAATATGCAGCTTCCGAATACAAATAAACATACAAAATTCATACTATTTTGTACTCATGAACTCTATATTATTCTTCTTTGAAACTAGCTAAAAATCAATTGAGACAGAACAAGTCGAAGTTCGAAAGAATAAAATAATATAATTCACATTTTATTTCAATTTTTTAAAACGTTTCTTGTCAATTCTCATCATCCGTTCCTCTGTCCGAGTATTTTTTCCTATTATTTACATTAATGGTGCTATGATGAGAACCATCGCTTTCACCTGCTTCTGTTTGCCTTTGCCGTCTGTTGATGCCTTAAAAACAAAACAATAAATTTATTATTTCTAATAAATAAGTCAATAAATAATAAAAATAAATGTAATTATCGCATTTTTGAGTAATTGTTCTTACGTAATTTACCTGGTAGTTCACAGACGACAACCTTTTATGTTGTTGCGATTATTGTTATTATTATTAATACTCTCAATCTTGTGTGTTTGGTTTTTATTTGTTAGTATTCTTGTGACTGAAGTTGGCCCATTTTGAGAATTTTGAAATACATTCTGCTCGTTGTTCAATAATGCTGGCTGTTGAGTATTATCAGAGAATCGACAATCCTTAATAATCAAAAGCTGAGCGCCACATTTCTTCAGGCCTTTTTGCCTCAGTTCTTTCATACTGAGAAAGTGAGGTGCCACTTCAGCATTACTGATCTCTCCATTTCGTTTAATGAGAGTGCTTTCTTGCTGTTTGTGGTCACCCAGAGGTTACTTGAGTTTAGTACAGTTTATTTGAACACACAATAGCGATTACCGAGTACCACAGAAGCAAGTGATTTCTTCTCCAGTTTTGACGTTACTTACAATTTGTTATACTCATTATTTAGCACTGTAGTAATTAAGTCGTTTAGCTTTAAGTCAAATAAATTTCTACATATTTTTTCTGGTTTTTTATCATTTTTCAATTTTATGAAACCTACTTTAACTGATGACTTCTTTTTTTTACAATCACGTAATATAAATTTTTCCATTTTAATTGGATTAGGTATTCGTTCCTTCTGATATTTAAAATAAGTCTCAGATCTTGCTGATGTACCAACTAAATTTGGCGAATGAAAATAATCTTTCATGCAGTTAGTCCACGATGGGAAAGTATAACACACATTCTTAAATAATTTTATAAAATCTGGACAATAATAAAAATTAGCTTTATCAGACAGCGTTTCTTCAATGTTAAATGATGATATTTCTGCAAAAAGATTATCTATACATGATGTTAAATTAGTGTGTGCTTCTGCATCTATAAATACTGGTTTCTTAATGTTTTGATTCATATAGTTATTTGTACTCGGAGTCGTCATTTCATTTAACTCATGTTCATAAGTTTTAAAAATATTCATTAGCTTTGAAATGTATATATAAGCTTCAGAACCCTCTTCTGCTAATTGACTATTAGCAATAATTACAATAGATCTCACAACATCTATGAACTTTTCTAAGTTGTTAACCTGAGTCAAATATCCCACACTTCTTAAATAGAAATCACGAACATTTTGATTTACTTGTTTGAGACATTTCCAATCAGCAATAGCTTTTAACAAATGTGCCACATCATGGCGATAATAGCAATTTGGTAATTCATGATTTTTTTCATCAAGTAATACTCTAAAGCACTGTGCATTGTATTCTTTGAATGTCATCTTATTAAAAGATAGACAAATGGCATTTTGTAATGCTACAGAGCCATCCGTTGAAATCTCCTTAGGAATTTTTGCTCCACTCTCAATCCATCTGTCTAATATTTCCTGAATAACTGGAACATGGTGTATGGATAAAATTGCTTGTAATACTGGTATAATTTTTTTTTCTATTCCAATAACCATTACATAATAGTATGTTGTTTTTTATTTTATACCCGGATAGAACTTGTATTTTCTGAATAAACCACCAGTTGAATCGAATGATAAGGGTAATATTTTATGTTGAATTTCATTCCAAAACTGTAATTGATAATCAGAAAAGTACACGATGTAAAAAGGATTGACTGATTATTTTCTGATATTACAGTGATCGATAAATACTTTATTTGTTATAGACTTCCTTTTGAATTCAGTGTATCCAATAGATTCATCTAATGCCTCTTCTTTGACTTTTCTTAAAGTAAGTGTACTATTTAAATCTGGTTATTCATAATTAGTATTAATTTTTCCAAGTTCCGATTCACGATAATTAGCTGCAGTTTGATAACGCATAGCTTTTTTGACTTCACACCTTCTTGATCCTTTAAGCTTGAGCTTTTTTGAATGAGAAATTGCATATGTGGCAAAAGTTTTGACACGTATACTCAACTTATCTTCATTGTTGTTGCCTTCTCCAAGTATGCCTGTATTACAGTCGCTACAATTCCCATAAAATTTGAATTTATCCTTCGTGATATGTCCATTCAAAGTAAAAGGACATGGCAAATTTGTCAAAATCTTAATTTTTTCTCTTATTTTCTCCGTCCACTCTTTTTTCTTCTTCTTTGTTTCTAAACAATCTATCACGTCATCTTTTGGTATTTCTAGATTAAAATCTAATTCATCACAATTATAAGGATTACTTATGTCATATTCTGCATAATCTGAATCATATGAAGTAATCTTATTTTTTTGCGTCTTCTGAACTTTAAAAAAATTTCTCAACTCATCTCTGCGTCTTTCGTTTTTATAAACGAAAAAAAACAATGATTTTGGTAACATTTTTAACCTTAAAGATTTTTGTATATCATTCCAAATTTGACTAGCATAACCTTTCAGTGATCCATCGTTATTAAAAATATCCGGCCACTTCTTTAGCTCAGATATTAAAAAGGTTTCCGAGACTTCTGCTTTTTTTGGCATTATTTTTTACTGAGAGAAACAAACATCAGTATCTGATGTGTATGCAAGTCTCGGGTCGTTGCTGTGCTTCGTAGAAATCAAAACGTTACATGACGAGAGTGAATTCGCACATAGCAACAGATTCTGATCATTCTGGCATCTGGACGTTATTTCTGATGTAAAATACACATACAGGTATAGTAATATACCAAGTAATAATGTATGCTTCGACTGTTTGGCGATAAGTGGCGACACTGGCGACATTCAGAGAATTCACTGTGGACAAAAATGAGATTTGAATTGTTATACATATAAGTAGTCTATTCCATTTAATCTACAAAAAGGAGACCAAAACGGTGCATTATGCACTCAATGCGCGAAGTACGCTTACCTTTCTAGTACTGTCAGAAAAGGGCGAATAACCTCTATGATACTTGTACAAAATTGTTTTTCTTATCTTCTCTTGTACTATATTTTCTACTAAGCATTTTGTTTCATCCACAAACAATGGGTAAAAGGGGTCCAAAGCCTGCAATATCACACGAAAATAAAGTTATAGCTTTAAGACAATTTACGATTTTTGATAATTTTAACCGTGTAAAAAGTGAAGGTGATCCAGTATGGCAAGAAGTTTGTGACTATATTAATAAAGAATACCCTTGTGACAAACAAATGACAATTCGCAACATCCAAACGTATGTTGCCCAAAATAGGAATAATGTACTTTTTGATTTGCAAAGCTTGACAGCGGATTAAACATCTGATAATAATGGCAACATTATCAAAGCAATCACTTCTGCGGCGGAAGAAAAAAGCAAAAGCTGTAATGAAAAAAAGGACTTGCTGACTTTGAGGAACAATGTTATGTACAAATCTATTATTTTGGAAGTCACAACTTTTCCATTCAATATTTTTCATTGGTCTATGGAAGCCATAGAGTTTGCTTGTAGTGCATCGAAAAACAAAGAATTCATGTTTGGGGAGATAGGAAGTTTTTGCAAACCTTTTCATTTTCCTGATGGCACAGAATCTAAATCTATAAGTTTATTGAGTTTTGGTATAAGAATAGATAATATATTTGTTCCTATTTGCCAATTGTCGACAGAAAAAAATAGTACAACTATCTTGAACAGATTTTTTAATGAAATTTTAAGAAGTGCGTTACCTATTCCTAATAAATTAGTAGTAGACTATCGTAATAATCATTACATAGCTGCAAATTATGTTTTTAATGGACTCATATCATTTGAAAAATATTTAACATTATGTTTCTTTTACTTAAAAAAAAATCAGGTTGACCTCTTACCAAAGTGTTTAATTCATACAAACATCAGATTTCTGATAGCCAAGATTTGCAATTGGAATTGTATGAGTGAAATTTCTCTACAGTCTGTGAAATATTTATATATATATTGTATTGTGTTGCTCAGTTTTCAGACAAATTTGTATAATTTTGAGGATATACTTTTAAAAGTGTTCGTACTATGTCTTAGTGAATTTCAGAGTGATACTACTCATGAATTTTTTAAAGACCTTATCTCAAGAATAAAAGAATCTAACATAGATCAAATGTATAGCAAAGAAATTTTAAATATCATAAAAGATGAATGTGAAAAAATCTCAAATTCTGACTGTATTTTAAACAAGGTCTCAGATGTCGATTATACTGAATGTCAACATATTTTAAGATACATTATTGATATTGTTGTGAGAGCAAAACAGTATACTGCGACAGAAGGTATGGAATGCCAAAGACATGCATATTATAATGAAGACATATGCAAAAATTTAATTCAATGCTGTGTTGAATTCGTTATATGGACCAGAATATTGTTCAAAGAAAGTGATGATGAAAAATCATTTGGTGAATTATTGAATGATTATAAAAATGATTTTAAATCTTTTTTAGAAAAGGAAACTGGCTCTTTACCATCGGTTGATATCTGTTTACAAAAAAATATTGACTATTTAGAAAGTAAACTAGAATGTATAAGAAATGTTGTAAATCCATTAGAAAGAGTTGTACCTAAAGTAAGTAACAAACGAGATTATTTAAACTATAATGAAAACTGGATGGGATTGAACAAAATGGATTCTGACAGCGATAGCACCTCCAGTATTACTTCAGAGAGTTTCTCATCAACCAGCAGTGATTCACAGTTATCTGTAGATAGCTTTTGTGAGCAGGATATTTCATCAATTGTTGATTCAGTTATTAGTGACTTAAACATTTCCTTAACTAAAACATGTGATCATGAGTTGACTACTAATATATTAGATGATCAAACTACATCAATCCAAAAAGAGTCAATTCAAGAATGTAATAAAAGAGGAACATACGTAAGACCATGTCCAGAAATTGATCTGATTAATCAAAAACCATCAAAACAACAAAAAAAAAAACGAAAAATAATAAAAAATTATAATCTTTTGAAACCAAAAACGTATAAAAGAAATAAAATTATTGTCACTACATCAAGTTTTTTCGACTCCATTGTAGAAGTTTTATCATCCAGTTATTATAATGTACAAAAATTTCAAACTTCAATCGACACATTTTCTGATTCATTAAGTAAAACCAAAACTGATTTTTTAAATTGTCTTAAAGACTATTTTCATACTTTTAATGTGACCAAATTATATGCTGAAAGACTTCGTTTATTAATGGATATTTGTAATGTAACAAATAATAAAATCAACTGGACTTCGTTAATTGGAGAATTTTATGAGTATCTTATGTATCCTAATATTTTTATAAAATTACAGTGTTTGAATTGTGAATCAGTTATGTATCAGTATTTCAATTTGATTAAACTGACATCAAGAAGAGACTTATATTCTACAAACTTATCATCTTTGGTACATGAATATCTAATGGCGAGAAAAAATGTTTGCGTTAGTTGTGAAAATAGTCAAGTTACAAGTAAACAATATACAATCAAGGATATTTTGTGTATCAATGTAGAAAAAGAAACGACTGAACAATATACTATAAAATTAGAACAATTAGTGCCTCTTCTAACTGTTTTAAAAGAAAAGTTTATTTTGACTGGTATTATTGGTTACGAAGAACCTATTGGTAAACATAAACTCCGGCACTATGTTACATATGATAGAAGTGTAAAAGGATCCTGGCGAAAATATGACAATACAAATATTGAATCCTCAATTCCAGATAAAGTTAATAAAGCTATGAATATTAATGTCGCACTGGTATTCTATGTTAAGTATGATACTATTGAAAATTCAATGTGTGATGTAATAGAAAATGAAAAAAGTGACTCTTATCTAGTAGACCAAAGTATCGATACAGATCCAAGTCATAACAACTCAATTGTTTTACAAGTTGAATGTGAAGAAAAAAATAATATTAATGTGTCAGATCATGAAATAATTTTAGACTCGGAAACATCTGAAGCAAATATAAATTCTTTAAGTAATTTAGAAGCTACGAAAACTCAAGATATAATCAATGCATGCCATAAAGTCGCAAATTCTTCCAAAGAAGACAGCTTTAATGAAAGCTATACGGAAAGGCAGTGGGTAGATCAGTCTACTAGTTCATTGGAATCCGATGATGAATTTACGAACTTATTTACTAACAATTCAGCCCCCTGGAGAAACTTAATACAAAATGGACTAATCTTACCACATATGAAATTATCCTTGCAATTAGTCAGATTAATAAATACTTGTCCTATTGACAGTATTATTGAATTATTCACTGCTGCTTATTGTTTCCAAGCATCATTCGAATACTTCCTTTTTGAAATGGACATTTCCGGCAAACCCAAGCATGAAGTTTTTAAAATTGTTAAAGAATATGTTGATACACAAATGAGAAATATATATTATACAAAAAGAATGGAATGGTGTAAATCACAACCGCAGTTATATATACAAAAACAAAATAGTGAGTATCTTTTAATTGATTGCAGAGACAATGTTGTACGTCTATTCGAAGCAATAATGTCAAATACTTGTTCGATTGCAAGAACAACAACTTGTACGTGTAATTACATCAACACTCGGACTTACAATATTCAAACTATAAATACTAATCTAGCGATAGATGATTCATCAATATATTCATCAATGAGTTGGAAAGCTATCTTAAAATATGCTTTTCAAAAAATAGTACTCAATGTTATAAATGCAAAAATGAAGCAACACTCAGATACAAAATAAAAAACTATTTATGTGTAGAATTGGAGACTAATTTTTTAATGCATCAAAATACGCAATGCTATTTAAATAGCATTCCACTTCATCTTCATTTGTATAATGAAGATGTGACGGACCTCCGGGCACCGCCTAAGATTTGAATTCGGCGCCGAGTACCCCGTCGCCATCTGCGTGATTGGGGGATTTTGATCGCGTAATTTATGTGTGTATGTGTGTTGTGAGAATGAATAGCGACGAGTGAAGTTCGATTCGCGAACAGAACGCTGCGAGAGGCCCAGGAGGACGCTTCGGGCTCTCGTATAGTCAGGCTAGTACAACGCGACGCAAGCTCTGCAAAAACCCGAGAAGGGGTAAGTTTTAAAGTCCTAGAAATAGATAATTCGTGATGCGGCCGACTAAATCGCGATTTGAATAGTTTTTGCATAGGCTATCTTGGTAACCACCGAGCGGGCGCAGTGCGACGCTCTCAGCGCTATTTGAGCAAATCCATCATCAAGACATATCAAAGACCAATCGAGATCTGGGCTCATCTGTACATAGACGAAACAACATTGTCTCTCGAGGTCGCCGGCCGTTTGTAACCACCTGCACAGCAGTATCCAGGTTTGCCAGCCGAGTTTAACTGGACCGCCGACAAATCAATTCGATTTGAAAGTATAATTGACTTATTTTATCTGTAATCGGCGTCGCGTTGTAAAACGAAAAAGGCGTATATAATTTGACAAGCGCCGAAGAGCGCGAACTAATTTAATATTTCGTTTCTCCGGATTCCGATAAACCGTAAATATTGATGTACAGTGTGATTTGTGTGATTTGTGTGTGTGTGAATATGAATCATCGATGCTCCGTTGCGGCCTCGCGCTAGTCGCAAAATTATGTTACCTAATTAATAAACATTACATATAAATCAATCCTACGATTATTACAAAGATTATAATTTAGTAGGAGTAATAGCATTCGACTTACCACACGTTTCTACTAATTCACTAATGCATTACTATACGTTTATTAAATTGCCAAATGCAGAATGGGAAGAGCGAAACGACTTAAAACAGGTCATATTATGACATTCCAAGAAAAGTAAAATAAAAATTAGACCAGCTCTACTGTTCTATTCAAGAAAAAATGTTTATAAAGAGTAAATACAAATTTTTCCGTACAATAATTCTAATGTATTTTGCTTAATTTTAAAACATAATATTTTTTCAGCACTTTACGTAATTACTTATATAAGTCTTAGGAGAGAACTGGAATACTTCTGGAAGAAATTGTTCTACCACTGCATGAAACTGCAAGGAGAGCAAACATATCCTTTCTACGAGAAGGTTTGAGCAGTGGAGTATCTGCAACTGGGTTAGATTCAGCAGGCAACACACCTTATACTGGGCTGCACGTGCTGGACACGAAGACTGTGTTAAGTTACTACTAGAAATACCAAATCCTGCTGTGAATGCTCACGTAGTTAAAGATTTTATCGAAATACAAATTTTAAACTAAACTATTCATGGAATTATGTAATCTGCAACAGAATAAAATGGGTAATACTTCTCTACATGTAGCTGCTAGTCATGGACATTTGAGCATTGTTAATCTCTTATTAGAAACTGGTAGTGATACTACTTTAAGAAATAATAGTGGCTCAACTGCCGAAGAATTAGCTTGTGATTCATCAGTTATAAAAAATGCAATCCAAATGAGCCAGCAACAATACAATGCAACAACCGTGTACGACTACAATGAAGAAGACTACAATGATGAAAGCGACTGAAATTCATTCCACAAGTTGTTATTTATAAATTTATATCTGTTTCCTGGTATTTTATAAATAAAGTTTTGTTATTAATAAAATTAAGAAAATATATTTTACATGATGTATTACATCGCAATCTAGCTCTAGCCTTCCATTGCATTTATATCTTTTTCCTGCTAAACCACCTGTTGAAATCAAGCCGTAACAATAAATGTGCCAAATACTCTCCAGGATTTCTTAACTACTTACATATTTTTTGAGTTCATATGATCCCTCCAGAGATTCCATAAATTGATTTGAATTTTCTTCATCACAACCATCTGCTGAAATCAAGCCGTAACAATAATTGTGCCAAATGCTCTCCAGGATTTGTTAACTACTTACATATTTTTTGAGTTCATAGGATTCCTCCAGAGATTCCATAAATTGATTTGAGTTTTCTTCACTCGCAGCAAAAATCTAAATAGTGTATTGTAATTTCCAAGAGTTTTTGGTTTTAATAGCAAGTAAAGTGACCAAGTTACTTTGTATTTTAAAATAATGAGACTATAGCCCTTTTAACCTAAAAAAAAAATTTAATAATATAGTAAATATAGCAACTAAAGACTAAAAAAATATACCTATAGGATCTTCTCTTTCTTTTTCCGAAAATTCAGCATTGCCAGCAGTACTTTGTTCTTTTATTTCTGTAACAGCTTCATCTTTGCTGAATGAGAGAACAGGTACAGCAAAGTTGAAACTCTCCAAGACAGCTTCATCCGTGGAATGGATTTTTCTTATTGCCATTTGAAAGGCTAAATTTATATCCCGCAATGTATGACTAGTTGAAGTTTTGTCAAGTACATGCAATGCTAGTCTAATGAACTCGAGAAACATGTCGCCACGTCCCATTAAATAAAAGTCTTTAATGAGCTTGAGACGACTTGAGCTGTGCCTCTTCAACCTCGACGTACCACAGATGCTGCGTTACGCAGCAACTGTTTCAGCTCGTCTACGGTTCGTTCAAATTCAATAAGTGCAAACGTTGGCTTAGTCTACAAACTTCTCAGTTTCTTAAAATACTCGTACTCTTTCTTACCCCATATCAAATTCTCTGCATTTTTTGTCATCATATTCAGATCTTTTCTCTGATGAGGATCATTACCAAACATAATGATTGTTTGACCAATGGTTAATATTTTAGAGGCTAACGAATATCTAATATAGTAAGGCTGTACTTCCATGTTAATATCAGAATCCCACATTTCAATGGGTCATTCACTTGGGGAACACCGGTATGAACGTAATGATGTAGACATTGTAATATTTTGCAACCATGTAAATTTTATGCAAATTTTGTACTTCTCTAATTATTCCATTGAGAACTGAGAATAGAGATATTTAATTTTGTACCCTACAGAGAATCATAGATACTGGAGTATAACCATCGTTTAAAACAATTCTTTCCATTTTGACAATATCCTCCCTAAAGGGCTCCAATGCTTTCTTTCAATTGATTATTTCTTGCACTTGATGAAAATTTGTCGACACTTTTTAATTCTTTCACACATTGACAAGCCATTTTTTGAGTATCTCCAAAAAAAAATAGTCTAATATTTTGTCATTTAAGACCTGATCGATAATTTCTGTAGAATTTTGATCTTATGACTCCATCCTTTTCATCTCCAGCAAGTCTTCGGATCAACTCAAGAAGCTTTTCTCGTTGTTTTCTGGTGGCAGTAGACCAACTCTTCTGGAATAGAGGAATATTAAAAAGTAGAAAATTAGATTTTCCAATAAAAAAATGTTAAATATAAAGCATACCTTGAAGCACTCTGCTTGCCAGCCCGTACTGCCCACACAGCATCTAAATCAGGTGGCTTTATTAATGCATAAACAACTGGCACTGTTAAATTCCGTCCACTGGTAAATCTCGTTTGTCAATCAATTATGCTCGGCTATCAGCTGCTCGCAGGAAAGTTCTGATTGAAGAATCACTGATCACAGTAATCACTGACACTGTGAGCCCAAATTTGGTCACATATTACATGTTGTTCACAGTGTTAATTTTTATAAAACACATCACTATTGTGGAGTAAGAGAACTCGTACAATTATTTCTTCCTTCTGAAAACTGATAACAATTATGTAGATTCGAACTATAGGTTATGTCGATTACGACAATGAAATCAAAACGAGCAGACGGCGATGTCCGCGATCTGACCGCGATGCTTGGAACGCTGAAACGCGGAACATGGAATTTGAAATCCGAACGTGGTCGGATTTCGCACCTGAATGATCGAAATAATTATATAATAAATTAATTAACAATTACTGCGAATTTGGTAACAACGCAATTATTTTCATAACCCGCAATTAAATTGTTATCAATTTGCATTGGTCTAGTACTTCTATAAGTAGCACCAGCTGGGAAAACGGTATATCTATAGATTCCCGCTACCCAAAATGTTTTTAATTTTTTATAAAAAAACTAAAGTACCCGCAGTTTTTTGCTTTGCGGTTGCTAATGTTGTTAACAATTCCGCAATTACTGGAATTTTTGTTATTGTGATATATGCAAGTTATTTTCGTACTTCACGGAGCT
>CM053170.1:34808901-34854948 GCA_012977825.3 Pteromalus puparum | reverse complement strand
TACTGCAGGCTTTCATCCCGAGCGGATCTCCGGTGAGACCTCTTCTCCAGGAGCCTGTTGAATACCAGAAAAACGATTACGAGGTCTAAAAGGCGGACTGTGGAGTTAGCTGAAATGAGCTTAAACTTCTAAAAGGCGATTATGGGAGGATAGAACAATCGTCAAGGGTCTGAAGGCGGCGTGTGGTATGTGAAATCGTTGAAAAATAATTTTTGTGAAAAAGTATTTTTCACCAAAAAAATGAACGCCACCCGACCTTTGTAACTTGCAGTCTGTTAAGGACCCGTTATTATCGACTCCGCAATTACTGGTATGTTGTTTTATTACGATATATATAAGTTATTTTACGTGAGTCAGGGAGCTCTGAAGTCCCGAGCTCTCTTTAACGACTGAGATAGAGCGCGGGCGTCCGGTGGAAAGGGGGAAAATATTCCAACCTTGGGGTAGCCAGTCCTTTTAAGTACACCTCAATGGTTAAACTATATCTGGTAATAAAGTCAATCATAATCAAAACAGCAAAAATATTTTTTTTCAAAAATCGAAAAATGGCCATGACAACTCGGTCATAAAATAGGTCTAAATCTTAAAAGAAACATTTACCTCGAATTCAGAATCGAGAAACATATATGCCCGTCCAATCTTATTACGATCGATCACGTAGTTCCAGAATTATAAACAGTATACGTACGCACGCATGCAGCGCACCGGCAACGCACGCACGCACGCACACACACACACACACACAGCACCCACACACACACGACACACACCACACCACAGACAAATACCTCCTGCACACGGGACATTTATAAAACCATGACAAATCTACAATTACTAAGCTTTAATTATCAATTAATATGGTTTTAACAAAAATAATAATGTTCAGTCACACAGAGTATCAGGGTGAGAGTGGAAGAATTGAATCTTAATATCTTTTAAACTAAAAGGTTTCATAAGCCTACAAAAAAACTACCGAAGTGATCAAAAGATCAATCTTTTCCTAAAATTTCAACTCAATTTAACTTTTTACTCCCTTTTTAGTTTTGAATTTTTATCTCAAAAACTAGTCGCCAAAATTGCTTTAAATTTTTACAACTAGTAGATATCATTGTTTTTTATTGTCATGAATTTTTCAAAACATTTAACTATTTATTTGAGTTATATGTTTATCGAAAAATTACCTTTTATATCATAAAAAATGAACAGATCAGTTCAATCTAGAAAATCTTGCGGGAAAAAGTAGACAAATTATGTTCTTTTAGATACACTATGTATAAATCATATCATTATAAAAAAGCAAAAATATTTTTTCAAAAACAGAAAAATGGCTATAATATGGCATAAAATGGTATAATCGTTAAAACAAAAATGACCTAATTCAGAATTAGAAAAAATATATGCATGTCAAATTTTATTACGATCCGTCGCATGGTTCCAAAATTATGGCGGTATACGTACATACACCACACACACACACACACACACACACACACACACACACACACACCACACACACACACACACACCACACACACACACACACAGCCATCCGCACGGACATTTTCTAAAAACGTATGATTCGTACTCTAAACACCTCTAAATGCGTTTCCACAAAGTATTAGCAAAACTGAAAATTTTACTATTACAAAGCTTCCTCTTGAGGAGGAAGCAAAAAACAAAATAAAAATCTACAACACACCTATTTCAGCATTCACTTCTATCGGCTGTCCTCAAGACAGCCATTTTTTTTACAAATGAATATATATTTTCAATAACTTGTACATAATAATAATAATACACAAATAAATTTATTTAAATAAACATAATATTATTTGCTTTTTTATTGACTACAACCTAATTCCTTATCCATTTACAAAGTCACAGAGTTATATCAAAGAATTTCATCTTTATTAATCCAACTATTATGTTCGTCACTAACTAACTATTTAACAAATACGCGTTTACCACTTTTCTTTAAAACTTTTTCTACAAGATAAATTTCAGGATACATAGTTTTATGAATTTCCGTTTCATAAAAGCCGCCGGAGACGGGTTTATCATAATAATCTTTGAGGTGGTAAGTTATCGGATTTGTTTTTACAACTCGCGTTATTGTGAAAATTTCAGTAGACCAGTTTGGAGTGTAACCTTTTTCAAAAATATTCTTGATCTTACTTATTCGTACTCATCTACTTTAAATCTACTTATCTATCCTACTTTAAATTTCGTTTTTTTGCTGGTGACTTTTCATTAGGAAAACGTCTCTTGAGCTCTCTCTCATTTGCCTGGTTAACATTTTCAGGCTCAATTCCTGTCGTCCGATGTTTTCTCGAATTGTATGCTTTGAGCAAGTTAGGTAGAATATTCAACCATTTGTAGCTTTCTTGTTTGCTGAATTTTATCCACATTGCATTTTTGAATGTTCTATTGAATCTTTCACATATGCTTGCATGAAAATTACTATGTGAAGAGTATAGGTTTATCTTGTGATTTTCATGAGATTTTGGAAATTTGAATTGTAAAATTCTTTTCCTTGGTCAGTTTGTAGATTTTTCGGTACTCGTCCTTGTTTCAATATCGACTTCATAGCTGCAGTAACATCATTACCACTCTTTGACTTGACAGGGACGGCCCATGCATACTTTGAAAATATATCTATGACAGTGAGTAAGTAATGAAAACCTTTGTTCTCATCAGAGTATGGTATCATTTCAACAAGATCAGCTTGCCAAGTCTCATCTGTACCACGTATGTCATATTTTCTTCTCTTGTAGCGGCGCCGTGCTGGCTTATGAAGCTCTTCAGCTCCCCTTTGATGTTCCATCTTTATGGTCTATAGCGGATGAAAATCCTCTGGAAATTCATATATACGATCTTTTAATTGTCTATTCACTTCTTCAATCAATTTCAGTTTTGCAGCCACATCCACTTGATGTTTTTCAACTTCCTGCTTATATTCTTCTATAACTTTACTTATTCCAAAACGCGGTACGTAAATATTGGCTATGCTAATTAATGAAAATCTTCTGTTCTGAAATAATATCCTCTTCAAAATATAATTTTTTGCTGCAACTGCTTGGCATTGTATTCCATTTTTTACCTAAAAAAAAAAAATCAAATTAAAGCCAAAAAAAACACTGTGTACCTAAATAATATTTTAAGTAAAACCACGTATGATCTGCATCTTATAAGCACTGCATCTGCAAAAATATAAATGACATCAATTACATGAAATCAGTTAAATTATATGAAACATATTGTACCTGAAAGTTACACATCATGAAGATCCAGTATTATCGATAATCAGGCATATGACGGATGCCCTTGATCCTACTGCTCCCCATTTAGTAGACCATGATATCTCCAATTGTAGTATGACTTTAACACTAAAAAACAAAAGAAATCATATTAAAAACTCATGGTAACAGATAATTATTTAACTCACTGATCTCACCTGATAAAAACACTCATCCGTCAATAGTGGTAAGCAATACTGCCGGAGTCTTGATAGAGCTTTCTTCCAACTCCAAGATTTTGATGGCTTAGATACCAACGACACCAATATCTTTAGTTATACTCTGGTGCATGCAGTAGACTGTGATACCAACAACTGCAGCATTGCTCGTACATCTATACATACAGGAAAATATGTTAAAAACTTTTCTCACATAGTTTATATTAACAAACAGAAAACTAGCAGTATATTAATAATCCCTGTTAAGGTACCCGTAAGCAATAAAAAATATCTATTTTAAAAACTTAGAACATGTATAAAGTGTTTTAAATTATTAAAACTTATTAAAGACTCAATATCAATTAAACTTACAGCACAAGTCATTGTAATATTTTGTATATTACCATGTCGAATACTACAAACCAATCTTCAGAGCCGTATTAAAGTGGTTAAATTATCCAACAATATCAACAATACTCCCAGAAAGTATGAATCCAGCTCCAAGATCATCTCCTGGTGGTTCAAGCAGCCAGGAACGCCAATCAGGACACTCAGGAAGCAAAAATACAGCCTCGTGGTTATTTTCAGGTGGTTCAGGCAACTAGAAACGCCTTCAGCACATCCAGAAAGTTGGAATATAGCTCCAGGTTATCTCTGGGTGGTGAGATCAGCCAGAAACACCAAGCAGCATGGCCAGATAACGTTGAAATATCCGGAGACGCCAATCAGCATCACCACAAGCAGAGTAAATCGAGCTCCTGGGTAATCTTGATATGATTAGAGAAGTTAGCAACACCAACCTATACTGCTTCGATGGTGTGAATCAGCTCTAGAGACATCTTGAGATATTTGAAGTAGCCAATAACACCAAGCTGCACTGCAGAGGCAGTACGAATCAGCTCCAGGATAGTGTAAGCGTGGTTGAATTGACAGTGATAAATAGTAAATTATCTCTGTCCTTTAAAAACCGCTACCATTGGGAGGCATCATCATGACAACACTGATTTAACTCTTAAAAAACAGATCACAAAATCACACTAATTTCATTGCACATAACGCAATAAATATCTGTTGTAAACATAACGAACACAGGAACAAAGGAAAACCAGTCATGGATCTTATGCGATAGTGAATCCTCGTCCAGACAGCATCTTGCAAGAAGAATGTATCAGCACATCAATAGAATCAGCAGGAGCAGCAGCCGCCGGAGTAGTCCAAAAAACAAGGGATAACCTCCAAGCAAAAACTCAAGTTTTTTGTTGGAGCTACATGTCTTTCTATACTGCAGTACTCCTTGATGAAATAACACTCACACATTGCATCGTTGGTGCCATTCTAGTGCATCACATTTCAATACTATTCGCACTGTTTCAGAAACCAAGAACCGTGAGCAGCCGAACCACGAGCGAGATCGCGGTAATCGGACGCTGCTTGGATACACATAATACAGGCGCCGTAGCAGCACTTCTGATTTTCATGCTACTTATAACCCTGCTGCATCGCGACGTCATCGCCGTTTTGCACGACGCACTCACTTCTAAAATCGCCGTAACGTTGAATTGAGCTGAAAATTGCCGTGAGCAGAGATCGGGGTTCTGCTTCAAAACGTCAAAACGCACACGGCACTCGGCTGCATGGATATGTCGCTAACCGGTCGCCAGATCGATGCGCACAATGTATGCGCAGTAGTCGAGCTCGCTGCCTCGCTTGGACAGAGCCAACGAACAGCTGTTCGGCTTTGCTTGATAATTGAACTAATACTTTTTCTCTTCAAATTATGTAATAAACTATCTTTGCACCAAATTAATGACTTTAGGAATGGGATGGAATTCGCTTTGTTAAGCGTGACATCACAGCTTACATATAAACCAATGTATTTCCCACCAATAGGATAGTTCCGATTTTGGCCACCTTATGGAATTTCGCGTGTATAATTTGAATTAAAGAACTATAACAAGATAATATTGGTTTAATCTTACGAAATAATAATGGGTTTTTAATCATATTTAAAATAAATTTAGTTGCGATAAAAGAATACATGTTAAAATTTATATGAATGTCTGTATTCCAAAATCAACAATATTGAAAATCATGAGTCAAAAACTAAAATAATCAAAAAACTTTCAAGTTATGCATGGCCAACACATTTTCAATTGTATACGAAAAATATAAAAAATCAATGTTTTGTCAGTCAGCGAGCGCGCAGCGCGAGCACCGGCGGGCATGGCGAGCGCGGAGCGCGAGCATCGGGGGGTATGGTGAGCGCGAAGCGCGAGTGTCGGCTGGTATGGCGAGCGCGAAGCGCGAGCGTCAGCGGTCGTGCCTTGCATCGCTTCGCAAGGCCGCAAGGCCGCGCGTGGCGCGCTAGTTGTAATTATTTATAAGAATTTTAATTTTCAGGGTTTAAAAGTGGCTTGTCCCCTTAACAAAGTTTTTCTTGACTTTTATCAACCAGTTTTTTCTCAAAGTCTATCAATGAAACACTCGAAATATTACTTCTAAGGTGTGAATCTTTTGTTTTTAGTCACTATCCATACGATTTGCTTTATGCACATCGTAGACTAAAAGATAACGGGACGGCAAGTAAGCATTAAAAAAATAATTTTGAAAAGTACAACCATCTTATTTGTTATATACTAGTCAGCATATCCTAGCTAACACACTGATAAAAATCATTTCTTACTCTAAGAAGAGTTAGTTTCACTATAGCTTCAAGATGAAAATCTGCTTTGTGTTTAAATAATTCTTCTATAATTAGGAGGAATTTACTTGATTTTTTTTTATATTCATGATTTTGCTCATTTCTTTGCACAAGATGATTCGGATTAGTTTTAGAAGGTTTAGATAAGTTCTGCGAGAAGCGTGATGCACAAAGCGGTTTTTATCTTAAAGCTTTAGTGATATTGATGCTTTTTGGAGTAAGTAACAATTTTTGTCAGTCCGCAGACTTTTAACACTTGACGTTTTTATAACTGATTACACTACATTCATTAGCGTAAATTGATAAAAATAAAAATAAAGAGAAACTTTATAAAGCTGTAAACATTTGACTTTCGGTTTTAGGACTTCATAAATTTCTATTATAAAATCAATAAGAATAGAAGATTTATTATTAAATGAAAATCATTAATGTTATGGGAATGAATAGATTTATGGAGTTTAATTAGACATTCGGGAATGGTTTTTAATGGTTAAAAGACCTATTGATTCCAATAATTATTAAATAAGAATTAAATTATGTATTCTAAAGTCTATACATAGTTACTGCAATTTTATAATGTGGGGATTAGTCCCAGACAAAACGAATTATTCCTGGTGTCTAGACTAAATGAATAATCAAAAAAGCATATTTATCTAGAACAGTTTATAGTTAATCATATCTCCGTACACATACAATATACTTTACAATCTAGTAAGGGAGATGCGCTCAGTATGGAATGTTGCCTAGTTTGGAATGTCATCATTTCCCAGCTTCTAAGGCGAGATTGCGGCATTAGCGCCCGGTAGGTTAGAAGGTTTTAGCGTTTTGAAAGTCATACTTTGAAGCCGTGTTTTTCGAGTAAGAGAAAAAAATTTATCGGAAAGTATTATTTTCCGCATTTTTGGAGCTATCAAAAGATAATTTCTGCTTCTTGGCAGATCAATGCTAGGCAAGTTTATATGAGGAATCATTTTACGTTTCTCCTCTGCATACAAGTATCATCCAACATTTTTTCCATTTATATAATCTCTTGTACTTCCATTACTTCTTCTATCTCTTTTTTTCTCTCTGTTATTCTTCTTCAACTTGTATCTTCGCAAAAAGTATACTTGCTTTTTTAGTAAACATCATAATCCCAGGCTAGAGTCTGAGGAGAAGACTGAACATGTCATTAATGGGGAGGACGTGCAGGTACCAAATGTGCCTTTGGGGTTGTCAACACCTTCGCACGACACCTTGAAATCTAAAGCTAGATCGAGCACCAGTGCAACGCGTGCTGTAACTACGAAGTCGTCGACACGCGCGGGTACAGCCCTACCACAGACCTCAAGGACCAAGGACACGTCCACTTCGATGTTACGGATGTCTAGGCTTTGGGCATATCGCCAAAAAGTACACAGACACACAGGACCAAAGTAACTGTTGCTACCAATGTGGGTGCCCAGGGCACAAGGTAAAAGAGTGCTTCAGCCAACCGAAGTGCGTACTCTGTCATGAAAGAAGCGCAGAAGGAAAAAGTGACCATGTAGCTGGTAGCTACACATGTCCAGTCTACCGAGCGGCAGTGGAAGAGTTAAAGAAGAAAAGACAATGAAGATAGTTTAGCTAAACCTAAATCACTGCGAGACAGCGTAGGACCTACTTACCCAGTTCGCCCGTGAGACGGAGACTAACGTGGCCATTATTTGTGAGCAATACAGGGACCTTGACGAGCCATCATGGGAAGCGGACGAGACTGGTAAAGCGGCGATCTGGGAATGTGGGAACGCTGCTCTCCAGGAAAAAATGAGGACTCGTGAGGAATGATTTGTCCGCGCAAAGTTAGAAGGTATACACGTATACAGTTTCTATGCTTCGTCTAATGCACCGATTCGAACAGTTTGAACGACAGCTTGATCGACTCGTGCAGGATGTTGCGGGAAGAAAGCCCGTCATTATCGCAGGCGATTTTAACGCATGGGCCGTAGAATGGGGCAGTCAAAGGACTAACCGGAGAGGACGGCTGCTCTTCCCTATTGAAAAACCTCAGATGAGAATCAGATGTGATTTTGGCATGATTTTCAGATGAGAGTCATGTGAGTCTCATTTGATTCTCACCTGATTCTCATATTCTCACCTGATTCTCATATTCTCACCTGATTCTCATATTCTCACCTGATTCTCATATTCTCACCTGATTCTCATATTCTCACCTGATTCTCATATTCTCACCTGATTCTCATATTCTCACCTGATTCTCATATTCTCACCTGATTCTCATATTCTCATCTGATTCTCATCTGATTCTTATTTGATTCTCATCGGACCAAAGTCAAATGTTATTTTGTCAAATTTTGATTTAGATTTGTAAGGAATTTGTGAGGATTTATAAGGTTGGTAAGAGACAAATCTAAATTAAAATTTGAAAAAATAACATTCGACTTCGATCAGATGAGAATCCTCTCTTAAAAAAATTATGGCCTTTGTTGTGAAACATTTAACACGTGATTCTGATTGGTTGCAGGTTGGTTGCCTAGGCAACGAGATCAGAACCGCGCGCTTTAAATTCATAACCTCAAAACAGGGATAGAATCAAGAGCGCGCGTCAGGTGAGAATCAAATGAGACTCACTTGATTCTCACCTAAAAATCACGCCAAAATCACATCTGATTCTCATCTAATTCTCATCTGAAATTTTTCAATAGGGAAGAGCAGCCGTCCTCTCCGGTTAGAACACCTTTGGAAGAAGAGATGAAGGATCTGTTGTAAACCTGACCTTTGCTAGCAGTTGTCTAATTGGCTTGGTTGACACGTGGACCGTGAGTGAACACTACACAGGTAGTGATCACTAGGCCATAAAAATGGAGATAAGAAAATCAGAGCAGTGAACGAGCGTGAGTACAAGGATCAGCAGAGTCGGTTGAAAAACGAAGGATTATGATAAGGAGATGTTCCTGCTGGCATTGCAAGAAATGCAACTACAAGGGTCGGCAAACAGCAAGGCTGAACAGGTGATAGATAATATCACCCGAGCTTGTGACGTGGCCATGCCAAGAAGAGTACCTAATAGTAGACAACTACCAGTATACTGGTGGGACAAGGAAGTTGAGAGTGCACGTAGCGAGTGTCACTGGACCAGAAGACGAGAACAACGAGCGAGGAAGAAATACTATAAAACTAGAAGAAGCCAGGAAATAGCAGATGCCCGCGGACAAGAAATAAATACGCTAAAAGGAGCCTAAAGAAGAAAATCTGCGAAAATAATCGGCGGTACCTCAAGACCCTTGGGGTTGACCGTATAAAGTAATAATAAAGAAGATTAAAGGAAGCTTCGTGCCCCCTCCAAAATGCCTGGAACTATTGCACCGGGTAGTGACCGCACTGTTCCACAGGCAACTGGAAGAACCAAGTGTCATTGAAAGAGGCAACTGGAAGAACCTAGTGTCATTGAAAGAGGCGTGATCGAAGAGGCTATTCCACCGATTACGATTGAGGAACTGCTGGCCGCCTGCAAAAGAGTAGGAAATAACAAGGCCCCAGGGCTGGATGGCATTCCCAATACTGCATTGAAGCATGCCATTTACGCACATCCAGAGGTATCTTCATAGACTCGTACAATTCATGTCTAGAAGAAGGAATATTTCTCACAAACTGGAAGAAACAGCGGACTACCAAAAGGAACTACCAAAAGGAAAGATGCCACCCCAGGAGTCCGCATCATACAGGCCGCTCTGCATGTTGGATACCTCGGGCAAAATCCTGGAACGTATAGTCTACGTCAGAATGGATCATTTCATAGAAGGAAAAGGTGGGTTGGCGAATCATCAATATGGTTTTAGGCAGAAGCGTTCAACCTTGAACGCAGTTAGCCTAGTGGTTAACACTGCGCGAAAAAATATAGAGGAAAAAAGATGGAAATAAGGAAAAAAGGGGTACTGCGACAGAATCCTATTATATGACACTGATGAGGGTACCAAGACCTATGAAATTACAGGAGGCGTTTCCCAAGGGTCAGTACTTGGCACACTGACTTGGAACATCATGTACGATGGGGTACTAAGACTGCAATTACCCGAGGGAGCAACAGTGGTAGGGTTGGCTGACGATATTGCAGAAGTTGTGGTAGCAATGCACATAGAAGTAGTCAAGGACATAGCTGAGGAGTCTATCCATATAATACACGAATCGCTAGCAGAGGCAGGCCTAGAACTGGCCAGCCACAAAACTTATCTCTAGTAAAAAGAAGATGGAGACAATAACGCTGACGGTGGGTGGACATGAAATTATCTCTCAACCAACCATCAAGTACCTGGGTCTCACCATCGATGCAAGACTTACCTTTAAACAACTTGAAGTAGTAAGCAATAAAGCAGCAAAGGTGGGCTCTACCTTATCGAGGCTGATGTCAAACGTAGGAGGTCCGACGCAGAAACGAAGGTTACTCTTGGCCAGTGTAATCACATCGATTATTTTGTACAGGGCCCCAATATAGGCGGATGCCATGTTGATAAACAGCTGTGTGCGAACGATATCGACAGTGTACAGGAGAAGTGGACTAAGGGTCGCATTGGCTTACCGCACGGTATCGGACGAGGCGGTCTGCATCATAGCAGGCATGCCACCTATCGACCTTTTACCAGTGGAGAGGAAAGAGGTAAAGAGATGGACTAAACAATACGCAGAATGAAATTTGGGGATCCGCAAGAAAGCAGACAATGACTGAGTGGCAAAAAAGATGGGACGCCAGCGATAAAGGGCGATGAACGCATCGCCTTATTCCAAGAATAGTGGATTGCATGCAAAATGGTGAGGTTAATTACTACCTCACACAGTTTTTGTCGGGCGACATATGCTTTCCTGCGTACCTACACTGAAAATACCTTAGGGCTCCCGCGTCACGAACTAGTGCCCCCATTCTACGAAACGACGTGTAGTTTTAGGCCGCCGGTTTCGGGCTGCTGGTACCTGAAATTCGTGCTACTGTTGTCTAAAAACGAGTCTGACGGTGGTGCCTGCTGCAGCCCGAAATTCGTGAATCTGTTACACGAAAATCTAGAGGGCGCTAGATACCGGCAAATCGTACATCTGTTGCCCTAAGGTATTTTCAGTGTACACAGATTTAAAATAAAGGACCGTCAAAACTGCCCAGTTTGCTTGGACTCTAACGAAGATGCGGAGCATGTCTTCTGCGACTGTTTGCGATATCGAATGGAGCGAGAAGAACTCGAGTATTATCTCCAGATTAAAGTGACACCTGAGTCAATGATGACAGCTATGTTGACGTCGGAGGACGGTTGGTGCGCAGTAAACAACTACGTAAGGACCATCCTCAGGAAGGTCAGAAATGACGAAGAGAATAGAAGGAAAAGACAAGGCGAAACAGCCCAGTAATATGCTGCTAGACGAAGGCCACTGAGCCACAAGTACGAAATGCTCCTCTGACTGATGCAGAAGAACGTAGGTCATAGAGTTGAGTTTGCCCTCCCCTACCTGATGCAAAGGAACGTAGGACTTGGGGTTGAGGGCATTTAAGCGCTCCTTAGACCGATGCTGAGGAACGTAGGTAACTGAGTGGAGCCCAGACTCCCTCACCCAATGCAGATAAACGTAGGTGTCGGGGTTGAGGCTGTCCAGAGAATGGCTGGACGATGCCGCACGAAGTAGACGCCTGGACGATGCAGAAGGAAGAAGACGTGATGACGACCACATCAATTAGAAGAGGGCATAAAAGCCTTCCCCCCCCCCCCCGCGAAGCACTACTCCACGGTCGTACCGCGGGGATCAGGGCGTAGAGGACGGATATAGGTGCGCCTTTACTAAGGGTCAATAAAGCAAAGAGGGCGTTCCTTGGTAGGGTTAGTTGTTTTTTCAATTGGCCGTAAAAGGGATGGGTTTAGTCGGTGCGAATCCGACACACGGCGGACATTGACAATGGAGCTGGTTAGTCAACTTTATCCCCAAGGTCAAGCTATGGTCTTTCTCAGATTTTCCCTAATACCCAATACCCTATACCCTTTCTCCAAGAGAGAGAGCAAAAACACACACACACCACGCGGGGAGCCTGGAACCCCGTATGTGGAGGCCTCCTTAACGTGTCGGGGGTAAAGCAGAAATAAAATATGCTTCGTGGACCAACAGGCCGCCGTGCTTGCCGTGCGGTGCGACCGAAGTAACCTGAACCATCTTTGGCTTCTGCTGACGGCAAGACGGAAGGCCGGCTACCTAGCTAGTACCGGTCAATCGGCTCGAGCGAGTGTGTGCTGTCGTGTGACACCTGCCAGAAAATTTCCAGAGAGCCAAAGCCTTTGGTTCGGGATGAAAGGCTCGATAGAGCAGAGGTGGGCTGTGCGTTAGCGTGCGCTATACCCTGGTCTGATGTACCCAGTCTAGCACCGCCTTCGGTCAAGTATCGGGGCCATGTCAGCTGCCTCTATAGACGCGGGATCCAGGTAGTTGGACACATGTCAGGATGAAGGAAATGTTTGCAACATGGAGAGACAAAACGAATGTAAAAAGTGATACAGGAGGATTCGGAAGTGTACGCACTAAAGGTGCCAGGACAGCAAGATAGTGTATATGCAATCCAAACTCACTTAGATGCCTCAGAGGTTAACCAGCTGACCCCTGCTGCACGTACAGACGCTGATAAGATGGAAATAGATGCTTGCCTATCGCACAGGAATGTGCACTTGGACCGCCTTGGCAGCAAAATCGATTAATTAATCGATTTCGTCAAGAACAAGAACAATGTACATAAACTGATTAAGGACCTTACACGAGGCATAAGGGCAAGCTGTAGAAATCTCTGTACAGTAGATAACCCATAGTAACGCCAGCGCCCAGGAACCCTGGGGAAGGAAACCCAGGAAACCCCGAGTCTTAGACCCCGAAATGCGGGTACAACAAATGAAGCCCCAACTACTCCACAGGATAGGAATGGAGCGAACAAAAAAGAGGACGGTTAACCTAAAAAGGAAGCGTGGCAAGAAGTCATCACAAGAAAGTCAAAGAAAAAGGAGAAGAAGAAAAGCAAGGAGGATAAAAGTGTACCTGGCGTTACAAACCAGAAGAGGACTTGTAATGGCGGACCGAAGCGGACAAGACCCCCCAGACCGGATACCCTAATCATCAAGGCTACGGAAGGAAAGAGCTATGCAGACATTTTGTAAAAAATGAAGGCAGCTCCTTCACTTAACGAGCTAGGAGATAGTGTAAACAAAATACGCAGAACAGTGGCAGGAGATCTTCTAATAAAGCTTAAACACACAATAGAAGGCAAAACCTCACACTTGCAAGAAGCGGTAAGAGCAGTACTAATGGAAGGCGCGACAATAAAAGCACTACAGCAAGAAGAGACCATCGAATTAAGAGATCTGGACATGCTTATCTCGAAAGAAGAGGTACTAGAGCACTACAGAAGGAAATTGAAGAAGAGAACATCATAGAAAACTCTATGATAAAATCTCTGCGAAAGGCGTACGGGGACACGCAGATTCCAGTGATACGGGTACCAGCTCATATAGCGGCTAAGATCACTAAGCTACAGAAGATAAAAATAGGATCGGTCAACTGTAGGATCTAGGTGTCTTACCGTAAAAACGAGCCGCTAAGGTGTTATAAATGCCTAAGTTTCGGCCATATTGCCAATAAGTGCACAGAACCGCAAGATCGTAGCAACTGCTGCTACAAGTGCGGTAACACAGGGCATGAGGCGAATATCTGTCGCAAACAACCGCGATGTGTACTGTGCCATGAAAAAGGCTACAGTACACAGACCAATCATGCTGTTGGTAGTTACCAATGCCCAGTCTACCATGCAGCAGTTAAAACGAACAAAAAGCTGAAATGAGAATAGTGCAGCTAAATCTCAACCATTGTGAAACTGCGCAAGATCTTCTTTGCGAATTTATACGAGGCGCAAGGTCGATGTCGCTCTTGTCAGTGAGCAGTACAAGGATTTTAACGAGCCATTCTGGGAATCCGACGCCGCAGATAAAACAGCAATCTAGACTTGCAAAGATTTGATCTTTCAAGACAGGATGATGAACAAGGAAAATAGCTTTGTGAGAGAAAATATTAATGGCATACATATATACAGTTGCTATTCCCCGCCTAGCGAATCAATAGGTCAGTTTAAGCAGTTATTAGACCGGCTGGTACAAGACGCTAGGAATAAAAAACTAGCTATAATAGCCGGAGATTCAAATGCATGGGCGACTGAGTGGGGTAGTCACAGAACCAATAGAAGAAGACGGGTGCTACTAGAGGCATTCGCGCTACTGGACTTGGTGTTGCTAAATCAAGACGATACGCCGACGTTTAGAAGATGCAGAGTCATTCATAGACTTGAAATTTATCAGTAGCTATCTCGTAAGGTAGGTGGAGAAATGGATAGTAAGTGAGCAGTACACGTATAGTGACCACCATGCCATAATACTGAAGCTAGGAATTCTAAAAGAGATACCAGGTGCAAATGCCAGCAGTGCAAGAATCGAATGGAAAGCGTCTTTCGCGATAACAAGGGGCTATTCTTGACGGTGTTGGAAAATATTCAATTGACGGGATCAGCAGATGACAAGGCTACACAAATGAAGGATCAGCTTACCAAAGCTTGTGACGCGGTAATGCCAAGAAAAGTTTCTAATCACAGATGGCTGCCAGCATATTGGTGGAATAATAAAATCAAACAAGCGCGCAGCGCTTGCCATCGAGCAAGAAGATCGGAACAACAAGCAAGGAAGAAATTCTACCGAACGGGTAGAGGAAAGGAGGTGGTCGAGAGCTGCGACGAAAACTTTAAGGAAGCTAAACGCAATTTAAAAAGGTGCATAAAAGAAAGTAAACGAAGATGCCTAAGGGAGCTGCAAGACGAGGTCACTGAAGACCCTTGGGGCCGACCTTATAAAATCGTATTGAAGAAGATCAAAGGAAGCGACATGCCTCCACCAATGGGCCTAGAGGTACTATACAGGGTGGTAACAACAGTTTTTCCGAGCCAGCTGGACCTCTTACGTGCTATAGGAGAAGGAGCAGATGTAGAGGATATACCCTTAGTTACAGACAAGGAGCTACTCTCAGCCTGTCGGAGAGTCGGAAATAACAAAGCTCTAGGACCTGATGGCATACCCAATATCGCATTGAAACATGCCATCCAGGCTCACCCGGCAGAATTTATAGACTTGTACAACACTTGTCTCAAAGAAGGGACGTTTCCATTAAACTGGAAACAGCAGAGACTTGTGCTGTTACCAAAGGGTAGCAAGGGTAGCAAGCCACCTGGAGAAGGGTCATCGTATAGACCGCTCCGTATGCTGGATACGCAGGGCAAAATATTTGAACGCATAATCTGCGTTAGGATGGAATGCACAACCGAAGGAATAGCAGGGCTTGCAGAGCACCAGTATGGTTTCCGGAAGTGCCGCTCAACATTAGACGCGATCGGCCTAGTGGTGAATACAGCACGGGCAGCCATAAGCGGTAAAAGGTGGAAAAGTGGTATAAAAAAGTACTGCGCGGTTGTTATACTCGACGTTAAAAATGCTTTTAAGGGGGCACACTACCTTTAAACTCTGAAAAATAAACTTCTTATAAATAATAACAAAAATAAATTATAATTGTTATATAATTTTTATACCAATATTAGGTTATATTACCTGTATTTTTACCATAGTAAATTCATATTAGCTCCTATTTACCCATGGTGACTCTCCGTATACTGTTTTGAGCATTTTGGTACTGTCCGTAGGATTCCATGTGACCACATGGTTTGACTGGACTAAAATTTTAGGAGAATGCTTTGTACACTTGTACTTTTGGTATGAATAAAGGGATTTTGATTTCAATGCTTAGAAAATGTTTAACAATAAAAATACTGAATTTTTGGCCTTTTTTAACCTATTTATGCCACATTTTTTTTCATAAAAGATTTTCTAAGCATTCAAATCAAAATCCCTTTATTCATACCAAAAGTATAAGTGCACAAAGCATGCTCCTCAAATTTTAGCCCAATCAAACCATGTGGTCACATGGAATCCTACGGACAGTGCCAAAATGCTCAAAACAGTATACCGAGAGTCACCATGGGTAAATAGGTGCTAATATGGATTTACCATGGTAAAAATACAGGTAATATAACCTAATATTAATATAAAAATTATCTAATAATTATAATTTATTTTTGTTATTATTTATAAGAAGTTTATTTTTCAGAGTTTAAAGGTGGTGCGCCCCCTTAACTTGGCGAACTGGAGCAAAATACACCAAGCACTTTCGAGACTAGGAGTGCCTGTGTATATAAGAAGAATAATTTCCGATTACCTTAAGGACAGAACCCTCTTATAGAAGACTGAGAAGGGCATAATGAACTGCAAGGTCACTGGAGGCGTTCCCCAGGGATCAGTACTTGGCCCATCGTGTGTAACATCATGTACAATGGCGTGCTCAGGCAAGAACTACTACAAAGGGCAATGATCGTAGGATTCGCAGACAACATAGCCTTAGTAGTGGTAGCAAAAGAGAAAGATGAAGTAGCTGAAATTGCTAGTGAAGCTATCCTTAAAATACAGAAGAGGCTTAATAATGTGAATCTAGAGCTTGCGGGCCATAAAACCAAGGCAATTCTAATATCCAGCAGAGAGAAGACAGAGACAATTACCTTAACAATAGGCGGCCATGAAATTACCTACTCTACCGACTATCAAATATCTAGGTATAACCTTAGACGCAACGCTGACCTTCAAACAGCACCTGGAATTAGCAGGTGACAAAACCGCAAAAACTACCGCAGTGCTGGCACGGCAAATGCCAAACGTGGGTGGGCCTGCACAGAACCGTAGGACACTACTGGCAAGCGTTAGTACATTGATCATGTTGTACCGTGCCCCGATATGGGCTGACGCTATGCTGGTGAAAGCATATAGAAAAAAGGTCTTCTCAGTGCACAGGAGAAATGCACTTAGGGTCGCTTCTGCTTATCGTACGGTTTCGGACGAGACAGTCTGCGTAATAAAACAGCGGCAAAATGAAGACAGAAATTTGGGATGCCGCTAGCAGTAGAGGGTGGTGAACACATCGCCTAATACCAAATATAGAAGACTGGACTAAAAGAAGACATGGGGAAGTAAACTTCTACTTATCTCAGTTCCTGAGTGGACATGGATGCTACCGGGCGTATCTACACCGATTCAATTTGAACGATTGCCTGGATTGCCGAATGTGTACGGATGCAATCGAGGGCACCAAGCACGTATTCAGTGAATGTCCACGCTATCAACAGGAGGAGAGCGAGGAGCGAGAGGAACTGAAGTGCTATCTGCTGACGAGAGTAACTCTTGAGTCTATCATGGTAGCTATGATGACTTTAGCCGACGGGTGGATCACAATAAGCAATTTTGCTGCTAACATCCTCCAGAAAGTCCGAAAAGACAAAGAACGAAGAAGAAGACGTGAGATGCTGCAGGAAACAGACGACCGGATGATGCGGTAAGAAGTAGACGGCAGACGACAGCGGAGATAAATGACGAAAGATCCAAGAGATGACAACCACATCAAAAGAGGAGGGCATTATCCCAAAAGTTCCCCCGCGAAGCAATACTTAACGGTGTTACCGCAGGAAAGACATACCTCCAAAGACATAGGTCCAACTTACTCAGGGTCGGTAAGGAGGACGGAGAGAATTCTGTTGCTGTTTGAAGCTAAAATCTAACAGTAGCGAAGGGTTTAGTGAGTAAAAGACCAACACAGGTGGTACCAGTCCGTGCCATATCGTCCATAATGGCCTTTAACCGCTCTCTCTATAAGGAAAAAAAAAGAAACACTCACACACAAACACACACATCCGTACGGATATTTTCCAAAAACAACGATTTTCGACTAAGGACGACAAAGGATCGACTTCGATTTCGACAAAGGACTTATCTATCCGGATCATTCATTAAAATATCACAGTGGTAGTTTATGTTAGTAAAAAAGAATCTGCCTTGTGAGGGCTGTAACTTTGGATTCAACCAATGAAAATGAGCTCACCAAAAAATGAATTGAAGGTCTTTCTGAGACAAAAACTTCAAGTAGTTATTTTGCCCAGACAGCCTCAAAACTAAAGTATGCCAGTATTGCGCGACCATTCATCCTATGAAGCGAAATATGGTTAAATAAAGCATTGAACCCCAACATCGAGGACTTCATAGATATACTAAAACCCAAATAAACAAAACCAAATATTGTAATTACATCTTTTTATACTATATTTTGACTACCTTTCCTGAAAATTTGAGCTATCTTCCAAGGTCTATAACTTTTTATTGGAATGATGAATTTGAGCTTTCCAAAAGAGGAATTAAAGGTTTTTCTAAGACGAAGATTTCAAGATTTTGAAAGCTCTAATCGACTGCAAAACAAAAAACCGCTGCCAATTCTTTGGCACGTAGCTTCCTTCAAAATTATGTATTGCTCTATATCATAATTGTTTTTACTTCATGTATAAATCTATCAATTTTTTTTTGTTTAATGCATACAATTATTTTGAATCAATTACATATATATAATTAAAGCTCTCTCCCCCCCTCCCCCCCCTCTCTCTCTCCCTCTCTCTCTCTCTCTCTCTCTCTCTCTCTCTCTCTCTCTCTCTCTCTCTCTCTCTCTCAGATATGCCCGAACCGTAAGGCTCAATATCTTAGCTTCTGTCTTATACTTAAGGATGTTATATGGTCAGACGAATGTTAAGAGCATGAACTGAAACTTTGAGCATCTATTCGTGTAGTGTACACGAAACGATCCATGTTTTCTCGATATTAGTTACTGAACATATTTCCATATAATATTCGAGTTTTGTTTTCAGGTTATACACGGGCTCTTAAAATGGAGCGCGGTAAAAAATAGTCGATTACCCTGGTAAAAAATTGCCGATAAGTTCTAGCCGGTAAACTAGAAACCAGCGAGAACCATTCGAGAGAATCAAGGAAAGAATATCGGCTGATTCTCGGCGGAAACCCGGCAAGACTGTATGTATNGTGCATATTAAGCAATTTACTTTTATTAACTTTTCCGATAACTTTATCGGAGAAAACTGAAATCTCAAAACTAAAAAATCGCTATAAAAAAACACGCCAACAAAATGTAAAACGGACTGTTTTCCCATCATGCTATAGTAAAAGCGAAGAAAATGAGAGTTGGTGGATCAAAATCCACTGAGTAGAAGCTGAGATACAGATGTCGACGAACGAACGAACACACACACACACACACACACACACACACACACACACACACACACACACACATCCATACGGACATTTTCTAAAAACACTATTTTTCGACTAAAAATACATCAAAATACACTTTCTACATGTTTTTACACAAACTCAAAAAATCACTATTACAAGGCTTCCTAAGGAAGGAAGCAATAAAGTAGCTGCAAGGAGGGCGCTGTACGATGAATTTTAAAGGTCTCTACCTCCGAAAGAAAATCGTTATTTCTTGTTTTTTTTTCAGTATTTCCGTTCTTTTTTCGATTTCTGCTATTAAAGCTATATAAAAGTTTTCTTAGGTCATCAAAAGTTTTTTTTTCGATACACTATATAGATAATTAATTGAATCTTGATATTTTCCAAAATTAAGAGGATAACCCTTGATAACTCTTCCAAGGATAACCCTTCTAAGGGTTATCCTCTTAATTTTGGAAAATATCAAGATTTAATTAATTATCTATATACTAGGGGGGTACCCCCCCTGCTCGCTTCGCTCGCCAACCCCCACGTTCGTCGTAGTGCGAATTCTTGCGACAAACAATGTAACCTTACTACACACCTAAAGGATTGCCTCGAGATTTTAAATGAGAAAACTAATTGAAAATGATAAATTTAATTAACATTTGCTGCTGTGTAAACTGATATAAATAATTAAGTGCGATCTATACTGAGTGATTGCTGAATGTCGGTAACTTTTACAATCAATTTAGAAACGTGANACAATTAATTTAGAAACGTGATAAAATTGGTTCGATCCAATACATGGATGTGAAAAATAAAGTGAAAAAAAGTTGATTGCAATAATTAAAATAGTTTCATTTTTATTTGAAAATTTTATATAATTGAACTTTGTCATAAAATATAACTGCACGGACTTTATAATAAAAATCATGTGTCAAGTGTATTACTGGTATAATACATTTAATTTTTGTTGTCGAAAAAAAAAACTTTATTTTGATAGTGTGACACCTTGAGATTCTTCAGATAGTCATAAACTTTAATACCTTTAATCACAAAAAAATGACTAACTCCACATTGTAGAATATAATACTTGAAAAATCTATTTACACATCCGCAAATATTTTCTTTGTCAAATTCAATGCGAGTATAGCGTAAAAATACTTCCGTCGTTCGGTAAATACTATGAAAGTGTAACACGCCGTACGTCTCTCTATCTCAAAAATATTAAAGCTGTATATATAATTCTAACAATAACAAGTAACTCCGAACCCTTATATAAAATACTGCTTAGAGATTATGGAAAAGATCTTAGAATCCAACTTTCACACCGGAGTGGAAACCGGAATGGAGCAGGCCGATTCCTGAGCCAGGGCCGCGTTTCTCAGTATGAGCAAATGCGAGTCCATGTCGTTGAGGGCCTGGTCGATAAAGCCGAGCTTGCGAGATCGTATAGATAATGCGCGGCTTGCTCGAGTTCTGCGGCAGCTCCGACACGTCGGGCGTGCGGTGCAGCGTCCGCAGACTCCGAGGAGGCGATGCACGTGTACATGCCCGCGTCGGCCTTCTGCAGCTCCTCGATGAAGGCCGATCGGCATGTTGCCGTCGCGTCTGCGCCAGATGAGAAGTTTGCTCTACAAAATTTCAGCAGCATTAATCCCTAAAAAAAGTCGAATATATATACATATATATTTTACTGTTTTACTATTAATATAATAGTCTTATATTCATACCACTCTTCCTCCGTCTGTTGCATAGACTCTTCCCCTATACAATAATTTAGATCTTCCTCTGAAATTTGTTCTTCCGGCTCTTCTTCTTCTTTCTCTTCCTCTTCCTCTTCTTCCTCTTTCTCCTCTTCTATGATTCCTTTTCTATTAATAAAATATCCATTGCTAATGGCCTTTAAATGATTTAACCATTTTGCGTGTCCATCATCAGTGTAGATTCCAAAAATACATGAATATTGTTGCCGCACTTCTCTTTCAACTAAAGCTACTATTCCTCTATCGACGTCGCGTAAATTTTGCTTGTCAAGCATGTGATATACTTGACAAAATTGCCTTTTAATTAGTTTATGTTCATCACAAATATCACTTATTGTAGGTTTATTGCATATATGCGTATGCAAAAAACTTCTATATACAATCACAGGGCACTTCTTTACTCGCTTAAATTTTAAAAAGCGTTCAACAAAATCGTTCCACCACAAACAAATTCTTAATGGTAAATCACTCACGTTCAGAAGGTTATAGAAAACATATATTTTGAAAATAATTTTTCTCAAACTTGTAATTAAACTTTTCATATTTAAAACGTACGCTTATAACCTCATATGTATGGGGGTTAAGCTTTGTCTATAAACAAACACACAGAACGGAACGGCTAGAATCTGAAGTTATCAAGTTATATCTTTAACAAAACAAAAGGTTCGTTCTATGTGTTTGTTTATTATTGTATCGTCAAAAAAGAACCGAAGAAAATGAGGGGGAGTAATTAATTATTTATTAATCATTTATTAGCATAGAAGAGCAAAAAAAACTGCTCATGCTGTATATCGAGCGTATATAGCACAATAAGCGCTCAGAACAAAGAGGTTTCGAGGATATATATTTTTAAAAAACTCCCTGTTATGTAATATATACACAGCGGCGGCGGCTTTGATAAAAAAATAAGCTTGACTCTCAAAAGTTTAATTTCAAATTGAACTCTCGTCGAAGAGCTATGTCCGTTTGTTCTTCCTCTCTCGGTATTGACGCACGCGAGCGCACACCATGCACGCGCTCATCAAATTCGAATATCAATCTTCTATGCATTCGCGACAATTGATATAATCGAAAAATTTTTTACAAACGATTTCGTATCGCTTGCATATGCGGTGATATTGACGGAAGGAAGCTAGCGTATTTACAATTGAAGAAATTACAAGGTTGTGTAAGTGCACAACCTAATAAACGATAGAATTTGAACGTGCAGTGCGTGCGCTCGCGCATGTCCAATTCGAATATCAATCTTCTATGCATCCGCGACGTGCTTTACAAGCGATTTCGTATCGGATATGCGTTGATATTGACGAAAGGAGGCTGGCCTGTATCTACCTTGAAGATGAAGGGGAGTAATTAAGCATATTAGCATAGAATAATGCACATGATAATACGACATGATATCGTCTATAGANATCTGAAGTTATCAAGTTATATCTTTAACAAAACAAAAGTTCCGTTCTATGTGTTTGTTTATTATTGTATCGTCAAAAAAGAACCGAAGAAGATGAGGGGGAGTAATTAATTATTTATTAATCATTTATTAGCATAGAAGAGCAAAAAAAAAACTGCTCAAGCTGTATATCGAGCGTATATAGCACAATAAGCGCTCAGAATAAAGAGGTTTCGAGGATATATATTTTAAAAAAACTCCCTGTTATGTAATATATACACAGCGGCGGCGGCTTTGATAAAAAAATAAGCTTGACTCTCAAAAGTTTAATTTCAAATTGAACTCTCGTCGAGGAGCTATGTCCGTTTGTTCTTCCTCTCTCGGTATTGACGTACGCGAGCGTACACCCTGCACGCGCTCATCAAATTCGAATGTCAATCTTCTATGCATTCGCGACAATTGATATAATCGAAAAATTGTTTACGAACGATTTCGTATCGCTTGCATATGCGGTGATATTGACGGAAGGAAGCTAGCGTATTTACAATTGAAGAAATTACTGGTTGTGTAAGTGCACAACCTAATAAACGATAGAATTTGAACGGGCAGTGCGTGCGCTCGGGCACGTCCAATTCGAATATCAATATTCTATGCATCCGCGACGTGCGTTACAAGCGATTTCGTATCGGATATGCGTTGATATTGACGAAAGGAGGCTGGCCTGTATCTATCTTGAAGATGAAGGAGAGTAATTAAGCATATTAGCATAGAATAATGCACATGATAATACGACATGATATCGTCTATAGAGTAATTGAGGGGGTACCCCCCCCCCCCTGCTCGCTTCGCTCGCCAACCCCCACGTTCATTTTTGTCGTAGTGTAAATGAAAGGGTATGGATAAGGCGTAGCTGTATACCCGCTCAAATAATAAACTTTAGTTTCATTTTCATAGATTTTATTGAGTAGATGTTAATATATAATGTATTACATTTGCCATAGAAACAAAATATTTCATGAAATTTCGATGATTATTTATGATAACATTTGGTAAACGTTTATTAATTTTTACTTGAAATTTTAAAATGTTCAAAATATCTTGAATTATATGGTTTGGTATCTGATCAAAATCAGTAAACGTTTTAGATTTATTATTATTTTTCCTATTTAACATTATTTTGTCATATAACTGTTTAATTTTTTGTTCTTCCGACTCTTGTAACATTGATTCGTATAAATTTAGTAAATATTCGTCATATTCTTGCTCAGATTGTATATAGTCATCTAAAATTTGTTGATCAAAATTTGATTGTTTGTCATCTGCATTCGCTTCAAGTATTATATTTAGATGAGGAAACGAAAATAATAATTTAATTATGAAAAAATAGTTATAATAAGTATTAAAATAGTATATTATGATGTCTAACTTTTTAAAAACATTTTTTTTCATAGTTTTTTACTATAACTCATAAAAAGATGCAATAAGTTATAATATATTCATGCCATGTATTTAAATTAATAGCTTAACCATAAAATAGACTCAAAAGAAACATTTTAACAAAATTTTTAACATTTTACAAAATATTCTTAGCCTAATTCCTTTTCCTTAATTTCCAGATTACCTCAGTGACCTGTCCATATTCCGATTATTGACGATTATAAGCAGTGAAGCATTCCCTCATTCTGGTTCAAACTTATGAATTTTATATGAAGAGTAAAAAAAAACGAAGAGTAAATAAAGACTGAAATAAAAATCAACTTTCTTGTGTAATCAAATCCAAAAATTGAAAAATTTATTAAGTAGTAATAATGTACATTCGATGGTTAATCATAAAAATAATATGTATAGAAACACGTAAAAGATTCTAGCTCTTGTGAAGCTCAAAAGCTTTCTTAATAAGCTCTTGCTCTAACGAATAGTGGGACCACGAAAAATAGAAAGACTTGTACTATGATGATGATAGAATATAGTTTCAAAGAATTTCCTTTCATCCGAAATGTAAGAGAAAGTTATATGAGAAAAAGAATATTTTCTCTTGATTTCATTCTTGAATTTCATCTGTTTCTTTTTTTCTTCAGTCTGTAAAAATGCAAATTTAATTTAAAGTTAGTTTAAATAATATAAATAGAAATTTATACATAATTTAAAAATAATGACATTCGTACTTCAATAAGAAATATTTCTGTTCCCGAAATAAGATCTTCTAACTCGATTGTGTCATCATTAAGAATTTTGTAATGATCTTCATTTTTTACTTTTAAAATATATGTGTTACCTAGTGAATATACATATATACAAATGTAAAATTATTTTTTAAAGCAATTCATATTAAAAATATATAGAAGTCATATTTACCATTTTCTTGAAGATCACCTATAATTTCTAGTTTAGTTCCTTTCTCAATATTCACATTTAAACTATCGCCTATATTTATTGATACATCTAATTTGTATCGTCCATCAGTAATTGCTCCAAAGTATTCAAATTCATTGTTTTTATTTTATAACGAGTTTGCCCTGGGTGCACTCGTTACGTCCCTCTCTCCCCTATATTATATGATCCTACTACAATAAACATTATATCTGTAAATATTCTTGTGTATAACATGCTTCTGTCAGCAGCAGGTAAGTGAGAGGAGCAGACAGCCATAACACAGAGAGAGAGAGAGAGAGAGCCGCGCGTTGTGTGTATGTGCGTGTGGCGCCGTCTGTGAGAGCGAGAGAGAGAGAGGGAGAGAGATTACACTGTTCACGCGGTCGCGTCCCGCGCTGCGACACTTAGGAGTTTACCGCCGTACAGTACAGTCGTGCCGATACTGCCTTCTTGTTTCCGCGTTTACGCTGACTTCTAGATAGATAGATCCGTGCGTGCGTGCGTTCGTCTACGAGAGGACTGTTGCAGCGTCCTTGACCAGGAGTTTCGTGTGTCGCTGGAATCATCCTTGCTGTTCAGCACCGCGTGTCTATTGGTTTGCCGCTCAACTTCTAGCTGCACTCCGGCTACACACGAGGCTTTGAGGCGTCCGTCCTGCTGTCCAGCGTCGGGCCCTGGTCATCTGTCCTGCACCGCTCCGGTCCAAGCCACGAGGCATTCGTCGAGCTCCACGAAGCACCTCTGTAAGTACCTGCCCGATCGCAATACTCTCTCTCTCGGCATTATTCGCTCTGCTCCGTCTCTCTTACTCCGCGCTGCATCTGTACTGATTTTTGAGTCTTTACATAAAGAGAAACTTTGCTATTACTCGGCTTGTGTCACTTTGTTCCTGACTCTGTCCATTCCCATGCGATTCACTCTTAATTTATCTCGCGAACTAGCTACGTAGCCAAATCACTCACGACGCCTCCGCAGGCTCACGTGCACGAGGACGTGCACGTACAGCAAACTGCGCTACGGGCCAGGCTTCGTACAGCCTTCAAGAAGCCTGCAACTAGCTGCAACATATTTCTCCTCTCGCTTATACACGGATCAGTGGATGCGCCACTGATCATTTATATACGGATGCGGACCCCGTCATTCTTTGATATCCCGGTCTAAAAACACCGTTATATATGGCGCCCTAACGTTACGGGTTAATTATTAAACTGTAAAACAATTTATTCGGCTATAAATTGCTGCGTAGTTTTCGCGAGCGCGAGAGGAATTTTCCGAGCGAACACGTGTGTTTACCAGGTCCGAATTCCAAGCGCCCGCAGTAGTATATACGTGTGCGCGCGACCTACCGTATTCACCCTTGGAAGAGTCAGGCAGCGGCGAAACGTAAACAAAGTGCACACTTTCTAGCGCTCTGAAATTTTATCATTGAGACGATTTACACGTTCGAATTCTAGAATATTTCGACTCGAATTCTCGACGCTGATTACGTCACGGAATATTCTGCGAGAGACTATATACGATATTGCCGTCGCATGCGATATACTTCTAAGTCAATCGAAGCGTGCTACAGAGCATACTCGTTCTGTTATTATAATATTTTCTTCTCGCACATTTAATTGATCGTAATAATTTATTTCGCATATTTATTCGATTATAATTATATTTCTTCTCGAATTTTGAATTTTTTTTTTGTGTGCGTTGCGTTCTTGAATACGTAAGTGTACGTTCGACAAATAAATTCAGTCTTGTTTTTTTTTGATATTATAAAATTAATTAAAACTATTTAAAAATGGCAACCAATTGGTCTGTAGCCGATCTTACAATTTTTAAAGAAGGCGTTAATGCTAGATTAAGAAGCTGGATTAAAAATTTGTCGAGCGTAGAAGTCAACGATGCGCTAAACCATTTAGAACTACAAACGAATGGTACTCTATTCGAGCGAGCGAACAGATTACTACGAAGATTACATGGCAACTATACTGCCGAAGACTTCGTACAAGATAGTAATACGGAGGAAGATATCGAAAGGCGAGACGAATTATGCTTGACTTTCGTGCAGTCACCTGCTTTTCCAGCAGATTTGAAGAAAGACGTTCTCACAGTAATGGAGGCAGAAGAAGCGCTTGAAGACGGCATGCACGCTAACGTGAAGCTACCGTCCAGCTCGCCACACGATCATGATAGATGGGAAGATATGTCTCTCACAATGCCAGTGGACTCGAGACAAGAAATAATAGACTCTCACAATGGCGTAAGTTTTAACGCACCACGACAACCGTCGCTCCTTACAACGAGTGCAAACAGCCTCGCGGTACCGCTTGTTGCTACTGTAGTACTAACGACTACAACAGTCTCACCACCAACTTGCGCACACCTCAGCAGGTCATTGAGCGCGCAAGTTACAGTGACACCAGCAACGCTGCAAAGCATACCAGCAATAAATCCAAGGTTGAGTATACCTATGGTACGCACGGTTCTGCCAAGTGGAGAAGTAGAGTTTGTCCCGACATCAGTAGCTACAGAATTAGAAAAAGGCTGGATAGCACAGCGTGACTTACATAGAAGGGAAGCTGAAATAAATGGATACATCGCAGGAAAAAAGGAAGAAATCCAGAATCTATCGTCGAAAATCGCCGAATTAGAAAATTTAAATCGAGACCTCCGAGTACAACTGCGCAATGTAGTATCATACTCGCAACAACAAGCAACGGAAGACGCACTACGTCAGAAAATTAACCGCAGCACAAAAAGTGTTCAATTCCAGGATACCTTCGACTTAAATTATTACGACATGTCGAATCAGCACAATAACCTGTATTCGAACGAGAGAAAAGTTTTAAATGCACAAGCTCCGATATTTCACTCTACGACTAAAGCTAGTCAGCCGAACATTTTTGCAAGAACACCGGCTACTGTGCCGAGTTCTTTGCGTGCAGACGCCCCGCAGCATCCTAACCTCTGCTGGCCGGCCGTAACCGTCTACAATCAGCCCGTATGCTCGAGCTGCGACGGGGGGATTTGGCCTGAAACAGCTATGAGTTCGCTCTCGCAACCGAGTCCTCAAGTGACAAATCAAATCGCAGGAGTTGCGCCAAGCAGCACCTGGAACACTCTGGACAACTCCCGTCCGAGAACAAAGAATCTCGGGAGAACAGTTAGAGAGTGGAAATTAAAATTCTCTGGCGACAAAGGTATTAGCATTGAGGAATTCCTAGCGCAAGTCGAGGCAAACCAGCGATTGGAAAATATATCTGACGAGGAACTCCTAGACTCCTTGTTCCCCATGCTAGAGACACCTGCGTTGTTTTGGTATCGTGTCTTGAGGTCCTCGTGGCAAACGTACCAAGACCTCAAGAGGGCAGCTCTCAATAATTATAGCAAATCTAGAAGGAATAAGCGGAGTCTGATAGTCGAGGCTCATCTACGCACGCAAGGAGCTGGCGAGTCTGTAATAGATTACATTGTCTCCCTCTTCATGATCTTAAATAGGTTTGAAAAGCCATGGAGCCAGCAAGAACAATTTAATCTGGTCATCGATAACATGCTTCCGAAGCTCAAAAAGAGGATGAAGAAATATTACGGGAATTTAACGAATACTCAAGAACTCCTCGACAGAGCCCAAGAAGTGGAGGACGATGAAGATGGCCAATGGAGGCCACCGCCTCCAGCAGACCAAACAGTGCTACCAGAAACGGCATATAAGCCTGGCAAAAAACTGAAAAGTAAGCAGATCAGCATCTCCTCGGTGAACTCGAGTGCGATGTCCATGTCAGAGTCAGAATTGGAGAGGCACTTCGAGAAGTTCCTTAAGAAGAGGTCCATAGACCCCGACTCTCCCAATCGCACCAAGTCTGGTTCAGGAAAGGACTCCTCAGCGAAAAAGACCTCTTCCAGAGAAGCAGAGTCATCGCCGAAAAAGGAGCAGTCCGACGACGAACAGACGCCGACTCGCAGAGGCAAACGCGGTCGAGGAGATAAACGAGGAAAAGGAGGCTGGCGTCGTAGAGGGGATCGTACAGACGAAATTGCACCCAAGTCGGATAAAAACAAGGATAAACCGGCAGGTCCAGATGGTGAGAACGTCCTGTGCTAGAATTGCAGCTGGCCTGGTTACACTAAGCTCACCTGCCCGGAATGTGCTCAAGAGCAATCAAAAAACGGGAAAGAGAGCGAGTAGATAAGGTCCCTACCGCTCTAGAACAACCGCGGACCTTCAACGCTGAAAGCGTAATAGGAGTAGCGCAAACACTTCACGGCACGGCGAGCGATTCACCGCTAGCAATGAGTAGCTCGACCGATGTGGAGACGTTCTGCGATGGAGGTACTGTTGCCAGCGCTTTAGTTGAGAAGTTTCCACGTTGGTGGCTGGCCGTGGAGGTCGGCCAATTTAAATTAAGAGGACTCTACGACACCGGAGCTTCACGCACCGTCCTTGGCCCCGTCGACATATCTCTCGCTGCCTCATTAAATAGGCGCGTGAGACCACATGTGGGCCCAGGGGCTAGAGCACTCGATGGTCATTTGGTACCTATAATGGGTAGCGTTAAATTGCCCTTCACCATTGGTGGAGTAACTCATTCGATTGACGTTCTTATCTTGAATGAAGCCGACACTGAGTGCACTTTAGGTGCCGACTTCGTTCGCGCATTTTCGGCGATGCTTGATCCTGTAGCAAATAAGCTACAGCTCAAAGGCACAGATGTTGAGGTACCGGCCGTCCTCTCATCTATGCGTGCTGAGGAGCCTCTCTCGGAATTGAAGCAATTACTGATGAGCGGCGCCTAGAAATCGACAATCTGATGAAAGAACTGCTACCCGATCCTGCCTGTGAACAGTTGGGCTGCACGGGATGGATACACCACGATATCGACGTTGGCAGTGCTCGCCCTATCAAACAGCGGTATTACCCTGTTTCGAAAATTTTAGAGGACGAAATGCACGAGCAAGTGCATAAGATGCTCCGTGCCGGCATAATTAGAAGGTCTACAAGTAATGACTTCGACATGTGATAACTCAGGGTGCCCTGTCCAGTATTAAATATGTTTTTTGTATAAGTAACTGCTTTAATTTGGTTGAAGAGGTCCCCTCCATAGGACGAAACGTCGCCAATTGTTTTAAACGAATGATGAGTGTTTTATTTTAATGCTCCGAAGGGTTGCTTCCCACTATTGTTTTTTACTTGTTGTTGTTATAATGGAGAAGAATAATAATAACTATTCTAAAAGTAATTGGTCTAGTCCAGTAGTTATGGTGCGAAAATCTGACGGCAGCTTTCGTTTCTGCGTCGATTACCGAAAAGTGAACGCTGTATCGAAAATAGCTGCTTACCCGCTACCCTACATGGATATGATATTGCGAAAAATACAGCATGCTAGATATATATCGGCGCTGGATTGCTCAGGAGCGTTTTTGCAAATACCCCTTACAGAGCGATCCATCCCTATCACAGCCTTCACTGTACCTGGACTTGGATTATTTGAATTCGTCAGGATGCCATATGGGCACGCAGGAGGGCCAGCGACGTTTCAGATGCTCGCTGACCAGCTAATCACGCTAGAAATGGAACCGTATGCTTTTGCGTACCTGGACAACATAACATCATAATCGCAATCGACACGTTCTCAGACCATGTCAAATGGCTAACGTTAATCTTGAAACGGATAAACGAAGCTGGACTCACCATAAACAGGAAGAAGTCGAAAATATGCATGTCTGAAGTGCGTTACCTCGGCGTACTTGTGAATCGTGAGGGCTGTCGCCCCGATCCAGAACGAGTTCGGCCTATAGTTGAGTACCCGGCTCCCAAGAACTTAAAGCAACTGCGCAGATTCATTGGGATGGCTTCGTGGTACCGTAAATTTCTAGAAGATTTCGCTACACTATGCGGTTCGCTCACTGCACTCACTCGCAAAAATGTAAAATACGAGTGGAAGGACGAACAACAGGTAGCTTTTGAGCAAGTAAAAGCTCTGATCGCAACAGCTCCAGTTTTAGCAAGGCCTAACTTCAGCGCTCCATTCATAGTGGAATGTGATGCCAGCGATACAGGACTTCGAAGCGTCCTTCTGCAACGCATTGAGGGAGAAGACCGCGTGCTCTGCTTCGCGAGCCGCGTCTTATCTGCTACGGAGCGCAGGCTGTCGGTGACAGAGAGGGAATGCCTCAGTGTTATCTGGTCCATAGAGAAATTTAGACCTTATATCGAAGGCTACCATTTCACTGTAGTAACGGACCACCACAGCCTTGTTTGGCTGCAAAACTTGAAACATCCTAACGGAAAATTGGGCCGTTGGTCTCTGCGTCTCCAGTCCTACGACTTTGAGATCGTTCACCGTAAAGGTAAAGACAACGTCGTGCCCGATGCGCTCTCTCGTATGTACGAGACCGACGAAGATGAAACAGCTGTAATAGCCTCACTTTCAGTGGACGAGTCGATCAAGGATCCCTGGTACCTGAAAAAGGCGAAGCAAGTCGTCGAAGATCCGAAGGCACATCCCTTTTGGCTCTATCATTACCGCCCAGATCCGACGGTAAACGATCTACTTGGACAAGATGACGACGCTTGGAAGCTAGTAGTACCCTACGAACAGCGAGAACAGATTCTCGCCGAGTGTCACGACGAGCCAGTCTCTGGACATCAAGGAAGGTTCAAGAACCATCAGAGAATAGCGCTCCGGTACTATTGGCCAAATATGTATAAGGATACAGCCCACTTCGTAAGGAATTGCCACATTTGTCAGCAAGTCAAAGCGGAGCAACTCGCTCCCGCAGGGCTTATGGGCAAACACGTGGTTACACGACCCTGGGAGATAGTCGCTGGCGGACCTTTTCCGAGGTCAACCCTGGGACACGAACATCTATTAATTTTTATCGACTTATTTACGAGATGGATCGAATGCATCCCGATAAGGAAGGCCAATGCAAAAACCATCAAGCGAGAACTGAATCTGCGAATCTTCTTAAGATTTGGTATCCCTGATCGGTTCTTATCAGATAATGGTACTCCTTTTAAAAATAAACTCGTCGATAACTTTTTAGAAGCACATGGAGTATATCACGGCACCTGTGCCCCTTATTCGCCTAAATCTAATCCAACCGAGCGGGTTAACCGCACTATCAAAACGATGATTGCTGCTTTCATCGAAACCAAGCATACTAGTTGGGATGAGCACATTCCGGAATTCGCTTTTGCATACAACACTGCTATCCATGAAGCAACACGCTCTAGTCCGGCGTTTCTCAACTATGGAAGAAATCCAGAGCCGCCAGGTACTACTCGAAGGGAAATAGAGCAAGCTGCCAAGCAAAGCTTAGAAAGAGCCGCGCAAGAAGATTGGCATGCTCGCATGGAAAAATTAGACGACTTCCGAGCAACTGCTCAAGAAAATACTAAAACCGCTCAAGATCGGCAAGCCAAGTACTATAATGCGAAACACCGCGATGTCGAATATCAGGTGGGTGATAAAGTATGGGCGAAGAACCGTATACTTTCCTCTGCAGCTCAAGCTATCGCAGCCAAACTAAGCCCGAAATATGCTAGGCCATTTATCGTCACGGCTCGCATAGGGATGAACTCCTATGAGCTTGAGACAGAGCAAGGAGTCGGCATAGGAAAAGTAGCCGTATGTGACTTATAACCATGTCATGATGAAGAACAGTTTCCAGAAGAGGAGCAAGAAGATCGAGGTGGATAGCACAACCCAAGGCCCTCCAACTCCGCCAAGGAGAAACAGCGAGCCCTCTCCAATTGTGCTCCCCGCATCGGCGACTGAAGTAACTGATGATTCTCCAGCGCAAATTATAACTCCCACAGTACCGAAGCGCAGGGGTAGAACGCGAGGTTCTAAGAAAACAGCGACGGTCTCAGCAGAAACTTCGCCTCGCCGCTTAGGCCCCAGAAATGGACCATAATTAGAATTCTTTCCTGCGCTTTTGCATGCTTGCATCCCTTTTGAATCTTGTAGACCTTCCCCCTGCTTAATCTCTACCTTGTCGCCTATGGCCAAGAGCTCAGATCTAACCAGCTATACGATCTCTATTTTAGAAACATGCTGCCTGCCAAGGAGCCCACGACGGTCATCGAGATCTCGCCGCAACTGCTGAGAAGACTCAGCCAGCTAGTGAGTCAGCTGATTATGGAACAGGCCAGCGAGATACCACCGACACTCGGTGATCCAACCACACTGTCGGACCTCCTGCGGTCCTTAGGAGAAGCCGCAAGGACAACAGCGGCCTCGCCAGCTCCACGAGCTGCTATTCTGCCAGTTCCGGCTCCAGACCGACGGGAAGCACCTCACAAGGTACTGCCAGGGCCGTCCACGGAAAAGCCCCGTGGCATCGAAGCTCCGCAGCCACAGCCGCTCGACGAGAAGACTGCGCCACCTTCGCCACCAGGCACCGCAACACTGCAGGAGCAGTGGACCTGGATCGAGGCCAACGCTCGGGCCTGCCGCCGAGATCGCAAGGCGGCCGCTCTCAAGGAAAGAGCAACCTACAAAGAGGTGCTCGCTTTCGCCAAACGCGAAGACATCAGGGATAAGCCCCTGCTGGACTTCGTAGATAAAGTGCAGAGGGCCGTCGACTTACAGGAGTATCTCGACCGAGCAGAGGCCCAATGGTACGAGAACCAGAAACAGGAGGAGAAGAGGAAAGCTCTGAAGCTGGAGCAGTTGAAAAAGCTCCAAGAGCAAGAGGAGATACGCGAGCAACTGCACAACCTGGAAGTGGCTCACGCAAGCCAAGCTAGCGCTCCAAAAACCAGCGAGATGCCCCCAAGGGAGCCTGGACCAACGGCTATGGCCTACAAGGACGCCAAAAAGCCCTGCGGCCCTTTGGAAGGCCCTCGCACCGATCTGCGGTATGTCAGGTACTGCCAGGTCTGTAACTTGACGGGAGTTACGAGGACTAAAAATTGCCCCAACTACTACCTCCACAGCAAGTTCCAGAGTGGCGATTTCCCTCGCTACCGCTACTAAGCATGTCTACTCGAAGATCTTCGCCTCTCATCATGCTTCGCAGCATCTAAGATCATCAGAAGAGATCAAGCGATTTTCGTTTCCTTTTATTTATTTTTGCTGTATAGAAGCGTATTATTTAATTTAGTATCTGGCATCGACGCCCTCGATTTTTGTTTATTTCCGATACTACCTCCTATAATTGTAAGAGAGACGAAGAGGCTGATAGTTGTTAATAATGCTCTTATATTAATCGTTTATTATCTTTCTCATTGAATAAATTTGAATATCTCAATACATTCTAATTTTCACCTTTCATTTCTTATAGTCGAGAGAGACAGTTGATCGAGCTGGTACCCCGTGCACTGATTTTTGAGTCTTTACATAAAGAGAAACTTTGCTATTACTCGGCTTGTGTCACTTTGTTCCTGACTCTGTCCATTCCCATGCGATTAACTCTTAATTTATCTCGCGAACTAGCTACGTAGCCAAATCAATCACGACGCCTCCGCGGGCTCACGTGCACGAGGACGTGCACGTACAGCAAACTGCGCTACGGGCCAGGCTTCGTACAGCCTTCAAGAAGCCTGCAACTAGCTGCTAGATACNTGCAACATATTTCTCCTCTCGCTTATACACGGATCAGTGGATGCGCCACTGATCATTTATATACGGATGCGGACCCCGTCATTCTTTGATATCGCGGTCTAAAAACACCGTTATAATTTTTTTGAATAAAATTGTTACGCTAATATCTCTGAATTTCTAGAATCATTACAAAAGTATTTCAGTATCAGTATAAAAATGAGTTATAAAATAATTTCAAGATTGTTTTTATTTACTTACTTACAAATCCTTCTCTTGTTGGTATTTCAGAAAAATTGATTTTCGAAGGTCTATTTTTCAATAGTAATATACCCCGGACTATGGCGCGCCAAAACAAACCCCCACCACCTGCCCATGGTGAGGTGTCTGTCTGACGCGCCATAGTCCGGGGAGTGGGGGAATTGATTTCGATGGGGGTGTGGTGGGTTGGAGTTAATTATATCTTTATCTANCACACACACACATTAATTTTTAATTTTTTAATAAAAAATACATATAAATATATATATAATTATATTTAATAAATAATATTATTTACCTTTAATCGCGGAAGATAAAGCGTCTTTTACGCTCTCTCTTCTTTGCCCTCAAATCCGTTGTTTGTAATATACACCATGCAGTCAAACTTAAATATAACACTACGTATTTCGCTCTCCGTCCACTTTTCAATTTAGGCGTGGTCAAATGTTTTTTTCGCCAAATTATTTGCTTGTTTGCTGGCGCTTTAAACACAGTTTCGGCTCTTTCAAACGATATTGAATGTAGCAGGTACAGCCGATAGTGATCCGGCCACATCAACACCTCCACAGCACGAAAGTTCAAACTCCACAAGGTCGGATTCGGCACATCGTATGCGAGGGGCGAACGCGCAATTAATTGCCGTCTTAATATATCGGGAAGTGGTGGCACCACAGCACTGGACACCGGTATCTGCTGCTCGACCGGTTGTTCATCAATCTCTAGGTCGACAGCAGCAGCAATTTCTGCGTTGTGTGGTAGCATAATTCAGACAACAACACGGATGAAAAAAAATTGCACTAATCGATGTCACGATGAAATTTTTTAAATCAAACCTGCTGCTTTTAATGTTTGTTGTTTTTTAATCACACACCCCGGGCACATCCAAATTTTAAATTTCAAATTATAGCTCCAGCGTACAATTTGTTTTCTCCCCTGCCGATAATATCCTTTCGCGCACAGATAACACCTATCTTTACGCGTCACTGTTTTTGTATTACTCGCAGCACTATTAATTTGCACAGCTGATGGCACGGAATATGGGTCCTCACTATCTGATAATTCGCACAAAGTAGAGTATACACCCTTGACTTGGAGATCGCTGCCTCGGTAATCTCTCATGATTATCCGAAGACAGTTAGACAGACACTGATGCATGCTCTCTTCCAGAGGCATGATAGTGCGACACTTTGTAAGCCCTCGAAACACGTGCGATCCCACGCTCACATCTTACTCACTCTCGTTTTTGCTGATGCTCCCAAAATTCGAGGACAATGCCCGAGTCGCAAGACATTTGCACGTGCATTAGAGTATGTACTATGCAGCTGCATCTTCTTACTCATCCTTTTCTCGGTATAGTTGTGCAGCCGCATATTAGTCATACTCTTTTTCGCTGGCCAGCAGAGAAAAGAAATTCGGCAACAATACTGCCCAAGACACACGTGCATCTCTAGTATAACCATGCAGCTGCTTTATGAGTCATTATTCTTGTGAAAAAAAAAATAATTGCACGTGTCAAGCTTAGCGCATAAAATATTATTTAAATAATGCGTAAATCTTTATTTTAATTACGGCTATGGGTATAGCGCCCCTATAATCGCTTCTCGTAAGAGAACCAAAATTCTTTTATTTTTTCGATAACTCCAATATTTACAGAGTTATTGGAACTTTTTCAATTTTACCTAATTAACGAAATTTTAGTTTTTGACCTAGAGCGATGATTTTTTAACTATGTACGTAATTTTATACGCTCTATCAGGTGGTATTAAAGAAAAATTAAAATTTCCAGGATTCACGATTTTTTTTTGCCTATATTCTACAGGATATCGGATTACACAGTCAGGCGTTGTGCTCTCTTTCTTATTGTTATTTCCCTTTCAAGGCATGATTCTTTCTCTGTAATTTAATGCACACAGGTGTGCTCTTGTCCGTATTCAACACGTGCACGAAATGTCAGTGTTTTAATTTGTCTTTTAAAGAAATTATTGAACGAAAGCCTCTCTTCTAATCATTCTAAGAAATCCTTGCGTTAAACTTTCTTTCATCAGCTTTCATGTCATCTGTAAATATGAGGACTCGCTGGTGTCGTTCTAAGAAGTCTTTGCTAAATAAATTCTGAAAAATATATGCACACCTGACTGTGAGTAAGCAGCACCAGTCTTAAATAAATCGTCTTCTATCAGCAGTATCAGCCAAAAAAGCGTGGGATTTTGCACTGCATCCCCATCGTTTACTCTACACCGAGAAAGTATTTAAGGAGCCCCGCTCAAGGGTCTTGCCAGTTTCCTTTGGATAGTCATAACATATTTTTTACAGAATGATTCGAGCAAGTGTCACACATTTAGTGAAAGTTTTGCGTGAAGCATTGAATATTGCGAAAGTTCTAGATCCATACATTCGTACAATGTGTGGTGCAGTGTGGGCTTCAGATCTTCACCAGCAATCAATACATAATTTATGCAGGAAGCTGCGTTTTCTCTTACTACACTGTAGAATAACCACGGTCTATCGTATGTTTATCAACGGTCTATTCCGTAATCCGGATGTTCTATCGATTGCCCTGGAAAGCATACGCCAACGTAACGACCATGAACACCCACTAGCTCGTACAATGTTTCGTCGTCAATGTGAGTATGAAATATTAACGTTTTTTTCTCAATCATATTGATCTTTTCAATCAGTTTAAACATTACTTAATTTTTTGTTCTTTTTAGTAATTAACGAGATGATGAGAGATACCAGGGGTGATGAAGTCATAATGGCGTGTAATGAGCACCAGTTGCAAACTCTCGGAACAAGCAATATTAATAATTGTAAGTATTGAGTCAATTAAAATAAAAATTAACTTTTTTGCTTAATTGCACGTTTTAACTGTCTCAATACTTAGTTTTAGAGGCGAGTCAGCAACAACATGAACAGCATAATCATCAAGATGACATATCTAACGGTGAGTGGTGTATATGCGATAAAGATGATTTTTTCTTTTTTCCTAATTATTCAATTATGGCACATACTCCCACTCTAGTTTTTTCAGAAGCTATTCCATCAACGTCTGACAGCCAACAACCGTCAAACAGAAATAGTTGTAAGTATTAAGCCTGTCATTATAGATTTTAATCTATTCTTTTTTTTGTCACGCTATAATGCAAAGCCTAATACTTAAGTTGCAGAGTCGTCAATAGATAGAAGACGCAAACGCAGAAGACGGATCAGTAGCAGTAGTAGCAGTAGTAGCAGTAGTAGTAGCAGTAGCAGTAGTAATTCCACTACCGCCAGTAGTAATAGTACAGATACAGCTGAAGAAGGTAAGATTAAAATAGTGTTTGAATTTTTTGTTACATTCAATTAATTTTTTTAAAATTATTTCGATCAATTTATAGGTGTTTCTTTACAGACCGGTGAAGGAGACGAGCGTCCTAGATTTGTAATCGAAAACGAATCAACACGTTTTTATCGTTACTTTGGATACGAGGGTAGAGAGATTAGCGGATATATACCCCAACCTCCAGTGAATGCAGACTTTTATGGCTGGTTGGAGGGCTGTGTACAAGATCTTTATCGAAATATTTGCGCGAGAGGTAAACCAACGGACTTTATTGGTATCACGATTAATTCGGCACAGTTCAATCATGGACGCATCTGGCTGTCATTTAGACTTATACAAAACTTCCAGCTTAAAGATCTTTGGAATTTATTAAAAAGTGCTGTGCAAAGTATACAGGAATTAAATGTTAACGAGAGATTATCTGTTAATTGCGCTGTTGTCGAAGGTGTAGTGGGTCGTGGACGAGTGCGGTTAACCTTAGAATCAGTGCAAAAAAAATCTATATTGACAATTAGTAATGACGACAATCTTTGTCTACCACGGAGTTTAGCTGCTGGTTATGCCTATGCCGTCAGAGGTCAAATACGCTCTGGGGTACTTCATAGATATTGGAATCAGATTCGTCAAACGCGAGGAAGAATACAAAAAAACGCTGCCGCAGAACTTGTGAATTTGGCGGGTGTTCGAGTACCAGATGAAGGGTGCGGACTCCCAGAAATCCGTAAGTTTCAAGAATTTTTTTCTACTCATGGCACTGCAATCGTGGTTTATAATTTTTCAACGTTCGGTCGTGGAAACCCACCAATATTTGATGGCACACAAACTGTCAGTGAAACTAACGGAAATGTTACACACGTATTACGAATAATGTATTACGAGCGAACGAATCATTATGAGCCGATATTAAATCTTGTTGGAGCGTGTGGTACCGACGGCTATTGTATACCATGTAATAAAGCGTATTGGCGGACTGAGGAGCATAGATGTTCCAACAAGTGCTACAAATGTTTTTCATCGCCGCCATGTAGTCTGACGGGAAATCTCATAGAATGTAATAACTGTTTAAGATTATTTTTTGGCAATATTTGCTTGAATAACCATACCAAAATCGGATCATATAACAAAAATAGTAATGTATGTAGTAAAATAAGACTTTGCCAAACTTGCTTTAAAATAGTTAAAGGAAATAAAACACATGTATGCGGTGTATCTTTTTGTGCTACGTGTAAATTACGATTACCTATTAGACATCTATGCTACATACAGCCAATTAAACGACTAGACCGTTCAAAACCAATCATGTTTTTGTTTTATGACTTTGAAACACAGCAATCTCTCCCGGTGCTAGGCGACGAAGAGAAAAAAGTACATGTTCCAAATTTGTGTGTTGTACAACAGGTATGTACAGATTGTATAGAGATTGAAGATATTTCAATTAGATGTGAGATGTGTGGTATTCGGGAATACGTATTCGATTATGAACCAATAAAACAGCTTGTTGATCTTGCATTAGCACCAAGAGAGCGATTTAAACAGGTTATTTGCATAGCACATAATTCTCAAGGGTTTGACGCGCAATTCATATTTAAATATATTGTCGAGAAATTTAATCAAGATCGAGTTGTGCCATCGGTTGTCATGAATGGTTCAAAAATAATTTTAATGGAGGTTCTACAAGCAAAGTTTATTGATAGTTTAAATTATTTTCACATGCCTCTAAGCAGCTTACCGAAAGCCTACGGTTTACCTGAAATAGAGAAAGGTGTTTTTCCACATTTATTTAATACTGTGGAAAATCAAACTTACGAAGGTCCTCTACCGCCCCTCAACTCGTATAGCCCAGATACGATGGGTAGTAAGGAACGAGAGCAGTTTTTAAAGTGGTACGATAAACACCTGCAAGATGGCTATGTGTTTAATTTTCAAAGAGAAATTTTAAAATACTGTAAACAAGATGTGACCATTTTGAGATTGGCATGTTTAGCTTTCCGCAAAACCTTCATGAAATTTGATGTAGATCCTTTTACTGAATGCACAACTATCGCCTCTTCTTGCATGCGAGTATTTAGAAAGAAATTTTTGAAAAAGGATCAAATTGGTATTATACCGCCTCGTGGTTACAGATTGACAGACAATCAGTCTGAAGTTGCTATACACTGGCTCACCTGGATGGAGCATGAAGTTCTTCATTGTGAGATTCAGCATGCAGGCCGAGGACAGGAAAAAAGATTACCAGAAAATATCGTAGTTGATGGTTATTGTGCACCGCAAGACGAAGATAATCACCGTGGTATAGTGTTACAGTTTCACGGTTGTTTTTGGCACGGTTGCCCTCAATGTTATAGAATAAACAGGGATACAAAATTAGCGAGTGGTGAATCAATGGATGACAGATATGAGAGAACATTGGGAATTAGTAATAGATTGAGATCAGCCAATTATCAGTTAATTGAAAAATGGGAGTGTCAGTTTAATCACGAGATCTCAGAAAATGAGGAACTCAGTCATTTTATTCGTGAAAATGTGGTGAATGTAAGACGAAAACCACTTGACCCGCGAGACGCATTTTTCGGTGGACGCACAGGTAACACAGTCAAGGTGTTTGATTGTCAGGGCCAAGAAAAGATCAAATATGTTGATGTGTGTTCACTTTACCCGTTTATTTGTAAACGTGGTATCTATCCCGTTGGTCATCCGAAAATTTATGTCGGTCAAGAGGAGTGTGAACGATTGATAGGTATCCAAAATGACATTTCACAAGTAAATGGTTTAGTTGCATGCGATATATTACCACCACAAAATTTATATCATCCTTTATTACCGGTAAAAATGCATGGTAAATTGATATTCCCGTTGTGTCGAACATGTTGCGAGCAGATGATACAAGATGACTGTCCTCACCAAGATCCCGAAGAACGCCTTTTGCGAGGAACATGGGTGTCGGAGGAAGTGAAAGTGGCTGTTACATTGGGCTACGTTGTCAAAGCAGTTTATGAAATTTGGCAATACGAAATAACTCAGTACAACCAGAGAGAACGTCAAGGAGGTATTTTTGCCGAATACATCAACGAGTTCTTTGCTCAAAAGGTTGCAGCGTCAGGATATCCACCAGACTGCATCACAGAGGAAGACAAGGAGCGCTACATCAAAGAATTAGAACACGACGAGGGAATAAGTTTGAATAAAGATGACATACGTTTAAATCCCGGTTTACGATCTGTGGCAAAACTCTGTCTAAATTCTCTGTGGGGAAAGTTTGGTCAGCGTGAGAACTTGACGAGAACGCTTGTTGTAAACAACCGAGAGACTTTGATAAATTTACTTACCAGTGCTGAGGTAGAGGTTAACGGTATTTTACCTGTTAATGACGAAACCCTCTACGTCAATTGGTGTTATAGAGATGAGGCTCTGACATCTTCGCTATCATCGTCGATGACAAACGTGGTCCTCGCTGCTTTTACAACGGCACAAGCACGTCTCAAACTGTTCGAATATCTGCATGCTTTGGGACCCCGAGCAATCTATTACGACACTGATTCACTGATTCAGTATTTTATGTTAGTAAAGGGGAAAGTGGCGAGTACGAGTTACCAATTGGTACGTCATTGGGTAGTTTGACGGACGAGTTAGCCGATAAGGGTGTTGGTACATACATTACAAGCTTTCTGTCGGGGGGCCCAAAATTTTATGCATACAAATGTAGAAAACCAAACGATGAAGAGGACTGCGTGTGCAAAGTAAAAGGTATTCGTCTGAACTACACGAATAGTCAGCTAATCAATTTTGACACGATTCGAGCGATGATCACCTCTCCAAACATGGAAATAGTGCTGACTAATAGCGCTATACGTAGAACGGTATTTCACGACGTTATTACACAGGATGAGACCAAAACATGCAAGCCTGTATATGGCAAACGAAGATTTGTGAGGTTAGATGAAAGTTACCCATACGGCTATAAGAACGAGTCAGCGGCAACTGACGATTTACAATGATGTACATCGAAACCCTGTATACAGATGGCATTACGAAAGAAGCTGCTCATTGGCCAAGCATCTTGCTGTTTGAGTGCGACACACCTTCATTAACCTGATTGGTCATGATTCGTAGCCAGCGAGCTGATTGGGCATTCGTACTGACGACACTGATGGTGGTGGTAGTGGTGGTGGTGGTAACAACGATGGCGCTAGCAACGGCCTCATCTATACTTAAGCAAGAGCGTCCACTCTAAAAATTATCAGTATTTGACCAGCTACACGACAAAACGCTAAAGGAAATTATTTGCTGAATTAAAAAAGTATGTATATCAAGAATGATTATTACGATCATATGAATAATATAATAATAATATTGTTGTATATTATATTAGATGGATTTAGAACGTCTCAACAAGATTGCTAGCGGTGGGTACCTCCCCACAAAGAAAGTATCCGAGCTGGAGATTGACCGTCATCACATGGTAACGTCACTGAAAGAAGTCAAGACACGTTTTGGTTCGAAGATTGTGGCAGTCCTAGACGAAGAATTCCAAATTTTTCTTCCCTCCCGGGTATCTTCTGCACTGATCAAGGACACTGAACTGTTTAACAGTTTAGGTGCTCAAGCCAATAAACTCCAACTTTTCTTAGATTATAAGGGCAATAATGGCATTGAGTTTACCACAGTTTGAAAATTTTTGTGAAGAAAAAACAATTAATATGAAAAAACGTGTACATTTTCAAGAGAAACCCGTAGTTTATTTAATGCGTACATGGTTATATGCTTATAAAAATGCACGTCGGGGAGAGTGGGAGCAAATAGCCCGTGATCGAGAGCGTTTTCGAATGAGGATTGAGAGAGCTGGTAAAAATATAACGATTGTACTTTTGAAAAAACTTGATAAAATATCTGTAAAAAATAATATTATTCACAATGATGATTTTTCCCAATAAACGTATTTTGTACTCTTCAATGTGTCTATCAAACATTTCTTAAACCTTTATACCAAACCTAATCATTATACAGGCAGACACAAAACATATATTTTTATATTAAGTACTTATTTCAGCTGCTGTGATTATAGATGGCGCCATACTACGTCGAAGGTGATTGGTCGAATATTCCACCGTCGGCAATCTGATTGGTTGTGGTTATGTTAGTATTAGTATAATCGCGCAAGGTTTCATGTGAAGGGTAAAGCGAGGCAATGCACACGTGATTGTCTCAGTAACTATTATGGATACACGATGGAAACATCCGTTTACCTCTATGCTGTGTGGTCCAACGGGATGTGGTAAAACGGTGTTTGTAAAAAAGTTCTTAAAAGATCTCGAGCGCATGTGTGATACCCAAATCGAGCGCATCATTATCTATTACGCAGAGTGGCAGGCAGGTTATAAGGATCTTCAAGGCAAGAACGTGGAATTTCGTGAGGGTCTACCCCAGAGTAGCGACTACGCTAATGATTCTCGTCCTAAACTTATGATCATTGATGATTTAATGCGCGAATCATCGACCAATGGTGGTATAGTCGACATTTTCTCAAAGGCATCCCACCATCACTCGCTCTCAGTGATATTCATCACACAGAACATCTTTCATCAGGGTAGAGGACAACGCGACATATCTCTGAACGCACAATACATTGTAGTTTTTAGAAATTTGCGTGACAAATCACAAATACACCATCTCTCACGTCAACTGTGTCCCGAGGATCCACGATTTTTGCAAGAGGCTTACTGGGACGCCACTTCGAGGCCGTATGGATATCTTTTACTGGATTTAAAGCAGAACACACCAGATAACTGCAGGTTTCGCACCTGTATTTTCCCGGACGACGAGTTGCATTACGTCTACGTGTCACGTAATAAAAAAATAAAGGGCGGCGATACGTCGAATCTCGTACCAATCGTCTCGTTGTGATGGATTCGCCTAAGAAGCGACATCCCTTTACACGCAAGGATGCTGTCATTTTGAAAGCACTGTTTCATCTGAACAATAAGCAGCGAAAGGTTCTCTTGCAGACAGCCGATTCGAAACTAGTGCGTCATATTTGCGAATGTGCCTTGAATGTGTTGATTGGTAACGTTCCACTGGACAGGTCTCATAAGTCACGCTTACGCAAACACGCAAAGACTTTGCGAAAACTAGCCGAACCTTGTGTGAGTCTGTCGAAAAAGAAGAAAATTATTATACAGCGCGGTGGGTTCTTACCTGCGCTATTAGCACCAATCATTGGTACACTGCTAGCTAGTATCATTAGTAAGTAGACAAAATGGAACACGCCAAAAAGATGGTGCTTGTGCCGCACGAGAATGTTGAACGTCTTCAGAGTGTATTAGCAAACGGTTGCCGAGGTACTGGTGAGGGTTCTATACTAAAGACAGTTCAAACACCCGGTTCCGTCATGACTAGATTGGATGCTGAAATGAATAACATACTAAATTCGTCTACTTACAAAAGTGATCGAGAAAAATGGGGTCAATATCGGACAGTACTACAGCGATATCTTCAATTTAAAGATGTTGATAGCAATAATAAGATTATGAAGAAGGAGGAGAAAAATAACCAAGAGCAACGTCAAATGAAAAAAAACGACTACGACGAAGACGACAACGGCGATGGCAATTATGATGACAACGAAATACAGAGGGCCGAAGAAGAGGATCGGGTGGATGCAGGTATCATAGAGAGTGTACCTGTAAAGTTCAGACAGAAAGCTGGTCACGTATTGCGTAAATTACGAGTTAGTGGTAACATTACTTGGGATGCAAACGGCGTCGTGACAATAGGTGGTGTTCGTATACACAATGCCAACATGATCGATCTGATAAATGATACTATGAGAAATAGAAAATGCTCACCACCATTTGGTCATACGCAATTTGCCGTTGCTCTTCGTGAATCATTTATACCAAGAGAATACATCGGCAATAATCGCGTTTGGAATAACATGATAGCTAGTGCATCGGGTGTTGATCTACCTAGGAATTCTACACCAGTACCGCCAGGTGGTGCTAGCGGTGCTATGCCACACCAGATTTTAACGCCAGGTGGCTTCAATCGTCTATTTAGTACACCACGTCGTCGTGCTGAGAGTGGTAGTCGTGCAAGCACCAGTGCTGTCGACAGCGAAGCGGACGAAAGCAGTAGTGGTGTAGCAGCGCGAGTGCTAAAGCGAAAAAAAAGAACAGTCGTGGGCCAAGCGAGTGCGAAAAAGAAAGTAGCCGTATCAAATTCTGAAGTTACATCATGGCGGCGATTGAGCGGAAAATTCAGCCCGAGCAAGAGACCCAAAACACCGTCAAAGAAGACGAAGAACAAGAACGAATGAGTGTGAAAAATAGTGCACTGGATGAATTGATTGATCTACTACCGTTTGAAATGCATGTACCCGGATACAAATTCTGTGGTCCGGGTACAAAACTAGCGAAACGTATTGAACGTGGTGAAGTCGGCATCAATCCGTTGGACGAGGCGTGTCGTCAGCATGATCTAGTCTATAGTGAAAAGCAAGGCAACCGACGCAAGGCTGATCGAGTTTTAGCTGAGTATGCATTTTCGCGAATGCTTGCTGATGAAACAGCCGGAGACGAGCGCACGCTGGCTATGATGACAGCCTGTTGCATGGTGAGCATGATAACTTTCGAAAAAATTTTTTCACGCATCAGGAGAGCACTGAAGAATAAGAAAAAAGTTCACAAGAAATCAGGTAATAGCAGCAGTAGCAGCAAAACTGATGAAACTTTGAAAAAAGGGTCTAAAATCAATAAAAGCATCGTAAAGGGAAAACAATTAAAAAGTGAATAAAGACACAATGCAGGATGAGTAGAGGAAGAAGATTCGAGAACGTTTATTACGTGCCCCCACATCCGGCAGCGTACACTAGTGTTGACAAACTTTATCAAGCAACACATGAGTGGGTAAAAAACAGTAATAAAAAGAAAAAATCAATCGCGCAAATGTTGTTGAGTGGCTCGAGAGTCAAGATGCGTATAATTTACACCGACCAGTTAGACGCCGATTTGTACGACGTAGTTATAATGTGCGAAATTTGGATGACGTGTGGGAGGCTGATCTCA
>CM053170.1:34795583-34808801 GCA_012977825.3 Pteromalus puparum | reverse complement strand
GAAGAGAGAACAATTTCCATGAAACGGATTCCCCCCACGAAACTGGAAACGAATCAGCTAAGAGTGGAAAATTTTACAATCACAAAATCACTGATTCGTCCAGGAAATTACAAAGACGTCAACACTCTGGTTGAGGAAATAAATAATTTAGAATGCGTTGGTGGGCATTTGCAGGTGACAGTTGAACGTGGTGGTTATGTGACAGTCAGTAGAATCTGTGAAAAAACTAGCTGTTCCCAGTTCAGTCACGAGCTCGTTTATCGGAAAAAGTGCGAAAAATTCTTGGGTTTGAAAAAGATAGACAAATTCTTTTTACTACTGATCAATACATAATAGAGGCTGATAGACCCGCTCGACTTTCTAATGGTCTGCCATCTATGTTTATGATCTATAGTGACATCTGTGAGCCGTATGTGACAGGTGATGTCCAATCAAGGCTGCTACGAGTTGTATCGATGAATACTGATAATTACAAATACGGTACTACATGAATCAAAAGTTTTTCCCCACCAATGTACATACCATTGTTATTCAGCTCATTTCAGACCATTGAAATAGATATAAGAGACCAATGCGGACAATCGATACCATTCGATTATGGGACATTGACCGTGACACTTCATTTCAAGAAAGTCGACTAGATGAATCGTTACGAAGATTACTTTAACTGCCAAGTTGGCAATGGTTACCGCGGAGGAGGAGGAGGAGGAGGAGGAATCGGCCATATTTACATCGGCTCTCCCTACCAAAAAGGTCACGGCGGTATCGGCTCCTTTCTAGCAGGTATATTTCGTCGGGTACTCCCACTAATCAGTCGGGGAGCAAAAGCTGTGGGTAAAGAGGCTGTACGAACGGGTTTTAATATCATGTCTGACGTTACGACACGCAACACACCTGTTAAGGAATCCTTTCGCAATCGTGTGAGAGAATCTGGTGAAGTTCTGAAGAGGAAAGCCGAGGAAAAATTGGACAAGCTGATGGAGGGTTCAGGATATAAAATGACACGCTACGGGGATCCTGCTCAGTTGCATCTGCTCGGCGGACCCGTTACAGTGCGTCGCAAAAGAAAGAGAGGTATCGCTAAGAAAAAACGTAAAAAAACTGGTAGTAGTGTAAAGCACAAGTCGAGAAATGGAGTGAAAAAGAGAGGTGTGAGAAAGACGAAAAAGAAGAGACAGACAACTCGTAATAAGAAGAAGAGTTCTGGGAGAGGACGAAAAAAAAGTAGAACAGCTCGAGATATTTTTGACAGTTAAAGATGGCGTTCCTACACACTCATTCGTGCGAATGCTTGAAGTCCGAGCTACTATTGTTTGACATTCCACCTACGCAAACTACAATCGAGGGCTCGCACTGGGTTCAATATAAACCGATATCATCTTTAACCGACGACTCACCGATAGAATTTGTGATCACCGGGAATAGTGATGAATACCTCGATCTAGCTCATACAATGCTCAGTCTTCGTGTAAGTTTAAGATGCAGCATAGACGAAGAAGATATAGCTGAAGCAAACCGACCAGCTTTTAGACTTTTATCAAACCGAGTAGGTCCAATCAATAATTTGATGCACTCACTGTTCAATCAAGTGGATGTGTTTTTTAATCAAAAACCTGTGTCGCCGCCTACCAACGCTTATGCTTACAGGGCATACATAGAAACATTGCTGAATTATGGACCTGTCGCTAAATCTTCTCACTTGTCGACTGTCTTGTGGTGTAGCGATACGGCTGAAAAAATGAACGACACGGAAAATCAGAACGAGGGTCTTGTGAAGAGACGAAAATTTCTTTCTCCAAATAAACCTGTGGACCTTATTGGGCATCTTCATACAGATGTGTTTAATCAGGAGAAGCTGTTGATCAACGGGGTCGAAGTGAGAGTGCGCTTAGTAAAATCTCGTGATAACTTCTGTCTAATGGATCCATCGGGCTACTATACCATACATATTGAGGAGGCCAATCTTTTAGTCAGACGTGTTAAAATCAGTCCGGGAATATTGCTAGCACACGCTCAATCACTCACAAAAACCACGGCTAAATATCCCTTGACACGTGTAGAAGTCAAGGCAATCACTATGCACAGCGGTGTACACGGTGAAACATTGGACAATATTATATTGGGTCAGCTGCCAAAGAGAATTATCCTAGGGTTTGTTAATAACAAGGCGTTCAATGGTGATCGACAGCTCAATCCCTTCAATTTCGAACATTTTAATATAAATTTTCTATGTTTCTACGTTGACGGTGTACAGGTGCCTTCAAAGCCACTGCAACCGGACTTTAGAGCAAAAAATCTATATGTGGATGCGTATCACACACTATTTTCTGGTACAGGAATACACTTTCTTAACGAGGGTAATCAAATAACGCGCGAATCATATCCACATGGTTACTGCCTATTTGCCTTCGATTTAACTCCAGATTTATCTGCTAATGACTGCAGTCATTGGAACTTGATCAAGCACGGTAGTGTTAGATTAGAAGTACGTTTCGCCGATGCTCTAACAGAAACAGTAAATTGTATTATATATTCAGAGTATGACAATATTTTGGAAATCGATGCTTCACGCCAAGTCATTGTCGATTTCAGCAGTTAAATCACAGATGTCGCTTCTCTCTACTACTGCACACATATATAACATGAGTAAGCGACCCTTCTCCCCCAGTCATCTCTCTCTGTTTGCTTACGTTTATCCATATATTATACGCTTTACGAAACATGGATGTGGTCATTGACATCCAGTTCTTCAAAGGTACCAATTATCGAAATATACCGAAAGAAGTTGCCGTAGTGGCTGTTAACGGTGATTTTAGCGGTCATTGGATGGTTTCGCCGCCAACACCTCTTCATTATCTGAGTAAAGGTGTACGAAATCAAAACGATTGACTGACCCAATTTCATCACGGAATCGACTACTTTGAAGGTGAAGTGACTCTAAAGACGGTTAAGAAAATATTAAAAGAACTTTCAAAAAGAGTGCGAAGAATATACGTTAGAGGTAATGATAAATGGGTAGCGTTGTACAAAATTATAACTCGTCATACTTTTAATATCGAGTACCGTAAAGATTGTCCGTCTTTCGATGAATTATCATCTGATGTGTACTGTATGCATCACGCTGTCAAACCGTGCTACACAAATTATCGTTGTGCTTTAAATAACGCTTACAAACTAAAATCCTATCTATTGACGCGTAAAAATTCGAACACTGCTATCAACCAAATTTGTAATGGACAGCCTTCAAATATTGAAAAACCTGTCGAAAATTCGTTCGCATACTGTCGGTGTGTTCCCGGCCGATCAGATACCGAAGATGTGGACGAAACCAACAGCGTTCATTCTAAATACGGATGATCATACGAAATCGGGTATGCACTGGGTCGCCGTATATGCTGACGAATCTTGCAACGCTTTCTATTTCGATAGTTTTGGTCTCCCTCCATTTATACCCGATCATATAAATCGATTGCGAAAAAATTGTAAACAATTTCGTTGGAATGACATTCGACTTCAGAGCGAGTATTCCGACGTGTGCGGTCAATATTGTATTATGTTTTTACGTTATATGAGCGACGGTCTAGGGTTCAAAAAATTTCTCGAGAATTTCACCGACAATATGCGAAAAAACGATGATGTAGTCAGACGGTATGTGGGTTGTCAGCAGAAAAAACATGCTGACAAAATTTTCATGGGAAGCGGTGGCTGCATTGTCAGGTGTTTACAAAGCTGCAATTCTAAGATGTCATTATTATAGTGTGAGATTACTGCAACACAAAGCGTTTTTATTTTCCATCGCCAGATGTTTGTGAATCAGCATTTATTCAACTGACACTCCTTACACAATGAGTGTCATACACCTGGTAGTTTCCTCCACCACCATCATCATAAGACCCCCCACCACTTTACGGTGATCGAATATCATCTGAGAGAGACAAAGGCCGAGTCAGCAGGATCGTCAGCCTGTCAGTTAGTCGGCTTTGAAGCTGGTCGGAAACGGTTTTCAATAGCCAGTAACAGCAACATGGCCGAGCGCGGCCGAGAAGAAAAAAATACTTCAATTGTTGAGCTCTCTTATACATTTGACAAGGTTTTACGCAAACCCGGGAAATTTATCGTCGGGACCTTGGAGTACAGCCAACATCAGAGATGATATTACAAACCTGTGGGTGCGGTCTACTTGGACGTGATGACTTTGAAGAAATCACTTTTACCTACGATGCGGGGCCCTACAATTCACATATTGTTTCAACGCATTTTCACAAGTATCTTTGTGGTCGTCCGGTGAACGACATGATGGGCCAATAAGAATTTGTGCCTGGTTGCAGGCATGGACAGTAAAATTCACGCGTAGTCAGAAGCGATAGGGCTATCGAAAATTGAAGATTATGCTTCCCTTCCCTCACAACACTTGGAACTTGTTCTTACAAAACGGTATCGTATCAACTAGAAAAAAGATATATTTATTCTGTATTAAATGAATATATTGCCAAAAATGTATTTGATGCGCGTCTTAGAACTATCTTCAAATTTGTAGCGGGTAGCTGGAAGCTTATGTTGCTCTGGAGGAGAGACATTTAGAGTATATTTATAAAAACTTTGATAACTAGACAAATGTATACCACATATTAAAATGTTTGGTATGTATACGTCAACCATTGTTTCAAGCCAACTTATTAATCTGATTTATGATGATGCCCGTTCGCATTAATATTGACCAGCGCTGCCATACAAAATGTCCACTTGCGAGCCTGCCGTCGATGTGATATTGAAGGATGAGATATCCCTTTAGCCAGAAAATGATATGTCGTATTTATTTTTAGCCAGCTTGCGCGTCACATCATCTAGATGTAATTTGTCGGATTTATCTGATTCATGAACACAGCGAATGACAAAATTATTATATACACAATAAATATGTATGCACAAATGGTGGTGCGTTTTAATAAATTACGTACTATGTCATTGAAAAATAAAAATAAAACTCCGTCTTCTATTTTTTATTTTATATCTTTGCCTTTTTTTCCATCTTCTTTTCTTTCCATGAATTCAATTATTCAAATAAAAAGTATAATATTAATATATTCCGGTTATTTTACATACACTTTTTCTCATTCAGATTGAAAAAAAAAGCATGCGGGGCGCTAAAAGGGCAGTATTATTAAGGGACATCATTTTTTCGGCTGCTCTCTCTTCTACCCCCACCACCATTCTATGGCTATCACGTAATTTTACCCCCCGCCCCCTCTCCCACACTACACCCCCCCATCAAAATCAATTCCCCCACTACCCCCTGCACCCCCCTCGAAATCAATTTCCCCCACTCCCCGGACTATGGCGCGTCAGACAGACACCTCACCATGGGCAGGTGGTGGGGGTTTGTTTTGGCGCGCCATAGTCCGGCGTATACTATTTTCAATAAATTAAATTCTCCTAATTTAGATATAGATGAATAATGTTGTAAATTAAGATCATAAAATATATTTCCATTTGAATATTTTTTGGCCTTTGTGACAGTTACACTTTCTAATAAAATTTTCTACAAAATAATATAATCAATAATTATTAAATAAAAACTAAATGAAAAAAATCTATATACATAGAATTTAGTTTACCTGGTTATTTCTTATCTCGGGAACAAACTTTGAAATTATTTCATCATACATATTACATTGAATTCTTACACCATCATTGCTGTTTAAAATAAACTTGAAAATTTTAAATTCTTCTTTTTTTTACTATTGATGAAAGTTTTTTCTCCAATGATTTCGTCTATGTAGCCAACGACAGAACTAAAATAAACCATTTATTTAAATCTTAAATAATTATACTTTTAAAATGTAATTATATAATTACGCTGATTTATCTCCTATTTGAATTTTCGTCTTTAAAAATTCTGAAGATGATAGTGCGATTGGTTTTCTTTTTTTTTCTTCTAACTTTCTATAACTATTGTTTCTATTGCTGTTATTTATGGTATCAATTTGCGAGTCTCTACGTGAACATGTAATCTCATATCAGATGAACTTCTTTCAAAATCAATAAGAGGGAGTTCTTGAGTAGTTTTTATGTATCTACGATCTATGAATTCAGTGATTTCTTCATATTTGTTCATTTCAACAACAGGGCAATTGTATTATTTTTAAGTTATTGAAAATATTCTTATTAATTTTAGCACTATCCTTTAAGTTTGTTTGTTCTATTATGTTACAAATTTCTGTAAATAATTATGAAAATTAATATAGAAGAACATGGATATAATTTTACAATTTATCAATATATATACAATTTAATTTTAGATATTTTACAATTATCCTACAATTTAAATATTTCTTTCCAGACAATATTTTTAATTATATTGGGATCATCTGTTTTGTTTTGAATGAATAATATTTTTGGATTTTTGCTACGAGATAAAGCAAAATATAACTGACCATGAGAAAACAAAGGTCTATGAATATAAATTCCGACCATATCAAAACTCTGTCCTTGAGATTTATTTATAGTCATGGCAAATGCCAAAATTATAGGAAATTGTCGACGAAATAAAATGAATGGCAAAGAAGTATATTCTCCAGTGTCCAAAATTATTCGAGGAATAAAAGCTATATTTCCTTTTTATCGCCTGTTATGATTTCTGCTTCAATATTATATTTGTATAGTTCAAGAACTTTTAATCTTGTTCCATTACAAAGGCCATCATTCATACTTAAATTTCGAATCAGCATTACTATCGTTCCTATTTTTAAAGTTAACTTGTGCACTGGAAAGCCGGGAAATCTTAAAGAATTTAAATATTCGGTAGGATACTTGTACTCTGCATTTACATCAGTTTCATCTACACCTTTATGTCTTGCATAATCAATACTATAGTATATACTACTTTCACTATTGATCTTTTTTAAAATCTTCTCGTTGATTTTATAAATATCTTCATTATATGGTGATAAAATGATTTTATTTGATAGATCATCATTTATTGAGAAATATCAATTATTGAGAACTATCATTTATTGAGAAATATCAATTATTGAGAACTATCATTTATTGAGAAATTATCAATTTCTCCATCACCAATTTTCAATAAAAATGATGAAAAATCATTATTTTCAGATCTCATATTTGTTTTCAACCGCAATACTTTGAAATTTATCCATAAATTTGAATTTTTAATAGATTCTTGTGTAACATTAAATTGTTTGCCATATTTTATAACGGGAAGAGTTTGTCTAAAATCTCCGCCTAGAATTACCAATTTACCAGCAAAAGGAATGTTTTCTAATTTACAACAATCACGTATGGTATTATCAACAATTTCCAAAGCTTTTTTAGGAATCATAGAAGCTTCATCCCAAATTATAATTTCACACTCTCTATTTTTTTTTTTATCAGATGGATGTTTTAAATTTGCAGTTTTTATGTCTTGTAAATCCAATGGTAATTTAAAAGTCTTATGACTTGTCATTCCTCCGGGTAATAAAATTGAAGCGATTCCAGTCCAAGCCATTGACAAAATTTGTTTTCGTTGACTCAAATAATAATAAATCAAAGTATTGTATAAAAATGTTTTTCCTGTACCACCAGGTCCATCAATGAATATCATTTTTTCATTCTCTGAAGATTTAGTTATACAATCAAAAATATATTTTTGATCATTATTGAGTCTTGTATATAATTCAGTGAATGTTTTTTTGTAATCATCTATCGTAGGTTCCAATGGTTCGTTCGTTTTGTTTAAGTTAAGTACAGGTTCTGGTAGTCCAACATCAGAACATTTATAGTTTTCGCTATCTAAAATTTCTTGAATATGTTGTAAAGCTTGATTTTCTACGTTGTCGATAATGTAACGGTTCGACTTTCCCCGTGTGTTGAGTAGTCGGCCGGACGCCAGGATTTGGTTAGGGGAAAGGTTAATTGAAGAGACTTGTTTATGCAATTAATAATAATAAAGATATATTCTAATAATTAAGTTAACAAGGTGATAATTCAAATATGAGTCTCCATCTGTAACAGAAATCGAAATCGCGGTGGTTTAGAATATTTCGCCTTCACAATCAGTTTAGCTTAATCTATAGTAGTTTACGGTACATTAACACGCCGTTACCGGATTTACGTGGTTTCGGTGCGGTTATCGGTTTTACGGACGCGGTATCGGAGTTTCGGACGGTCAAACGGGTTCGGGTTAACGACGGGTTTTCGGAGGTTAGGTTTCCCTCGAGTCCATGGAGTCGTGAGCGCACGGCCCTACGGATCGAGGTCGCTCGTCTCGTTCTTCTCCTGGTCCTGTGTGCTCACAGTGACCAGGCGAATCCCGAGCGGTCGGCGGGTGGTCGGTTTTGTACAGGCAGGAGTTGGCCGGTGCTTCACCAGGACGTGTGCACACGACCTGGGGAATCGTCGGCGGGGCTTTAGTTATTTTCTCAACCCCGTATGCTCACGGTGGCCGGGAAAACAACCAGTCCCTTGGGATGGATGTTCAGGAGCAGGTGGCAACGTCGAGTATCGGCTACGCGTGCTCACGTAAACGAAGCTCGGCGCTGTTCGGCTACTCCTGGTTGTCTCTTGTGTGCACGACAGCAACTCGAAGTTTCGGGTTCGCCAACACTGTCGTCACGTGTGCTCATGAGCCGACGTTGTTGGTGTCGGTCTAGCTCTAGCTGTTCCTCTCGGTAACGTGTGCGCACGATGCCGCTAGGAGTTCAGCTCGAGTAGAACTGCCCCGCTATGCCGCGTGGCCCGCCTTATATAGGTGTGTTCGCGGCGCGCCGCTCGCGCCGCCTGGCGCGTCGCCACTGAGTTACTAGTAGAATCTCGCGCTCGTGCGGACTGGCCTTTCGGTTGGTGCGCGCGCGCGCTCACCTCGCTTCGTGCGGACTCGCCTTTGTTCGCTGCGCGCGCGCGCGCTTGCTGGCGTCAGCTGATTTACTCGGCGCCGTGTTTGTTGATCTCGTGTGCGAGACTTATGTCTCGTCACAAAGTCTTCACAAAAAAAAATTTTGTATTTTTACCAAACAGTTTGTGCTAATGGTAATTTGTTCACGATTAAAAACCAAGCAAAAAATAAACGTTATTGCTTTGGTAACATAATTGTACATGCCTCATTAAATATATGAAAAATTTCTTCATCGTTTTCAATTAATCCCATAGCTATTGCTGTTTCGGTAAAGGTTGTGTACGTTTTATTTTCAAAGTTTTTTAGATCATCAAATGACGTTTCTCCTTTAACTCTGTGTAATATTAACTTTAAGTGAAATAATTCTCGTTCGTTTGGAATTACACAGATCAATCTTAATATAATTTTTAGATCCACTTTTTTTTCGTAAAACTATAATGTTCTGGTATTTCACAATTATACCATGCTGTTAAAGTTGTCTCGTGATTGAAAGAATCAATATCGATGTTGTTTTCGTCAAAATTAATTTTTGTTGATTCGGTAAATGAATAGCTAGTTTAATTACACTGTAAGAACGAGCGCAAATTGGTAATTCTTGAATACGCTATGCAGCTTCCATTGGGCCCACATATCTACAATCCATATACTCTGTAAGTTCATCATATATTACTTTATCTTCGTTGTTTTTATCCACTTTAATAAAAATGCGATCATGTCCTTTGTGTAAATATTTGTATAAATATTTAATGCTCATAATAGACGCACAATATTCAACGTTGATATGACAGTTATATTTTCTAAGAAGAGTCGGATTATACGGAACAACCATCCTATTATCAACCTTTACAGTTTTGCCATTAAGTCTTTTGTTATAGACATAGTTTTTATTTTCGTTATTACGACGACGATATCTAGGGAAACCATTCTTTTCAAATTGTGTTGCATCACAAAAAGCTTTTGGAAATTTTTTTGAACAAGTTTTGTTAGCAACATCATAACATAAGGTTTTTTTTGAATGAGGTCCATGTAACATATGTTTGAATACTAATTCTTGTAATTCCACATCATTATCATCAGGAATTTCAGCTGATATATGCTCATCAATCTTGTCAGGATTTGTTAATTTTGACTTATGATCCAATACTAACAATAAATGCGCATGCGGAAGACCTCTTTTTTGAAATTCAATCACATATACATGAGCAATAATTTTGCCAAAAATGTTACCACTAAGAATATCAGTTAGAAATGCTCGAAATTTACAATAAAATAATCTAACAGTAATCGTTGCAATATCATTGCATGAAGTTCCTGGTGGAAATTTTTTTTGTATTCTTTTCAACTCAGGCCATTTTGGATTTGTTGTTATTGTAACAAATATATCCGGTGGGCTGCCTATTTTTCGCATTATAGCCACAGAATCGAGAAAACTTTGGTGCATGTATCTAGGACTTCCTATATACGTTGATGGCAAAACGAACAAATTACCTAATCTTTCGTTATTTTCAAAATTTTTAGTATTATTAAGAGCACTTTTTGTTACATGGTCAACAATGCCTTGATAACATTCTACACGTAATTTTTTCTGATTATATCTTAAAAAATTCAATCTATAATATTCTATAATATTATACTGTTGAGTCAATCTTCCACAAAATAAAATAGGACTACATTTTGACATAGGCTTATAAGCTAATCGATATGAATAGTATTGCAAAGGAGATAAATTTTTATCATTATTATGATTTTGCTTGAACATTGGATTCCATCCTTTATCTCCATAAGGAAACATTAAAGGAAAAATCATAGGATCTCCGTGAAAAGATAATTTATTCAAAATAGAAGTTGGACCTATTTCTTTCGGAGGATTTTTTGGATAAACACAAAGATCATAATCTAATGGAATCTCTCCATCTTTCGAAACAATTAATGCTGCACATAGCGCCGTGGAAGGTTTATTATATCTATTTTTGTCCAAATTGATATTTCTCGTGAAATATAAATGATATTCTATTATTTTCTGAGACTTTGTTAACTCGTATAAGTTTTTCAATTTTTTTTGTGTACGGATTATTTTGGAGAACTTGAGAAATTATTTTTGTATGTTCTTCAACTAAATTTTTATTTTCGTTTAATATAGTATCAATAGTTTCGCAATCATCGTACAAATAAATTTGTCCTTTTTGAGAAGTTTCATCTATAGATTTAATAGAATTTGATGCTATATGACAAACTTGACCTTGAATTTTTAAGTTATAGATTCCAGAGCCTAAATTATTAATAATGTTTGCTTTAAAAGTTGCAAAAGAAAAAACATTTTTATAATAACGAATCAATTCTCTAAATTTTTTATCGTCAAATAATAATGTTTTAAAATCATTAGGATAATCGCTCAGAGGAGGTAATGTCACTTTACCATTATGGCAACAACTTTTTTTGAGTACTCTATAGACCAAAATGAGGCATTACAATATTGACAAATATAATCCATTTCACCAAAATCTGAGTATTGATCTTTCAATGCACACATTTTCTTAATTTTTTGTGTTTGTCGACGTTTATGAGATCTATCATTATTCATATTTTTAACTGAATCTATAAATTTTTTTCTATTTATTCTGTCTTTGTTCATATTTTCTACAACATCCTTACTTCTCTTAACTTTCAGTCTTTCTTCATTCATGTTTTCAACAACATCCTTACGTCTCTTAACTTTCAATCGTTCTTCATTCATATTTTTAACAAGATCTTTTTTTCTTTTTACTTCTATTCTATCTTCGTTCATATTTTTTACTAAATCTTTCTGTTTTTTCAATGTTAGTCTAACTGCGTTCATATTAATGATTTTATCTTTATTTCGTTTCTTTATTAATCGATGATCGTTTAAATTTTTCTTTAAATCATATTCTCTTTTTTTTTCTTAAACATTGGATCATGTTTTTTTATTATTAATTTTTGTAATATTGAACATTTATTATGTTCATAATGAGTTCGATTGTATTTTTGTTTATAATTTTGCCAAAAATTAGAATTTGCATTTTTTAAGATATCATAATGTCCTGCATTAACTGGACCAGACAATAAAAGTTCCAATGTATTATCATTGCTACTAACATTTTGACCATATAATAGAGGATTTAACATATTTGTACTATAAACTGAAACTAAAACTTTGTATATATTAACAAATGCTACTATTTCAATTTCTCCGCCATATGTGCCATCTACAATCATGTAACTTCTGTATAAATCTCCATTTGTTATTTTCATTCTGTTAGATTCATCAGTTTCGATATAAACTTTATAATCTTGCCAATTTTGAGTAATATATTTTATAATCGATGTTTTGACTTTTTGATATTTGTCTTCAGTATTATATAAAAAATAAGAAAAAGCACGGAATAAACAATTACCATCACCTTTGATTTTTTTTTCAATGTTTAAATTTTGTATCGATTCTGAATACATTTCAATTCTAAGATTTCAAACAAATACATGAAACAGAATATAATAATACCTTTAAATTTTAGTGAACACATTCATAAGTAATAAATACCTAGATTATTTATCATATGTGCATTTATAAAGATACCTTCTGTTACTGGAGATATTCCACTAAAATATGCTTCCAACTCAAGATTATAATATACTTCAATAATTTATCTTTTTACTGTCAGACCGACAAAAGATGTAATATTTTATGTAATTTAATATAATCCAAGGAAATTCGAATGTAGTATAGACTGCACCCACTACAAAAAATATGAAACTATTAAAGTTACAAATTCTTACAATTTCGCAGTTAAACAACTCTATCGCGCTGCGGCTATAGGCCATTATTACAATATTTTCGAATGTAAAAATGTACTGATAGAATCAATAAATAAGTTCCTTTATAAACAAAGCAACCCCACGCATTCTTCGCTCTCTCATGTAGCGTATAGTATACATCGGGGCTGCGCTTAATTAACCTATTACGAATTAATATCCTATTACGTCGAAGCACGTGAATCCTCGGCGGTGAAACAATGATTCGATCATATCACGCCCACGCACTGCTAACTCACCCCACGTCCGTCCGTGAAGCGCGAGAAACGATTTAGACTGCCGTCCAGACTTGCGATATATTCGACCCCTTGCTTTTCTGGCCGCAGTGACCATTTATCAAGAAGAGCCGGACTCTGGCGCTGGAAAAAGTTAGGGGGCTACTCGCACGCGTTCTGGCACGTGCTCTTACCTGGCTGAATTCGAATTACGCTCGGGACTTTTCCCAAAGATCGGATACAACGTTGTGTGCAACATACATGTGCCTACTCTCGAGATAA
>CM053170.1:34734047-34786938 GCA_012977825.3 Pteromalus puparum | reverse complement strand
CAGGGGTCCCAGGACAGAACCCTGTGGTACACCCAGATTGGTTTCCAGCCATTCTGAGTTACCATTTTTATTCGAGATAACCATTTGCGTGCGCCCTTGTATATAAGATTTTATCCACAGGAGGGCCGTCCTAGAAAACCCCAACTGCTGCAGTTTAGCAAGCAATTTCGTAGGCGAGATGGTATCAAAGGCTTTGCTGAAGTCAAACAGCAGCAAAAGAGTCACCCTTTTTTTGTTGATGGCCATGCGTATGTCATCAGTCAATTTTAGTAACGCTGTCTGTGTACTGTGGTGTTTTCTGAAACCTGCCTGGAGGGGGTCTAGTATATGATTTTTATTGAGATACTCCGTGATCTGGGTGTGAGCAATCTTCTCGAGTACCTTTGAGAGGAAGCAGAGCAGTGCAATTGGACGAAAGTCCGTGACATTCGAAGGAGTGCTGGTCTTCCTAAGAGCTATCAACTGCGCCTGCTTCCAGATACCCGGAAAGATTCCCTGAGCGAAGGAGCAGTTAAATAGATTAAGCACGAAGTCGCCAATAATTGGGAGGGCCTTAACAACCACCCCGCACGGAACACCGTCGACACCTCTCGCCTGCGAGGAAAAATGTGAGATAGCAAGGACGACATCGCTCATACTGACAGGGCTAAAAGTGAAACCCTCCTCGCTTGCAAGTGAAATTATGTCCATTGCTTTGTCGATATTTTCGAGAGGCGACGCCGATACTCCCGCGAAGTGCTCATTCAGCTCGCCCGGCGTAAAACCGAAAAACTCCTCCTCCTTACGCCCAGGCAGGAGGCCAAGATGCCGCATAACCTTCCATATATTTCTGTTTTCATCAAGAGCGCCGGAAAGTTGCTGGTGAAGGAAGGAGTCTCGCTCTTGAGCAGAACGCATGTCGACCTCGTTAGTGAGTCGAAGAACCTCATCGAAGAGCTCCGCCCTTCCAGTGCGTTCATATCGTCTGAGAGTAGCATTGCGCTTGTCGATGAGGAGCCTCAACTCCGGACCAGACCAAGGAGCATATTTCTTACGCGGGCAAACCGTTTTCATAGGTGCCAATTCATCTATTGCTAATTTTAGATTGTTATTTAAAGTACTCAAAGCGCCCTCCAGATCGGCTTCGATTGAACTCATGGCTGTCCAGTCACAGCAAGACAGAAGGTCGACAAGAGAAGATGTGTTAATGCTCTTGTAATCGCGGTAAGAAAAAGAGTCTCTCCCAGGAGTGGGAGAGAAGATGTTTATCGAGACATCTATGACGCAATGCTTGCCGAAGCCGGGCAGCCACTGGTTCTTAGAGTCCAGGATCTCGTCATTTTCGTCAGTCATTATCAGGTCAATCCATGTGTGAGACGATGGGGTATGATGCGTGGGGCCATGATTGATTATTTTAAGAGATAACTCCTCGGTCAGACGCTTGATTGTAACAGCGTCGTCTGAATTGGACAATAAGTCCGAGTTCAGATCGCCCATTATAATTTTGTGACTATACTCGCTACAGATGTCCCGTAATACGTCGAACAGGTCTGAGTCCTTTTGCATTGGGATTTTGGGGGGCCTGTAAACAACTCCGACCAGTACCGGAGGTGAGTCGCCCCGTTGTACGCTACAGAAGAGGTACTCAGGAATTCCAGGTTTTCCTGGTCCCGTGGTGTCAGAGAAAGCCAATTTTTTAATTTTAAGACCGTTGCGCACAATTAAGGCGACACCACCTCCGTTTACATTGCGGTCCTGTCGAATGATGGAGTATCCCCTGATGTTAAGTAGGCTGTCATCTACAATCGGACCCAGCCATGTCTCAGCGATGCCGAAAATGTCCAAGGAAGGGCGCTCCGATAGATATTCGCGGACGATCTCGATGCGAGCTCTGAGCGAGTTAATATTTACAAAGCCTGCCCTTAAGCCACTCTCCGCCCCCGGCGCATTGTCACGAGGCCTCGCCAGTCAATTTGAGAGCATAGTAGATGGCGAGGGCGAAAGTGATGAAGGTGATGTAGATGTAGACGACTGTGGGGATGAAGATGCAGATGACACAGTCGTCGACGGTGGCGAGGTTGCAGCCGATTTGCCAGCCAGGTCCGACTCATGTCCGTCACGTGTAGTTGTGTCAGTGTTATCGTCTCTGTTAGTGACAGTCGTGTAAGGTTTTAGTCGCTGTAGCTGTTTCGAGCCGGCCTGACACGCTGTGATTATGGTCTGCAAATCGGCAGCAGATGTAAACACGTGCGCACGCTCGCCGCCCCGGCGTCTGGCCAGGAACCTGCCACCCGCATGCCACACATATTTGAAGCCCAGTCCCTGTGCAATGGGCCTCAGATTTTTAAACGTCACAAATTTTTCTTGGGACAACATTTCATTGATATAAACTTTATGTCCAGTCAAGCGGGCAGCAGCCTCCGGGTCCAGAACACCGGGCTTGATATCGCACGTGGTCAGGTAGTTGTTTGCCAGTTTGCTTTTCGCGCGCATGATGGCCCTGACTAAATCCGAGCTGGCAAGTCTGGCCACGAGAGATGGTAAAGCGCCCCGAGGCGACGCCGAATTTGTCACGACTGCATCGCCGCTCTGAGGCCCTTTTTGTTTGCGCTGGCGCAACATGCGAGTACCGACGATGTCTTTTTTCTCCAGGGCGGGAAGGACGGTGCTGAGAAGTGCGAAGGCAGCTGCGTCCGAGAATTCCTCATTTAAAATATCGCTGTCTTTCAGCAGTCCATGAATAATAACTTCACACCCCTCAGCAGCGTCCCCCCCGAACCCCGGACCGCTGCCTGCGGGTGCCATCAGTGGCGGAGAGCTTTTCCGCGAACTTGCCACCGCCGGCACTCCCGGTTGAGATATACACGGACCCGAGACAAGCACACCACCGTCCGAGATCGATGGCGAGCCCGCGTCGTGATCCCGATGAGCACGCTGGAGGTCCCCAAGTAGTAGCTGCGTTTGCAGCAAGTCGTCCTTAAGAGTATTATTTTCCTCCAGGAGCAGTCTGTTAGCATCAAGTAGTCTATTAGACACGCTAATGCTATCCACGAGCTGGCCCTCGAGAGCGGAGATACGGGTATGATGACGTTCTTGACACCGAGGAGATTATGGTCTCCCAACGGCGCATTCGTCGTTCGAGTCTTCTCGGGTTGCTTCTCGAGGTCCATCGTAGGCGCATCATCATCACCAAGCGAGGCCAGTGAAGAGGCACCAAACTGCGTGTGGGCCACCAGAGATGTATTGGGAGAAGGCGCCTGCGGAACCGCAACCCGCTCAGCAGACAGGTTCCGATTTTGTTGACTCCTCTCGTGCGAATCCAGTGGGACGAGCGCCTGGGAGTCCGTGACCCGCCTGACAGATTGATTCAGGCTCAGACGACCACTCTCCCGCAACTCCGACGAGGCCGGCGCCTGGGAGTCAGTAACCCGCTCGACAGAGGTGTTGTGGCTCAAGCGGTGATTCTCCTGTCGCTGCTGCGTCTCGTTGGTGCAGAGAGGGGAGCGGTTCAGCATGCTGTTTTGGCCTTGGTTACGCAGCTGTGCCTTCGCATGCGGTGTTGACGCGGCTCGTCGTGTCAGATGGAGAGGAGAAACACGGGGCACCGTTGTTGTCTTTCGGGACACGAGCTTGTACCCGGTACGAGCACTCACCTGAGGTGTTATGGCAGGCGGGGAAGACTTCCCTGGCGTCGACCTGTTGCTCTGCTGGGCCGGCTTTGTTGCGTGCGTCGCCGCGACAGGAGTGGAAGATAGCGGTTTCACCTTGCCGCCAGATGACGTTCGGCACTTGTTACACACTGCGTTCTTCTTTCTGCCTGAACAGCGAGTGTGGCAGGGAAGACTGCAAGACGGGCACGTACTCGTTGGTGGTGTCGAGGCGTCATTGCAGACTGAGCAAACTGGTGCCATTGCGACGTTTGAATTTTCGCGCACCGACCAGATGTCACCACTAGAAAGCAGGGCAGCCAACGACTGGGAGAAAAAGATGGCTGAATCCCGCCGAGATGCTTCGCTGCCCTCCTAACCTCTCCAGGAAGCTTCGGATTTCGAACGGCCTCCACGGCTCTTTTTTACAGAGCCATGCAGCAACACTCCAATGCGTGGATACGTGGGAGGCCAGATTCACTAGAGACACTCAGACTCGTACGGAGTCAGTCAGAATAAAGACGAACACTTTGCTCAAAGTTTGAGCGATCCGACACACGTCAGTGCTACCTGGAGGTTAGACTACAAGAGAGAGAGGGAGAGAGAGAATGATGTGCGGAAGCGGCAACGCGGCGAGCCAATCCGAGGATGTGGATGAGCGGAGTGTATGAGAGAAGAGCGCGCGCCGAGAATCTTGTTTGTTTTCAGACAAAAATCAGACTCGCCTAGCTCGGCGATGTTCGGCTCGGGCCGAGGAGACGCGCGCTGATTGGCCGAGCCGAGCGGGCCGGCGAGGGAGTTTGAGTCGAGACGCGCGCCGGGGCAGAGAGCATCAAGCCAGCTACCGTAACGGACGTGTGCCAGCCGAATTTCAAAAAGTGTTTTTTTTGTGTGAAGTTGATTGTTCCGCTGATTGGGGTGAGATCGCGTCGGATTTGTGCGGATTGAATTCAGTGAGTGAGCGTGAGAGAACAAAGGAAGGAAGTGGTTGCGGGAAGAGTGCTAAAAAACGCGAACATCGAGAGGGAAACATCGCGAATTCGGCCGAGAGCTGACAGGCGAGGCTCAGAGCGATTTCGGGGAATTCGGGCCGCTTTGTTCGCGGCGCGCGCGAGCGAGTGGGGGGAGGTAGCGCGGACTAGTGGAGAGCGAGTGGCAACGAAGCCGTACTGACTTCACCGAACAAGAGAGGCTCGGCGGGAGCGAGAGAGAGAGAGAAAGAGAGCGAATGGGTTTGAGTGTGTGTGAGAGCGCGAGTAATATTTAAGCGGTTTTGAGCGAGCGGCGCGGCATGCGCGGAGAATGTACATAGAGGAATCTGAATAAAAGACGAGATTCCTGCATTTTGAGTGTTTGTACTTCTAATCACCCCGAAATCCGATTCGGGGCTGGTCTAACGGGACCCCCTCCAAGAATCCAAAGAGATTTCGGAAACGTAAAAAAAAAATTATAGTGTCGCGGATTCGGGGCCGAGGAGACGACAGAGCAAGTTCGCTCCTCGGGGTTTTGTTCACGTCACAAATGGCGCCCAACATGGGGCCCCGATTGAATCGTGATTAGATTATTGCTTTGTTTTGGAATTTGAGATTGAGCTGCGCGCGAAAGTGAGCGTTGTGTGAGTGGGTCGCGGAGAATAGTCATTGAAAAGCTGTGTGGAGAGTAGAGGCGATTTTAGAGTAAGTATAATAATAAAATTCGAAACGGCGTAACTTTTTCAACGACCGATTTATTGCGACAAATCAATACTGAACAATTATAACGTATTTGAGCTCTTATAGGTAAAATGTTTTCTCTACATACACAGAAAGAAAGAAATGTATTGTTTACACGTGCCCTATCATTTTAACTCCTTGGAAAGGAAAATCCAAAACACATGCGCCGAAACAATCATATATCAACTAAAAATCTCGACATTATACAAGCGTTTAGAATACACTAAAATCAGCAGTAGCTTGTAATCAATATAGAGTAATAATTTTTCTTTTCTTGTACCGGTAAGTTCAACAAATGCGATATACAAGCCCGTATACGTTTAGCGCGTTAGCTCAGCTACAGCAAATAGCTGGCGCCTATGATTCGTTAGAAAAAGCTGATGCATACACAGCAATGGGTGCGTTTTCCAACGACCTTAATACCGTCAATTTGTAAATGATTATGCGCGTGAGTAAAGCGAAAAAAACTGCTCGGGCTGGCGTTGCGTATCGAGCGTATCGAGCAAAATTATCAATGTGTAATCGGCGGTGGCGGCTGCAATATAAAATCTAAAATGCGTTAAAAAGCGGTTATCTTCTTCAAAAAGGAAAATCCAAAACACATGCGCACGCGGGGTTAATTTTTAGCAGTAGCTTCGAGCTATGATATATAATTCAGGCGTGAATAAGCGAGGAAAGAGAGGTTAGGAAGTGATTTTACAGAATTCGCACTTCGAAAATTTTTGTTTTATTTTTTGAAATACGCTTTTACGTATATTACGAGCTTTAAAGTTTTTACTACGACGAACGTGGGGTTGGCGAGCGAAGCGAGCAGGGGGGGGGACCCTCCTAGTATTTGATAAATATATATTTGTGCCTGCATGCTCCCTCCTTATTGTGCGTATTGTGCATCGGAATATTAGAGCGAGTAAGTCGGGTCATTGGAGACAGNGAGAGAGAGAGGGAGAGAGAGAGAGAGAGAGAGAGAGAGAGAGAGAGAGAGAGAGAGAGAGAGAGAGAGAGAGACGGAGATAGCAGTTCGCGGTGTTAGAGCATTGTACGGGATCGCGAAGGTTGGGGCGACCATGGCGCAACACGACGCGGTGATGCGAGACATCTTGAAGGATAGGCAGATTCGGTCGCCGAAAATTGGAGCAGTGATTGACCTGCGAGTCAGCAGTGCTCGCGCGCGGTTAATCACAACACCTGCATGCGTGTATCCTCGTAGTGGCAGATGCTGATTGGTCGCGTAGTGCCTTCTCAATAAAATCATGTCAATTGCATGTATCAACACCGAGGCTTTATAAGCTCCGGGATCGATCCACGCAGTGCCTTTCCTCGTATACTCTTCCTACCGACAACTGGATCTGAACTGGACCGACAACTGGTGATTGAATACGAGTGCTGTATTCCTGCTCGCATCGCTTATTGAGTGCTTAGAACCCACTCAAACTCTGTGGGTAGAATATAGTATAACTCTTCGTTGCTAGACGTGAGTTGAACGTAGATAAGTTATAGTGAAGGACCGCCGAGTGGAATCTCCGACTAAAGCAAGTGAAGAAGTCTGTGTAGCTGACCAATATTACTATATTATTGCCACGAGAGATCGTGTATTATTAGAACAATCAGCACCTGCCACGAACGAGTGATTAGAACCATTTCTAGTGCGCAGGACAATCATAATTGTAAGACCTTAATTGCATAATTATTAGATTAAACGTCAATCTAAATAGTACTAAATACATAAAATAACCTAAACACCTAAGAAGAGAATAAATGGATAAAGTAAGCTTGCCAGCATCATCAGGACCGAAGGTAAGAGTGAGCAATATCCTTGCGGACATTCTACCGTCCGAGAATCTGCAGCGTGACATTCTACTGTCCGCGATTCACTTCACCGCGACTGCGGATACACCAACAGCGTCCGCCTGAAAGAACCGGTCCACGTAAGCATAGAGAGCGGACAGACTACCGTCCGCGCACGAGCGTCCGCGTAGCAGTCCCACCGCCGCGACAGTCATGTGTTCACTTGTCCGCGTAGATTGTTAGATTTAAACACCTCTAGTAGCAATAAGGATCTGGTAATGTCGCATCTGGAAGATGTCGCGGTGACGCCGGCGGCAGATAGGCCCGCACAGCCCAGCTCGCGCGAGAATCCGGGTCGGGCGGACCTAGAGGCAGCGAGCCGAGCGGCCTTACCGGAGACTAAGGAGTCGAGCAACGAGGATGCATCTCGAGCCTCGTTGCCCTGGATCATAGATCACCGCGACGAGCATAGAGAGCTGAGCAACACGCTGAGACGGGCGATGATTAGGACGCGCGTGCCGGCGACCACGACTACGTCGGTAATTACGACTCAAGCTCGTACTTCGGGTCCGTCGGTCGTATCGTCGACGAGCATCGAGGGCTTGCACGCGTTCTCTCGTTATTGTACGCGAGATTTTACTCTGCCCAGTATCTCCACTATTCCGCGCATATGGTGAGAGGCAGGAATGTGCGTGACGATCGGGTGCTCGCGAATCCACTTCTGAGCAACAGGCTCGTCGACATAACGAGAAGGTTGCCGAATGCACCGATAAATGGAGCGAGAGAACCGAGAGGCGGACTTACAACGCCGGCGAACCCGATAACGGCGCCGCGGAACGTTAAGACGCGTTGGTTCACGCCGGTCGAAGACCTGGATGAGATTTGAAACGCCACGCCGAGCTCGGATCGGTCGTTGAGGCGAAGTGGGCGTTCACGGTTGGTTATGGAGAGTGAGGGGAGATTGAGATTCGCGAGGAGATGTCGCGCAAGGAGAGACACGAGCAGGGATTCCGACAACAGCGGTTATCGGCTAACCTAGCTGGTGGCGGCGATACGAGCGTGGCGGCGAACATCGCGTGGAGCAATCGCGCGGGAGTCTCCGGTCAATCGCACCGCAAGCCCCGAGAGTTGGTCGAAATTTAGAGTTTTCTTCCGGTAGTGAGAGCGAGTACGTGCCGATGAACCGAGCGAGTTCAAAGCGCCGAGGGGGTCACGCGCGAAAGAACGTTAGAGTAGAGTCTAACCGGCAACCATGGCAGAAGGACTAGAGAGGGGCGCATATCCACATCGATATGTCCCGGGATACGGGTGGAGCGACCGGTCGGATAGCGAAGTAGGATCGTTTGGCAGTCGGTGGGACATTCGGGGAGGTTCAAGACACGGCGGAGATAGAGAGCGAGAGGACATCAAGCCGGCCCGTCGTGGAGTAAAGACCTTAAAAAGTTGGGGTATCACGCAATTCACGGGGGACGAAAAAGCGGACGATCTGGAAGAATTCGTGGAGCAGATTGAGGACTGCCGAGACGGTTCGGGGTTGACAGATGACGCGCTGCTCGCGGCGATCCCATGCTGTCTTACGAAGAAAGCGTCGAGGTATAGGATGATTCGCGCGGAAGTAGACTCGTGGACCGATTTCCGTAAGAGGTTTCGGAACCATTTCATCCGGTTCTACAATCGCGAGGACCTGATGGACGACCTGCAGCGGCGCATGCAGGCCGAGGGTGAAATGATAACGAGCTATCTTGCGAACTTTAAATACATTGACTCGCGGTTTCGGCATCCTCCGTCGGAGAGGGAGCAGGTCGAGCTAGCTTACCGCAAGATACATCCAAAGTATCGCCATGCGATCGGCGATAAGGTAATAGAGACATTGGGTGATATCAAGCGATATGGGTTACTCTACGAGCGTCAGAAGGACCTAGACACGCGCTATCTTCCATCGCCGACCGCCGATAAAATGCACGTGCCAGGGGCCGCGTACACGGGGCCGCGGAGGTCGAAGGTAGCTGCCGTACAGGAGAAGGAGGAAGAGGGCGAGGCCGCGGGCGTCGAGGATGTCGCGGGTGGAAGGAAGGGAGGAAAGGGGAAGGGAAAGAATAAGGGCGCTAACAAACCATCGAGCAATGGAGCGGCCGGCGAGAAAGCTGCTGGTGTCTCGAACGAGGTTAAGCCAGCTCTCACATTCGCCGCGGTGGCGGCGCAGAACATGGGGAAAGGCGAATTTTTGCGTCCTAACTCTCCGGCAGCGTCGCTGAGCGGTAATCAGTCAAATCGCGATAATCGGGGCGCGTCGCGAGCGGGCGCGAACAGTCCGGGGAATAACGCGAGAACAAGTAGTTTGAATGGAGCCGGTGGACCAGGTGGAGCGAGAGGAGCGCAGGCGGGTGCGCGCAGAGGAGAGTTCATGGGCGCTTGCTATATCCACCAAGCAGTCGGCCACCGTGCATCGGAATGTCTGACGGTCGAATGGAGCGCTGTCAAGGCTGCGAGAAGCCTGGAGTAAACGTGAAGACATTGGATTGCTCGAAGTATTTCCAGATCAACTGGGGTAACTGCTTGAGCGGGGGACAGCGATAAATCCTGTTCCCCGCGATTCGGTCACCTCGAGAAGCGACCGCGACTGTAATCGAGAGGAGACTAGCGAAGAAGAGGGACTTTCCGAAGTCATTCAAATTAATAGGGGTATGTGGAGTTGTGATAGGCGCGCGTGCGATGATGCAGGAAAGCCGACCGACGCGGGAAAATCGAGCACTAGGATGGAGCGGGGTGAGGCGAGAGCAAAAGTAGTGCGCTTTGACGTAGGAGAACAATCAGGTGATGCCTCGCGGGCATCCAATTCGGACACGGGACAGCAAGCGGTCCACGGAAATGCGACAGCTGAGGTGCTCCCGAGAACAACAAACCCGTTAGCTCTAAGGCAACGACTGAAAGAACGTGGTCTCTGGCAGCTAGATACGAGTCGCGCGTTCGCGGATTCCGTGCCACTCGCAGATGGCTTTCCGGCGTGGACGGAGGACGAATATTCGCAAAAGGGGATAGACATGCAGCGTGCGCGAGTCTTAGAACGCGAGAAAGAAAGGCTAGCTGCGCCGGCGCTGATAGATTCGAGCGATGAGGAGTAGCAAGCTTACGGTAGCAAGATTACCGGAGATTGCTAAAGCCGTAGACGTCCTAAATGGAGAGTCTCGGGCAGATTCGCCTGCTGGGAAAGGGAGTCGCGGAGCGACGCGTAAGATTTGTGAGGTCCCGGGGAGGGGAGAGAAAGAGTTGGAGCCGGAGGTTATAGTCGCAGATGAGGTGGAGGTTGAGAGCAACGGGGAAGAGGGAGACGTTATCGTAGCAGGGGTGACTGCGGATAATCGCAACTATGTCTTTTTGAACTTAGGGTGAAAGCGATCACTTGCGCTGTTGGATCCGGGAGCGACACTATCCATGATATCGCCGGGTATAGCCGAGCGATATCAAGCGCGATTGAAGCCTATCAACATGCGCGTGCGGACGGCGACCGGGAAAATTAGTAAGGTACAGGGAGTTATGCGCGCGACGGTGGAGATAGATACTCACGATAGAGACATCGATTTTAAAGTCGTGCCGGATCTAGACCATGACGCGATTCTTGTGATGGATTTTTGTGAGAAGTTCGATGTGGATACGAGACACGGGAAGAAATTGTGGCGTGTATGCGAGGGGCCGTGGCATGGATTCGTGTCGGCAATGAAAAACAAGGAGACGGTTATTTTCGCGGAGTGTGCGGGGATTAAGGAAATCGACGGCGAGCAGAAAGAGCGAGTGCAGAGGGTAGTGGATACGGTGCTAGCCGAACAGCCCAGCGGGCAGGGATTGACCTGGATGGCGGAGCACCACATTTTCATGGACGATCCGACTCCAGTAAGACACCCGTGGCGTCGGCGCTCGCCAAGTGTCATGGAGTGGTTCATCAAAGAAATTAAATGGTTGTATGGAGAGGACATTATTGAGAGATCTGCGAGCGATTATATAAGCCCACCGGTGCGGGTGCCGAAGGACGATGGGTCGTTTCGGTTTTGCGTAGACTATAGGGAAGTAAATAAGAGAACGAGGAAAGACGCGTATCCGATGAAAAATATGGACATGATTTTAGATAGACTGAGGAAGGCGCGGTATTTGTCGAAGATCGATTTGAAGCAGGCGTATTATCAGATACCGGTCGCAAAGGAAAGTCGAAAGTACACGGCGTTCGCGATTCCGGGCTCGGAGCTTTGGCAGTTTAAGAGGATGCCCTTTGGGCTTTCCAACGCGCCAATGACTCTGCAGCGATTACTCGATTACTTATTCGGGCCGGAATTGGAGCCATACGTGTTTAGCTATTTCGATGATCTCGTAATCGCGACAGAAACTTTTGAGGAGCTTTTGGTGTACATAGAGTGCGTGTTGAGGAAATTGAATGAAGCGGGCTTAGTAGTGAATAGGAAAAAGTGTTCGTTTTGCGTGGAGAAAATTCAATACTTTGGGTTCGTACTAGATAAGGACGGACTAAGGTCAGATCCCGAGAAAGTGGAGCCGGTGTTGAATTTTCCCGCGCCGAGGAACGTGAAGCAGTTGCGTCGGTTTCTAGGGATGGCAGGATGGTATTCGCGGTTTATTGAGGGCGACTCCGAGATGAAAATCCCGTTGACCAAACTATTAAGGAAAGGGCAACGGTGGCATTGGGGAGAAGAACAGCAGGAGGCGTTATGAGGTTTTTAAGCGTACGCTGACCGAGGCTCCAGTACTTGCACGCCCGGATTTCAGCAAGCCGTTTACGCTGCAGTGTGACGCGAGTTCGAGTTCGATTGCAGCCGTTTTAACGCAGAAGGGAGAGGATGGGGAGCATCCGATTCTATACATTAGCAGACTCTCAAATCCGGCCGAGAAAAACTATACGATGACGGAGAAAGAGGCTCTAGCTGTGATCTGGGCTGTTAAAAAGCTGCAGCCGTATTTGGAAGGGTATAAGTTTCGCGTAATTACCGATCACGCTACGCTGAAATGGCTACAAAACTTGCGAGATCCGACGGGGCGATTGGCGAGATGGGCCCTCGAGTTGCAGCAGTGGGATTTTGAAATCGGGTATCGGAAGGGGACGCTCAACCAATTTCCCGACGCGTTATCGCGCGCTTACGAGTCAGAGGAGGGAGTCGCGAGTTTCGAAGAGATTAAAGACGAAGAATATTTAAAATTGACCCAATCGTCGATCGAGATGAGTGTTGGCGGTTGGTTGTTCCCGTAGAGCATCGCGAAAGGGTTATGGAGGAGGCGCATTGTACGCCGTCGACAGGGCATCTAGGGGTGGAGAAGACGTATGATAGAGTGGCTCGAGAGTATTATTGGAAGGGATTTTATTACGACGTGTATAATTTTGTGAAAGAGAGCGAAACGTGTCAGAGGTATAAGGTATCACAGACTGGAAAACAGGGGCTGTTAGGAAAACGAATTGTGGAGAGACCGTGGGTAGTGGTCGCAGCTGATTTAATAGAGTTTCCGCCGAGTAAATCGTGAAATAAATACTTGATCGATTTCCAGGATTTATGTACGCGTTGGGTGGAGGTTAAACCGATTCGAAAACCGGACGGGAAATCAGTAGCGCGAGCGTTCGAGGAGTTGATCTTGTTCTGGTAGGAGACGCCCGAGTATTTTTTGACGGATAATGGAAAAGAATTCGATAATAAACATTTGGAGAGTGTGTTGAGGGAGTATGGAGTTAAACATGTGACAAAGCCGCCGTATCATCCGCAGGCCAATCCGGTAAAGAGAAGCAACCGTACACTAAAAACGATGATAGCTAGCTTCGTTAAAGAGGATCACCGTAATTGGGACGTGCACGTGCATGAGTTTCGACACGCGGTCAACACAGCTGTGCAATCGTCACTCAAGGCTTCGCCCGCGTTCTTAAATTACGGGAGACATCCGAAGCCGGTGGCAAGTTTGCGTAGAGAAGTAGAGAGTAGAGCCGGAGTGAGGAAAATAGAGCCGAAAGATTGGGAGGATAGGATGAAGCGACTCGATGCATTTTTAATGAATTTCTTTTCTTTTAATTTGCGAAATACGAGGTGAGACGCGTTAGCAATCTCGATAATTCTTTCGAATTTCTCTTTCATGCGTTTCACTCTCTTTTCTCGCTCGACGATCAGCGTTCTCACCCGAGTCAACGGTTACCACTTCCGGACGGTGCTCCTCGCAAGTGGTACCTCACAGACTTCCAGGGCAACGCATCGAGCTTCAGTCACAGCATCCTCGACAACTAGCGGGCGTGCTGGAAATCGCGACAACTATCTCTCGTTGTTGTCGTCTCCCGGACTGAGCTCCTCGCGAGCGACCAACAGGGAAGTCTAGTGAAACTCACACGGCCCTGCTCGTCCCTGATCCAAGGCTGACGAACGATTAAGGTAGAAAATCTTTTTCTTTTCTCTTGCTACCTACAATCAACCTCCAGTTAGCTTAGTGCGCGAGTCAGACAGAAGGCAGCCGTTTGCACCTGCGAGTATTGTTAAGGTGCAACCATTGTTAAGGTCAGGTTAGGCACTGCATCCCACGCACATGAGCAATCTTGAATTAGGCTTTACTCTCAGATCGGGCAAGCAAATCTTTCAACCTCCCCTTCTTAACCGCAACGCAAGAGACGCTAGGAAGCCGAAAATGACACTCACGCAGTCCCCGATCGAATCAAAAAATACGAGTGCAGTCGTTGAAACGATTCCAGTAACCACAACGAGCCAGGGTCAATCAAGCCCAACCTTCTCGTTTACGCCGGCAAATTCAGAGACATCGCAGCGCACTCCAGCTCTCACGACTGTCTCTTCGGTGAACACTCCTCTTACGACGTCTCAAGTCAATCAACAGCTGACCGCTAGTTTAACTACAGCTGGCGCTTCAGATTTTGCAAACTCGGCCGACATGGCATCAGGATTCAATCAGCCGTTCAACGACACCAAGACCTTCTATTTCGGCACAGGCCAGCCGCCCAGCACTGCGAACAGCGGCTTCGACTTTGGAACAGACAAAAGGGAATCTCATGTCCCAAAAACGGCGTCGACAAGCAACAGATATTTCCTGGGAACGCCTCAAGAACAAACCCGTCCATTCCTAAATTCGGCGGAAAGACAACAGCCTGCTGAACAAGCAGCAGTCACCAGCAGTCAACTTTGCCACTACGGACGACCTGAAACAGCTGACAGAACAGCTCAACCAGTAACTGGACCTCAAACTAAACGCGTTTTTGGAACGCTTGGCTCCGGTCCAACAGCATCGCGATTACGACTGCAAGAGGCTAACTGGACCCACAGACGCATATCTGTCACTAGCTACTAACTCGGAAAACTTGGGAACCGGGTTACCCCTGCCGAATCTCTCGCAGGGAAACCCTTATCTCGACCAACAACACAACGCATCTGCCTTCGCAAGTACCAGGCATTTGCTATTCTGGAATTTTTACAAGCACAATTCACAGAGCTGGTTCAGCCAATTAGAAGATCTATTCTTGGTACACAACGTCAACGAAGACGAGGCCAGATTCAACTTCGTCATGAGATATCTTACACAAGATATTCATGTCGACATCCAGTTCAAGCTCAACACAAGAGGACAAAAATACCAACAGATCAAGACAATCTTAACGGACCGGTATGCTGAAACTCCAGAGCAACAATTAGACCGATTATTCAAAGGTCTAGAAATCGGTTCCCAAAGAGCATCAGACTTCCTTGCTGAACTAGTCAGCCTCGCACAGGACAAGGTACCGAAGGACACAGTAATATCTCTCTGGGAAAACCGTCTTCCAGCTCAGATCCGGCTAATGATCTGGAATTACAAGGAAGAATTTGAACTCATTAAGAGTGCAGACATGGCCTTTGATGTGCTTCAACAATCACACAACATCAATGCGCTGAAGTCAGACAGCCAGCCCGCCATCGCTCCCGATGACAAGATCGATCAACTGATAGCTGCTGTCCAAAACTCGCACAACAGCGATCACGCCAGCCGCTCAAAAATCAAGAACTGGCGCAACCAGTCTCGATCTAAGTCCAAAAACCAACGAGACTCCACTCCAGCGAGATCAAAATCTAGGTCGAGCTTCTCAAACAACAAAAGCCTTTGTTTCTTCCACCACAAATTCGGCACAGAGGCAAAGAACTGCCAACTGCCCTGCACCTAGAAGGGTGCTCCTAGTCAGGACTACAAGGTGTAGAACCCTAAGAACCCCACAGATCAGGAAAACTAAAAAAGCCTGCGGTTGCGGAGACTGACAGCCGGTCACACTTAGCCGCACGTCTCCATGTAAGAGATTCACTCTCTAACCAAGTCTTCCTGATAGACACTGGGGCGGACATCTCAGTAATTCCAAAACCCAGCAACTGGCAAGGCAAGGCAACTGACTTCCAACTCTATGCTGTCCACGACTAGACCATAAATCTCTTCGACGTCAAACGTCTCGAATTAGACGTAGGCTTGCCTTACAAGCTTGCTTGGAATTTCACGATCGCAGATGTCTCGCACTCCATCATAGGAGCCGATCTCCTAAAACATTACTATTTACTACCAGATCTCAAGCTTAAGAGACTGGTAGATGACAATCAATTCGCGCACGCGCCTGCTTTCGTCAAGCCCGTGCAAATTTCTTTCGTGGTACCGAGCCACGAATACGCCCACATCGTCAACAAATTCCCTCAAGTTTTTGGTCCTGATCAGTTCAGATCGACAAAAAAACGAGGAGTATTTCATCAAATTCTCACCAAGGGTCTCCCAGTTTCGCAAAGAGCTCGCCCTCTTTCGCTTGCCAAACTCAAATCAGCGAAGAAAGAGTTTCGCAAATGGCGCGAGCTGGGCATCTGCCGCCCTTCAGACAGCTCTTGGGCCAGCCCGCTACACATGGTAATGAAGAAGAATAGGGAATAGTGCCCATGCGGCGACTACCGCAAACTTAACCTGAACACAATCCCACATCGCTACCCGATCCCTCACATGCACGATTGCATGACGTTCTGCCACTGCAAAAAAATCTTCACGGCACTAGACTTACGCCAGGCCTACTACCAGATACCGGTAACCCCTGAAGACGTGCTCAAGACGACGATCATCACTCCATTCGGACTCTACGAGTTCCCAGTGATGACGTTCGGATTTCGCAATGCTTCACAGACCTTCCAGCGCTACATCAACTCGGCGCTTGGAGATCTCGACTTTGTCTTCGTCTACTTAAACGACATCCTTATCGCCTCCACGTCGGAGGACGAACATCAGAAACACCTTGACATAGTTCTAAGTCGCATCAACGAGTACGAGTTGCAAGTCAATCTTGAGAAATGCAGTCTCGGCGTTACAGAACTCATCTTTCTGGGTCATCTCATTACACCCAACGGCTTCAAGCCAAACCCAGAAAAGGTTAAGGCTGTTCAAGAATTCCCAAAGCCACAGACCATCGAGGAACTTCGAAGATTCCTAGGTCTAGTGAACAGCTACAGACGTTTGCTTGCGCACGCTGCAGACACGCAACGTCCGCTCCACGAATTTTTAAAAGGAGCCAAGAAGAAGGACAAACGCCCAGTTTCCTGGACTCCAGAAGCTGGGGCGGCCTTCCAAAAGTGCAAAAATGACCTTGCCAATCTTGCGTTTACCGCTTTCCCAAGCGATAACGCAGAGCTGCGTCTCATCACCGACGCATCTGACACAGCCATGTGAACTAACGGCCACCTACGAGGCCATTCGTTACTTTCACCACTATCTCGAAGGAGTGGAATTCAAAATTTTCACAGATCACAAACCGTTGATCTACGCTCTACAACAGAGCCACATCAAAATGCCAGCTATTCGCTCGCGCAGATTGTCTTACATCGCCCAGTTCAACACAGAGATCCACTATCTCCCAGGTGAAGAGAATGATGTTGCAGACGCCCTGTCTCGAATCAATGCTTTCACTTCTCCTGCATTGTTCGACTGGAGCGATCCAGAACTCCTCGCCGACCCACAGGTCAGAAAAGTTCTAGCGAATATCAACGCATTTAAACTTCCAACGCAGTTCGACGCGAAGCAGCTGAGCGAAAAACAAGAGAAGGACGATCAACTCAAAGAGATTCTCAACATTGCGGACCATCCGCTCAAGCTTCGGAATCTTACTTGGGGCTCTACACACGCAGCGTTTTACTGCAACATCTACGAAGATGTCATTCGTCCTTACCTCCCGAAGAAACTGCGGAAAGAAGTCTCTTACTCCACTATCTATAAAAAGTTGATATGATACGCATGTAGTGCACTTCATTTAACTTGATCGAACAAACCATCAACTTTTATTTCATAATATCATGTTATCGGTAGACAAATAATAGATATTATTTATATTAGCATGATAACAGTTGTAATGTGCCATGTTCATAAAACACACGTACATACGTATACGCGATTATGCCCGGCGCGTAGGTGACTGTAACCTTGTATACACACAGACAAAGCAGCGATCAACATCCCGTAACCGAGCAACTTGATTTCAATACGCATCGTGCGCCGAAAATCGAAGCGAGTGCTTGACCTATGTGTCAGCACTCTTCGCGCGCGAATCAAGACTGTAAAGCGTACGCGTCAATCCTTAGTGTGACAAAGGCTTATTGGATTACCGCGATCTTGTCATCTCAATTTCAAAACTGCTTGAATCGGCACCGAGGCATTAAAAACCCCGGAGCCGAACCACGCAGCGCCTTTTTACGTGAGTCAAGCTGCTACCACGAGCTGTACCTGGTAAGAGAATACGAGGGCTGTGCATCTGTGAGCATCGTCTATTGAGTGCGTACAAAACACATAAACTCTGCACACAATTTAACAGGTAGTACAACACCTAGTACGAAAGGGCCTGTCAATAAATCTGGCATCAGTGGCAACACAGCTTAGATAAATCCGAATAATTCGCCACGAGCAATCGTGTAAAATATAAGTCAATCAGCTTCTGCCGCGCCAACGAAGGAGTTACAAACATCCAGCGTGCGGTCGATACTATATAATTGTAAGTCACCCTAGTTAATCGACTAAACAAATAAGAATAAATAAGTAACGCGAACTAAACTATATACTCAACTAAACGTTATAACATATGTCTGTATAAAGTGCTCTGGTCCTGTGCCAAATAAACAAACTATAGCAATTTTAAAGAATATATAGAGTCTACTCATTTCAAATAATAAACACCATCAATAAGTAATACATATCAATTGTCCTATCTACAATCCACAAACTACAAGCAACGGCCACGCTACAAAGGTAAGCTTCAACCTTCAGCAGATCAGCAGCACGGACGTACCATCAAGTATGTTCAGACAGCCAGTGTCCGCTCAGGAGCGAGCATGGACCAACACCGTCCCCATAAGCGCAATGATCGGACATCCTAGTGTCCACGCTTTTATACTCGCGTCTACATTTAACTATTCTATTTGCTCAGTACATAAGGCTCCCGAGCCAACGGCTAGTTCTCGCAAATTAAATAATTACCTGTACTCGCGCTGTCCGTATTCAATTTGTAACGGTTCGACTTTCCCCCTGTGTTGAGTAGTCGGCCGGACGCCAGGATTTGGTTAGGGGAAAGGTTAATTGAAGAGACTTGTTTATGAAATTAATAATAATATAGATATATTCTAATAATTATGTTAACAAGTTGATAATTCAATTATGAGTCTCCATCTGTAAAAGAAATCGGAATCGCGGTGGTTTAGAATATTTCGCCTTCACAATCGGTTTAGCTTAATCTATAGCGGTTTACGGTACATTAACACGACGTTGCCGGAGATATGTGGTTTCGGTGCGGTTATCGCTTTTACGGACGCGGTATCGGAGTTTCGGACGGTGAAACGGGTTCGGGTTAACGACGGGTTTTCGGAGGTTAGGTTTCCCTCGAGTCCATGGAGTCGTGAGCGCACGGCTCTACAGATTGAAGAGGTCGGCGGGTGGTCGGTTTTGCACGGGCAGGAGTTGGCCGGTGTTTCACCAGGACGTGTGCGCACGACCTGGGGAATCGTCGGCGGGGCTTTAGTTATTTTCTCAGCCCCGTGTGCTCCCGGTGGCCGGGAAAACAACCAGTCCCTTGGGACGGGTGTTCAGGAGCAGGTGGCAACGTCGAGTATCGGCTACGTGTGCTCACGTAGACGAGACTCGGCGCTGTTCGGCTACTCCTGGTTGTCTCGTGGCGCACGACGGCAACTCGGAGTTTCGGGTTCGCCAACAGTGTCGTCACGTGTGCTCACGAGCCGACGTTGTTGGCGTCGGTCTATCTCTAGCTGTTCCTCTCGGTAACGTGTGCGCACGATGCCGCCAGGAGTTCAGCTCGAGTAGAACTGCCCCGCTATGTTGCGCGGCCCGCCTTATATAGGTGTGTTCGCGGCGCGTCGCCGCTCAGTTACTAGTAGATTCTCGCACTCGTGCGAACTGGCCTTTCGGTTGGTGTTATGTGACAACTTTCCCGTGGCTATTATTCAAGATTTTATTTCGAATATAGCTTCGAGAAAGTTCCACATACAAAAAGCATAGCGAGTATTCAAGGCCACTAAAATATCAAGTGACCAAGAATCTCGCTGAGCTAAACACCTTCCCCGCCGACGGCTGCTTGCGCGCGTGCGATGCTGCGATTGCAGTTTCGGCGCTTGACCGTTGCCAGGCCCCGTAAGGCCTAATGAGTGCAACAAGCGCCGACGCTGTGACGTAGCGGCGGGGAAGTAAATCTTGGGACAGCGTGGGAGGTCCGGAAGACTTCCGAGCGTCCCCAAGCCAAGCTACTCTGCCACTCCGTGATCGGGCATTGAAGCCGGCGGACCGATAGATTTCCAGATTTAGATTCAGATTTCACTTTCAGATTTTGATTTTACTAGTTTGAGTTGTTCTAGTTTCTTTATCTTCCTTATACGCGAAAGTGCACATTTTCTCCATACGTTTCAAAGCTAAATTCAAATTTAGACATTTTTAGTCGATTATTTATTAAGAGTCAGAAAACGCTCTAGTTAGAATTATTACATTCGAGAAGAATACATTATACAAGTTTTGGACCAAGCTAATCATTGCGGAGAATTAATAAATAGAACCACAGATATACAAAAGAAAACATTGGTTGCTTTTGCTCTTTTTCTTCAGACACATTTTTATCCCTTAATTATTTCCCAAGGACGATCGTAATACAAAGAGAAGCGAGTCAAATTCAGATAGGACAAGGGTCAACACACATACAAGGTAAGATTTCATTCTATTAAAATTTGGACTAAGACAAGGAGATAGAGAGTGTGTTTGTGGGCAGTAAGGGGATCTTGACCAGATTCTCCCTGGGCACCTGTATAGGGGCTAGATAGACAGACTCTCACAAACGAAGGAGAAACTCCTCAAGTTTCTCCCTAACAAAAATTGGAGGTCTCACCGAGATTTTGTCTGTCTCAAAACAAACTCATTCTCCTTTCTCTTGAACCATAATATACTAATATTAGAGTGAGTGCAGTGTCCGCGTCACCTAAAATCAAAAATCGGAATTTAGTAAATTGTGAAACAAATTTTAATAAAAATTAAATTTTGGTTGTCAAAAGGAAAAGAGGGTTGAATTAACAAAAGAGACTAAAACAGTGTCCGCGAAAGTGAATAAATCTGAAACAAAGTGCGCATTATACTCACGACAAAGACGGGTGTCGAGTTTCAAATCACGCGCAGCATAGTCGAAAGCGTCGCTTGGGAGCTTGGCGTCGCGTCGTGACGTCAGATTTTCCGTGTTGAAGCCACGCGTGTGAGTAAAGTAGGGGGCGGCCATCTTGAGAGCTTCGTTTTCTCCGCTTTAGAATCAAACGCGGCTTTGTTCGTTTTCATCCAATCTGTTGAGAAGAAATATACATTAGAAAATTCTTGAACCGAGACAAAAGTTATTAAAGGTCCAAAATTGTATGAAAAGAAAAATTGTTAAATCGCGGAAATTAGCTAAAAATAAAATCGTTTTACTTGAGCACAATTCTCATTCATAAATCGGTTTATCAGGAAATATAACGAGAGCAAATTCACGATCATTAAAAATAAAAAAAAAAGGGACAAATTGAACCAGAAATTATTAATTGCAAAAAAAAAAAGATTCCGAGAGACATTAGTTTAAATATTCGCAATTTACAATACAAATGATATTTGATTATAACATAAGATTTATGCGACACAGCTGACAACAAGTTGGTAAAGCTGTGTGATTTTAGAGGGAAGGGCCCGTTAGGAAATAAAAAAAAAGATTTTTACAAAATAAATGAATGACACATGATCACCTTAATCTGGTCGACGAATAAGAACATTGAGTGTTCATGGCATTTCCCAGCCATTGTCGAACTAGAGCGTTGTCCTACGCTGGTGCATGAGTGCAGAAATACAATTTTTCACAGTCTGTAAATTGTATTCCTGGACCATACAGATTCCAAGAGGTGATTTCTGTAAAAAGGGGAAAATTTTAATATTTTGTGATAAGACCATAAACATACAATATTTATAATATGAACTCTTTAAGTGTCTGACGACAAGTTGGTAAGGACACTCAATCACACACATAGCACTAACATAATCATTGACTTTAAACCTTTCATTCACTTGGTTATTTTGAATATACGCACTTTCATGTATTCGTGCAAGTCCCTCATGTACACGACATTAACATAGTTACACACAAAATTTGAACACACTAACAAAGATGACATGTAGGTTGCAAATGTTGAATTACGCTTGAGACAGGCGTTCTTAGAAAAATTCACATGAAATATACGTACATGCACATGTCTGTAAGACCAGAAGCGCACTGAGTCTCAGTTCACAATCATAAAAGTACAATATTTCAAACATAGAATTCAAGTAATTTTAATTTTGCATACTACACATTTATCACAAGTATCATCGGGCAAAATCTAGAACACACGTGTCCTGACACATGTCATAAGCCCTTCTCACTTTTAATGAAAATTTTAATCGTGCACTGACACTCACAACACCTTTACACCACACAAATACCGTCAAAATTTTAAGAAAAGAACCACATGCTATAGAGTATTTGGTGTTGTCTCATTCTTGCCTTTTAGTCCGTGAACACTGGTGATCATTCGCCAAAAGCCCAAAATCCGTAGCACAGTGCTGGTAAACGACGTCGAACAGCTTGAGAATCGATTTCCTGGACCAAGGCAACGTTCATCAGATAAGTCTCTGCCCCTAGAACAGACAAATATTATATAAGAACAGTTGACAATAAATTCAAGCAGCTATTTTGATAATTTGAATGTAAAGCAAAGATTTTTTAAACGCAAATACGAGTTTAGAGGCAAAATTCCACAAGCCAAAACTAGAGTTTCGGTCAAAATAAATAGAAATTACAATAACTAGAATCATTGTTTATTTTTAAATCATTCTTTTGAATTTTAATCAAGTGCAAGCATAATTATTTAATTTTCAATAATAAATTTTGGCGAGAAGCACGAACTTGACTTGAAAATTAATAGTGACTTATACAAATGTTTAGCAAAGCTCTAGTAAAATTGGAAGGTAGAATGAATAAAGAGGAAAGTGTAGCACAACTGATTATTTAATTTAACCTTCAGAACAATACTTACGCATGTTGAGAAAATATGTGCATCTCTGTCAATGAATGAATGCACCTTATGATTGCACGCATTCCAGCTCCAATTTGAATGTTGATGTTGCACACCTAGAAAAAGAAAACATTATACACAAAGCAACGAGTCCTTGAGGGATATCAGTGATTGAAATTATATTATTATACTAAAAGGGAAAACTTATCTGATAAGCAGCAACAGGTGTGAACTGCTTGGGAGTAGTGTCCTGGGCCCTCTATTTCTTTCACTCATAACTTTTGTTTAACTCAATAAAATTATCACAAAAATCACCCACACGAGTAAAGAATGCACTCACGAATCGACACATTACACGTGCGTGCTACTTTCACCGTGATTTAGCAATAATAATTGGTCGAGAAAATAAGCGACGCGACGCGCGCGAGGTTAAACACGGCAGCAGTCGACGCCTCGTGTTTGTTCAGAGCGGACACAGGCATAGACGCTACACGTGGAACTAGGCGTGGCTAGGAAGTTTTTGAGCGCTGCGACACTAGAGGCGCGGCACTGACGCGGTCGAGTCAAGCTATAGTCCAGACGCCGAGAGAGCGCGCGGCGGCCATTTTGTGATCGGCGCTAAAATTCAAACGCAGTAAAGAGACTTAGTGCATCAGACCATTATTAAACAGAGGATTAGTTATAGAATAATTCTTTATCAATAAATTGCAACTTTGTGTATTGAAAAAAACAATTTAGAATAATAATTAATTTTTTTTGGGAAATTCTACAGTATATTTATAATTGAACCTTCTGTTTTATTTAACTAATTAAATAATAATAATTAAATCAATTGGTCGACTATTAGGACATTTTCGATTTACTTACATTTAATTCTTTGTGGTTTTTTTTTATAATTAATGAATATTACGTGAAGGGACATTTATAAATCATTGCCAGTAAACATAGTTATTAATTTTGGGGATAATTATAGTCAAAGCATTGTACATTTAAATGAAATTAAATGTGAAAAGTGACTTACCTTTTATTGTTTTCATCGAGATTTAATAATTTTCTTTTTATTATTTTTATTTAACTAGTAGTAAATAAGGGATAATATATCTATTGATTTAATTTAAATCTTTTGGGGAATATTTAAGCTTTGTGAGGGAAATTAATTTTCTTTTCCTACATTTATTATTAAATTTAGCATGAAATCGTAATTTTAGTAAATCACACGAGTTGTTAGCCTTAAATAGTTCTACACTCTAACACAAAAAAACCTTATAAATGAAACTATTATCGGTTTTACACTACTTATTGATTATAAATTTTTGGATTTAAATTATCTATTGAATTAATTATTGAAGTGAATTGTTTATTAGTTTAATTTACACCAGAACTTTTCTAGAATTTTAAGGAACAGCAAACCTAGTTTCAAACACAATTTTAATTCCAAATTTAAGTCGAATATAAAAATAACGTAGATTTTCAAGTGGTAATTAAAGCTGAGGTTGAGAAAATTTTACAGTACGCATTCAACGCAATAAATAAAGATAAGAAGAAATAAGGGATTTTGAGGGATTATTGAGATTAATTGTTTATTTAGCTTGTTCAATCAATCAATCTTCTTTTTCTGGTTGTACGCTTCGTTTTAGGTTATAGTTTATAGAGGTAGTTTGAAGATAACTCCTACCGTAATTTAGGATTTAACTCAAATAATTAAAAATTAATTTGTTTTGATTTTGGACCCTGTTTTAACCTTGTCACTTTTACGTTTTTCCACAAATTTTTAATTTTTACGAGTTTAAATAAAACAATAATAAGCGTGGCGACAAGAGAATTGGAGATAGTGACGATTGGAAAGAGACATCCGTCAGAATTTTCAAAGCCATAAGACGTAGACTGACAAAGAAGAGGGAGAAGATTCCTATAAAGAAAATATTCAGTGATTTAAGAAAATTGGAAGAGGACGATCTCAACGCTTTTAAATACTTGGACTACTTCGAAGAAGGACGACATATATTCAACATGACAGGTCCCGGTAATGGCTCTCAAAATGATAACAACACAAGTGATACTACAACCGGTGGCACAACTGGTGTCACGGCTGATGTTACGGCCCAATTAATGTCCACAATGGCCAATAGTTTCACGTTGATGAATTGCATTAGCGGAATACCAACCTTCGATGGCCGAAAGAATTTACGGGAATATATCCACGATTTAAGGAATGCGGCTTCCCTAGCCGGACCCAACATACAAGCGGAATTTCTACAAAATGCTTTACATAAAATTACCGGACCAGCCAAAAAGAGCCTAATCAACAAAACAGTGACTAGCGTCGAAGAGCTCATCAAACACCTAAAGCAGAGATTTAGACCAGGCAGAAATTTCAGTTATTACAATAACAAAATTCAAAATGTAAGGATGAGAGAGCAGGACACTGTAGGTGATTTCTACGATGAGATAAACGTACTACTTGGTAGCGCAAAAAACACTCTCAAAGAAGAGAAGGGCAATGACTACAATGATGATATGATGGCGCCTCTTCAATCCCTTGCAGTTGATATATTTATCAAAGGACTACCTGCAAATCTAGCTGAAAGAGTTGATTATAGCAGACCAGCAGATCTACGAGCTGCTTATGAAGAAGCAGTAAGATTGGAAACAAGGATGGAAGCCAAAATAATTCCTGATTCTAGACCTTATAGAGGACGAAACAAGAATTATAATAATCAAAGTTATTACCAAGGATCCGATGATAGAGGTCATTACAGAAATAATGGCGGATACCATGACGGCAACAGATATCAAAATTACGAACCACAAGATCCACATTATGTAGGCTATGTGGAAGACAGAACATATAATAGGCCATCTAATAATTACACTAATGATGACCAACGTAATTATCCTGACAACCGTCAACAGCGATCATACCCACAAAACAATTACCGGGGTAATTATAGGGGAAGTAATTATCGAGGGAATAGTTATCGAGGCCGTGGATACCACAATCAGTATAATGGACAGCATAATGGACGAGGGTCTTATAACCAGAATTATGGTGACAATCGACAAAATGGGAATTGGCGAGCATGGAATAGTGACGGCAATCGCGGATATCAAAGAGTGTTTGATCATCACACCGGTCGATATGAAGACGTCCAACAACGCCCGGATCGGAGAGAAGGCAACAATTGGAGAAATGAAGCAGCAGGATATGACAACCAACCTCATAGGGGTAATTTAAACTTCCAAGGGGCTCGTCACGACCCGAGGATGGCGAGCCAAGGCTACAACAACCATCATCAGAACCAGCCAGGTCAAACTCAACAAAATCCACAGAATACAAGAAATGTGGATCAGCAGAATTACCAGCAGCAAATTCAGAGGTACAATCAAAACTGCAGTCAGGATCAAACGAATCCGAGCAACGATCAAGTGAAAACTCCAGTGATAGCGATTTTAACCAGACCCGAGAGATTGCAAGGATGTGTTCCACGAACTGTAGAGGAACTGAGAACTATGATTGGGAGGATGGAGAAGCAACGGCAGTAAGGATCAGAGTACCTGTTGGAACCAAACGACCATATCTAGATTTCATGATAGATAATGGTGCGACAGTCAACTTAATCAAAATTGGACTTCTGGAAGGCCAGTTACCCATAAGTGTAGATGATGCAAGAGAACTGGGAGGTATAACAGACCAAACTGTATTCACTGCCGGATCAGTGTACCTAGACATAAGAGGGACGCCAGTAAAGTTTCAAATTATAGACGACGACTTTCCAATTAAGCAAGATGGAATGTTAGGAAGGAATTATCTCAAGAAAGAGGAAGCTGTAATCTCTTATCATAAAAACGCTTTAATGATAAGCGGTGATGTCATGCATCCTATACCCTTCATAGGACATGAGGAAGAACATAATCCCAGAAACTTGAAAAGGGGATACAAGTGTAAACAAGCCAATGAAGTGCTCAAAGTAGAATCCAAAAGTGATGAGAAAGTTGAACCAGTGGATCAAGAAGCGAGTCAAGAAAAAGATACTGTGTCAGACAAGGTGAAATACATAGTAAAGGCCAGAACCAGACAAGTGGTTCAGATTAACTTGATCAAGACCAATTTGAAAGAAGGATATATTCCAAGAATAGACGTGGGCAATGAAGACCTATTCTTAGGAGAAGGAGTAGTGACTAATGCGAACAACACCTGCAAGATGATGGCCATAAACACCAGTGAACAAGTGTCACCATAGAGGTAAATCCAAGAGAACTAATACCTTTTGATACTGGACCAGACTTCTTACAAGAAACTGATAGTGAGTTTGATGGTGACGCGATTGTGGACCAAATCAAGAGATTAGAAGAAGTAAAGAAAATGATCAGAAGAAGTCATCTCAACAAAGAGGAATTAGAGATCGTGGACCATATAATAGAGGATTATTTGGACCGATTCCTGTTGCCAGGAGATAGACTCCCATGTACGGACATGATTGAACACCACATACACCTAGAAAATGATGTACCAATAAACACGAAGCAGTACCGACATCCTCCACAACACAAACAAGTTGTGAGGGACAGTGTAGCAAAGAAGCTCAGAGATAAAATTATAAGAGAATCCAATTCTCCTTGTAATTCACCTATCTGGATTGTGCCCAAGAAACCAGATAGTCATGGTAACCCCAGATGGAGAATGGTGATTGACTTCAGAGAACTGAATAAAAAGACAATAAGAGATGCCTACCCACTACCAAATATTGCTGATATAATGGACCAATTGGGAGGTGCAACCTATTTTTCCATCTTTGACCTCGCCAGTGGCTTCCAACAAATACCCATGGCGCCAGAAGATTGTTACAAAACGGCATTTACCACCATAAATGGACATTATGAGTATACCAGAATGCCGGAGGGTTTAAAGAACGCCACAGCAACTTTTCAACGACTGATGGAAAAGGTCCTCAGAGGCCTACAAAACATTGAAATGCTGGTATACCTAGATGATATAATCGTGTATAGCAAGGACCTAAAAGAGCACGAAATTAGAATCCGAAATCTCATGGAAAGACTGAGAGACGCCAAATTAGTGCTTCAGCCGGACAAAGTGGAATTTTTCAGGAAAGAGGTTGGATTCCTAGGTCATATAATTAGTGCAAAAGGAGTGGAACCAAATCCAGAAAAGGTAGCAGCCATAGCAAAGCTAGCAACACCCAAATGTGCTAAAAATATAAGAGAAGTACTTGGAATGTTTGGCTACTATCGTAAATATATCAAAGACTTCGCCAAGATAGCAAAACCTTTGAATGACCTATTAAAGAAGAATGTCAAATTTGAGTGGACCACAAAATGTGAAGAAAGTTTCGAGAAACTCAAACAGTGTCTCATGGAAGAGCCCATCTTACAATTTCCAGACTTCGACAAAGAGTTTACCCTAACAACGGATGCTTCGGACTATGCGATTGGAGCCGTACTCAGTCAAGAAAAGGATGGATTTGATCACCCTATTCAGTATCTATCAAGAGCATTAAATAAAGCAGAGAGAAATTACTCTACAACCGAAAAGGAGTGTCTTGCAGTGTTGTACGCTTTACACCAATTCCGACCATACTTGCTGTGCCGCAAATTTACCTTAGTGAGCGACCATGAACCATTAAATTGGATGCACAGTAGAAAGGACCCTGGACAAAGATTAATGAGATGGATGTTCCGCTTCACGGGATATGAATACACTTTCAAATACAAGCCAGGAAAGTTAAATAAAAATGCCGACGCCTTGTCAAGAAATCCGCCAGAACCGACAGAAAAGGAGATGACCGAAAAGGAGATAAACGAGAATTTACCAAGAATCAAAGTCATGATCATCGGAGAAAAGCAGAAATCCGAGCAAGAGAAAGCAAAGAGCAAGGCACCGACAGAGAGAACAAACATTCGAGATAGAATAAAGTCAGCTTCCGATAAGCCAACTGGACCAAGAGGAAGAGGTAGACCAATGGGAGCAAAGACAACCAAAGAGGCTCCTAAGTTGGACCACAGTGTCATAGCTCATAGGACTCGGGGAAAAGCCAACAAAGTGGAGAGTCCCATCGCTCAATATATTAAACAAGGTGCCATACCGAAGGCACCAAAAGCAATAAAGGGTACTAAGGCAAGTGAAAAGCCTCCACTAACATTACCAAAATCAAAGCCAGACACACTTGTAACCAGTGAGGATGAAAGCACCAAAGACACTCAAAGCGATGCTGAATCAGAGGTATCACTAAGCAGTAAATTTTCGCCGACACGTAGATCGTGGCTATCGTCGACAGCCTTAGCTGGCAGTGATATAGAGAAACCACCCTTACCAGATCCCAGATACAGTGGTCTGAGAATCGATGACCACGAGAGCGAAAATGCGAATTCAGATGATGACACATCTTCCACGAATAGTCAAAACAGAACCATCAGCAATATAGAAGTGAATGTAACGGCAATAGAGCCATCAACCTCGGAAGTGAGCACAGACGATGACTCAGTAAAAGAATCTTCCATCAAGACTACTCTTAGTAGAGAAGAAGTAGAGAAAGCGAGTAAAAAGTTCGAAGAAAGCATGAGGAGATATGAAGAGAAGACCATGAATCAAGAAGAAATTGAGGCAGATGCTACAGAAGAGCTTGAAGTACCGTCATGCTTCTCAGAAGGAGAAGAATTAACTCCAGAAATGCGCTTCCGAATTCACGAATTGAATCCACACTATGGAACGGAGCATATGGACCAAGTTCTGGGAGACAGAGTGAGAGAATTAATTGAAGACACTCAAATGAAACTCCAAAGGAGAATGGAGAATAATTATAATTACCCAAATCATGAATCGGACATGAGTAGCGATGAGATGATAATACCTGGTGAAGGAAGAATCTCTGACACATCAAAAATAAAGAACTGTCCACCCATTGCGAACAGTACCCGAAACAAGAAGAAAATTAAAGGTATATTGACAGAAATCGAAGAAAATGAGGACCAAGAAATCGACATCAAATATCCCAAACCATCACAAGGAGTCATACCTTTCAGTTGGCCCATACCCGGAACATTAGAGCCAATAAATAAAAGATATGGACCAGCAGCAACTAGCGTGAAAACCAATTGTGGGTCCATGAACGGGAAAAGTGAAATTTGCGTACCAACACGCGAGAATGTGACCAGTGTGAGAGAATGTCTAACCTACAAGAAAGACAACATTGTACATTTCGTGTCAAAAGACTGTGAATGCACTAGCTCCATAAGCAAATTATTAAAGGAAATTGGAGCCATTGACCCTTTCAACCTGAAGAGCAAGAAACCGAAAATTGGACAAATCTTGGTAACCCCTTACAAGAAACACGAAATTTTCTCCATAGTACTAAAAGACAAGTACTTTCACACCATAAAAATTGAAGATTTGAGCGAAGCATTACTGAATTTGAGAAAAATCATGATCGACCGAAACATTAGGAGCTTCAGAATATCGAGACGTGGAGACCTCACGGATGAACTGGAACCTGGACTCATGAGTGAATTAATAATCAAAACGTTCATTAATACGCCAATAAAAATAACTATCTGTTATGGAAAGGTTCAACTACCCAATGAATCCGAAAGAAAAGGAATAATAGCTACTCTACATGACACCTTGACCGGAGGACACAAGGGCGTCAACCAGACTTACCAGAAAATAAGAGAAAGATATTATTGGCCAGGGATGAGGAATGACATATTAAATTATATAAGGAGATGCGACAGCTGTCAAGAGAAAAAGATTGAAAGGTTCAAAACCAGAGAACCCATGCTAATAACTGACACACCCATAGAAGCGTTCGACAAAGTGTCAATCGACACAGTTGGCAAACTCAGGCTAACTCCAAGCGGAAATTGTCATTTGCTAACCATGCAGTGCAATTTGACCAAATACCTCATTGCCATACCGATCAAAAATTTGAATGCCACCACTATAGCAGATGCTTTGGTCAGACATTTAATATGCCAATTTGGTGCCCCAAGGGCCATACTATCTGACCGTGGGACAAGTTTCCTTTCTAACATCGTCCAATGCATGCTAAAGCTATTCAAAGTGAACCAATTAACAACCTCAGGTTACAGGCCTCAAACCAATGGTTCGCTGGAAAGAAGTCATGCTCCGCTTGTCGAATTCATCAGAATTTATTCTGAAAAATATGATGATTGGGACAAGTTAGCACCTTTTGCGACCTTTACTTATAATACCAGTGTACATTCTGCCACTAACTTCACACCCTTTGAATTGGTTTACGGCAGAATTGCACGTTTTCCAATCAAAATACCCTCTGATGAGAAATTAAGAACCTATAATACTTATATAAGGGACCTCATACTGCGACTCGATGAGATGAAATTAATGGCGGGAGAAAATCAAATCATCAATAAGAACAAATCCAAAGAAACCTATGATAAAAAAGTTAGGAAATTCAAGGGAAAAGTGGGAGGTTATGCACGTTTAATTAATGAACCTCGTACCGGAAAATTTGATGGTTACAGAAACAAACCTTTAAAAATTATCGAGTTCATTGGCAGAAAGAATGTCATTCTCGAGTACCCCAATGGGAAGAAGGTCAGAAAACACATTGACAAATTAAAACATGTCGAAGAAAATTCTGACCTGAATTCCGAATAATGTATCTTATTACTCATATTTTCAATCTTACGTGAACCCCAAATTAATTGACTTAATTTTGCAGGATGCATATTCAAAACTTAATCATTTTTACAATTTTAAATATCATAATTATGACCCAATGCGGACCCCTGTACCAAATAGACCCTTTGACTCCGAACCCCGGAATATATTTTGAGAAACTGGACCCAATAAAGATCAAGAAGGCTGATTGGAAGATACAAATCTACATCAACGTGGATGAATTCATACAAACGCATGGACCCTTGAACTCCTATAAGACCGTTTACAACAAATGCATAACAAGGATTGAAGAGATAAAATGCAAGAATGCCCTAGGACTGGACCTGATAGAACTCAAGCATCAAACCTTGAACAACATCCAAAAGGACATCAATGTGACCATAAGAACTATGGGACATTATAGTCTCCCAGCAGTAAGAAATCCTAGAAGTATCCGGATGAAAAGACTAGCACCTCTAGGCATAGTAGGCACTTTAAGCAAAAGCTTGTTTGGACTAGTGACTACAGATGACGTAGAAGACATCAACAAAAACATCGATAATCTATTTCAAGATCAAGCAAAGATGGTACAAGTAATAGACAAAAATGCACACATTGTCTCCGCTCAATTTGAGGAGCTGTACAATATAACCAAGAACCATCAAAGAGCCATCCAAAATTTTGAAGGAGCCATGACCAAAACAATTACCACAGTCTTAAAAGAAGAAGAAAAGTTGAGATACTTAATAGAAGTAACAGCTTACACGAGACATCTAGAATCAACTTTAGATCACCTGATAAGAGGAAATGAAAAGATTCTGAAGGTACTAAGACAATTGAAGGAAGGAAAAGTGCATCCTGATCTTCTAACAACAAACATTTTGCATCAAATTACAACTGATGTAAAAAGGACAAGCGGAAATTTGGATTTCGCTATACCATTAGAACACCTGAGGGTTGAAGAAGTCACCAAAATATCGAAAGTCGACGCCATCCATGAAAATGGGAGAACGATAGCTGTAGTACAAGTACCTCTGGTCGAGAGAGATCCGTATCAAATATATAAATTACACGCTTTGGCAGTACCACAGCATAAAGCCAATGACATCACTGGACTCGCCTTCATAGAACCGTCACATAAATACATCGCCATAAGTTCTGATGAAGAGAAGTACATAAAATTTAATGAAAATCCTGCAACCAAATGCATGAAAACCCATTATGGACATGTCTGTCCTATACTAGGACCCCTTCGAAGCATACCAACTGTGCAGGACTGTGAAGCAACTATGTTACTGAACCCCAGTACCCGGACCTTGAGAAGTTTCGATATCAAATACAAAACTGGCACCAAGACCCAATGGAAGTACCTAGAGAATGACCAGTCTTAACTATATTCGACAATGAACCCCGAACAATTAAGACTCTCATGCCAAGGTCAAAAGGATACCAAAGTTACACTAAAAGATGCTGGAATCATACGCATTTCACCAACATGCGTAGGAAGAACAGCAGATACCATAATCATTGGCCAAGAGAGCAAATCCAGCCAAACCACGTACCTATATAAACCTGAAATCGACCTAAAAATACAGGACATGTACCCAGTTTTAACCGAAAGAGACCCAAATCTAGATAACGTCATGCCCAAAAACATTGAAGTACTCGGACCAAAATTAGGTTTTACCCAAGCAAAACCCTTGGACCAAATGATCAATGAATTGAATGAAATTAAAGAGCATAAGAGGCGAGATTACCACACAAATAGTATATTGTATGGTGGTCTAACCTTTCAGCTAATAATGATAGTGGGAATAATAGCACTCATTATGGGAATGAAGTGTGGGATGATGTTACCTTGCCCAAAAATGAAAACCCGAACCTATAATGTGGATCAATCCATCGAAATGACTAATGATAACCCTATCCCCATTCAAAACCGAACAACCCATAACAAGTCCCCAGGAAACTCTAACAAATCCAAATCAAAAAAGAATAAAATTAGAGAACCCTTGCCAAATTGTTCAAATATCCAATTCGATAATGCCGCAGAAGGCGATTATTAAATCTAAGGACCCTGTATATACAACCTATGTACCACCATGTAACTTCAATCGTATCCTGTAAAAATAATATTCATTCACAGCACAAATTAAGATGACCACAAGGACCAGTACATCAATGTTCTGCGACATTGAAATACCTCTATGGACCATAATAAGAGAATTCGAACCCATAGGCACACCAAATGCCGTACATGTGGAGGACCATAGAACGGACCCAAAGAGTAGAAAAATCACTCTAACCTTCGACACTGAAAGACAAGCCATAAAGGCCAATGACCTTAAAGTCGCGCTCATGAAACAAAATAAGTTCAAGAGACGTGCAAAATTGATGCTTGGACCAACAAGGGAAACCATACCTAAGTCACCCAAAAAGACTAACATCATAAAATCAGAAGTGCATGTCGTTACCAACACGCAGCACAAGGACCATCTGAGTAAGAACAGATTATTCTGCCTGTTACCCTGGGAAGGCAAAGACAAAGAAAAAGACGAAATGTTCTTTAGACATTTCGCCCAATTTGGACCAATGATATATTATGAGACAATACGAGATAAGAGAGGACGTCTATCGTAAGGTTACGTACAATATTTCAAGAACCAAGATGCCGAAGTGGCAAGGACCAAAAGTAACCCTATATACAAAGCGACCTTTGCAGAACCAAGAAAGCTAACTCGCTTCGAAAATGGACTGGAGACCAAATTCCACCCATTTTGTAAGAAAGAAGTAGATTTGACCCTCTACAATCTACATGACACAACATGCAAAAAACAGAGCATGTGGACCAACACAAAAAACCCCGAACCCGAGTGCCATAACATCCGAACACCAACTTTGGATGAACTAAAAAACACTCTTGCGTACCTAGAAAGCTTAGAAGAAGCAAAGTCAAACCAAGAAAAGGAACCCAAAACCGAACATGGACCAGTCACCAAGGACCCAGACACAGCAAGTGCGATCACTGATGACCAGAAAGAATTGACCCTGGAAATGGACCAAACTAATACATATTTTATAACTCGTATAAAAAATAGAGGTGACACCGAAGACACCTGCGAAAGTATGAGTGTAGATGAATGAGTATGATCGAATAAACCATATCCTAAATGAAAAACCACCTTTTTCACATATCTTCATCAACTCCAACGCCGCACCTGTACCCCACATCTTCAATGATACACACCCAAACACTCACACAATACACCAACACAGAACAAGTACACCATTGCAAAGAAAATATGAAAAGAAACGTTAATGATGACAAGTGAGAGTCACAAGAGACCACTTAAGCTGAAATGTTTCTAGTAACTCCATACTCAATAAAATGAGAACATATTAAAACTTAACCCATAAACAACAGAGAACACACTCTTCTATATTATAATGGTAGTACCATTACAATATCTGGTTCGAGAAACCATTCTCTAAGGCGCCACTCTCCATGTGCACGTAGCACCTAATTACACAAAGTTCCTCTTTAATACGTCTTCGTGCATTCTGTGAGACACTATTAAACCCAAATTAAACCATTTAACCCTCATCATTAAAACCTACCTCACAAAAGGACATTACTACGTCTAGTGGGTCCATTGTGCATAGGTTCATTTGTCTGCCACGCGCAAATCTTTACCTCTCATGAATTTTCAGCATACATTTAGATATTACCACCACAAATATCACCAGCCTTACGAAGCTACCAGTTTCATTAAACCATTAACAGCAGTAGTTTCTGGGCATGAACAGCAATAGCTTTCGGGTAGTACCCACAATAAACTCTCGACCCGCTAAATAGGGCACCCCATCACACAAAATCGAAGATAAATGATGACCAGCACATAGCCGGACTGATATCTCGACTTAACAACAAAATTTTTTTTTTCCTTTCTTTTCGACTCCAAAAACAAGTCACCTGAAAAGAATGAACTGAGTGAAAGAATGAATGTTATCCAACGACTTACGCACATTGAACCACATTTAACCAACTACCCGAACCCCATGACAAAACGAAACCCAAACGAAAATCAATATAATGGACCCGAAGAACCCAATAAATGTAACATAACCAAGCATGTTAAAAATAAGCAATCCCAAAATTTCCAATACCCGGTCCACATTAATTCAAACCAACTTGAATTGTTACAGAATGGACCCAAACATACAAGAAATCCTGGACACAATCACCATACTCAAAGTAACACCCATAGGAGCGAACAGTCTGCACATAACATACAGAGGTAACGCCAGGAAGGCGTCAAGACTGTTAGAAAGTTATGGACCATGTGAGTTAATCCATCGACCGGCGATCAGAGATGGAGACGGAGCCATACGTGTCAACTACGAAATCACAGAACAACGGAATAAGGCAAAGGAATTAGAAAACCATATAAATTTGACACTAAGCCCGCCCTCACCGACACCCACTCTTAGGGACACACAACCACCACCAAGGGCAGGAATCTCGGAAATAGAACACATACGGCCCAAAACGATCAAACTCACGTACAATGGAGATCGAACGGCTGCATTAAGAGTACTAGGAAACTATGGACCCAACCAAGTCATCAGCGAGACTGCAGAAGATGAACTAGCAACTATCTCAGTGGAATACCAAGACATAACATCGGCAGTCATAGCAGACTTCGAAATTCAAGGCGCCTTGGACAACAGAAGTATTGCAGATTCAGATATCAGTGTGGACCCAAATGAACAAAACGACAACAACTCATCAACGATTAAGCCCGAATTAAGGAGAAGAACACCGCTGATAATTGTCAGAGGACGCAATCAGCAAAGGCCGATAAAGCAAGAAGAAAAAAAAGAATTTTTTATCATAAGATTAGAGAAAGTACGAGATAACACTATAAAGGTGATTTATCAAGGACCCAAAAACCAAATAGCACCGCTATTCCATAAAGTAGGTGCATGTGAATTTCTAGACCACCCAACAAGCACGATAAACATGGACCAAGCAGAAGTAATTTACAAATCCGCTCAACACGCTGACAAAGCCATGGAACTAAGAGACTACTACTTTTATCAACCAAGCAGACTCTCGAAGCAACAAGAACAAGAAGCTGAACAAAATGCTGAACAAAGACAAGAAAGACCAAGAAATGAAAATGAAGACGACACCGCAGGCCTAAGATTATGCGTCCTAATACCATTATGGACCACGGAAGAGGAATACATACAAGAGTTTATGAGATTCGGTCATCTGGACCACATAATCACCGTCGTAATGAATGACCAAGAAAATAACTTCAGAGAAATACGGAGAATGGGGTTCGTACAATATTTCAACCAAGTAGACGCCAGAAGAGCATTCCGGGAATGTGACATGAAGTATAAGCCAACATGGGCAACCCCAGGAAAACTGAAAAGAGGGTATGAATCATATAGGCTCATACACAATATCTGTGGTCAAGTCGCAGACTATAGGAGACGTAGGGATCATGAGAGAATCTGCAGAATGCAAAATCCAGATCTAGAAATAAGGCACGACCGTTGTGGACAAATGGTCCAATACAAAAATTTCCCCTTGCATGAGACACTATGCGAGGAAGATGAACCCGAAGGAAGGAAACTGTCAGTAATTGAAACATGGTCCAAAACAGAAGTGGAAGCACCAAACACCTCGATAAGAGCGGATCAGCTACCACAGCGGGAAACAAATGAGAACCGAGGTCAGCAACCCACTGAACCAATATCAATTTTGGACCAACCCATCGGGCATAACCAGTATCTACTGAGACCATTATCACCCGAACGACTGGACTTAGAAGACACGCGGGAAGAAGAAATGAACGACATACTTGAGAGAATGAGCCTCATGAGCTACGACCAACTCTCCCAATAACATTAATGTTTTGATATATATATGCACAAAAAAAAATAATAATATGTACAGTAAACATTGGACCAACACATATGGACCCATAACAAAATATATTTTTCATATTCTTGTAAATGGACCCGGACCTTTTATCATGGACCTATCTACACATACACATATATTTATTTATATGTATTTATATGTAATACTAACATAATATAAGCATAAAGTACTAACAAAATGAATTATTTAGACACACGTGAGAATGTTTATAATACGATAAGATAAGTTAGTCATAATAGCATGAAATTTAAAAGCATAGAATTTACATGACCAATGGACCAAGGACCAAAACCGACAGANCAATGGACCAAGGACCAAAACCAACAGCAGAGTAAGTGAAAACAACAAACAAAGGAAAACTCGATAAATTCACACATTTCTCAATTAATCCGAAATGATACGAAATTTAAACCCATACGTTAGCCCAACTGATAACATGAGAACGTAAAAGTTTAACTAAGATTCATCTCTTTCTAGAAACTCTCTTGGCCACTCACTTGCATAAAAAAAAATAAATATATATATAATGACAAATGAAAACATGAAAAGAGAACAACGCCAAACACATGATAAACATCACATAGATTATGTGTAAAGCAATAACTCTTAAACAATTATAGAGAGAGAGAGAGAGGAAGAGAATAAACAATGTCAAAGACATCACAAACATTGAACATTCTTTTAAAAAAAAAAGGACCCAATACTTTCGTATTATTTCGGCATACTTTATCTTTTCAAAATTTATCTTCTTAATACATTATCGGGACTGTTGTTATTCACGAGACCTTTTCTGTACCCGGACCCTTAGGGAACGCGCGGTTTGCCGAGGACGACAAACGTTCTCAAGGGGGGGAGGATGTTATGTGACAACTTTCCCGTGGCTATTATTCAAGATTTTATTTCGAATATAGCTTCGAGAAAGTTCCACATATAAAAAGCATAGCGAGTATTCAAGGCCACTAAAATATCAAGTGACCAAGAATCTCGCTGAGCTAAACACCTTCCCCGCCGACGGCTGCTTGCGCGCGTGCGATGCTGCGATTGCAGTTTCGGCGCTTGACCGTTGCCAGGCCCCGTAAGGCCTAATGAGTGCAACAAGCGCCGACGCTGTGACGTAGCGGCGGGGAAGTAAATCTTGGGACAGCGTGGGAGGTCCGGAAGACTTCCGAGCGTCCCCAAGCCAAGCTACTCTGCCACTCCGTGATCGGGCATTGAAGCCGGCGGACCGATAGATTTCCAGATTTAGATTCAGAGTTCACTTTCAGATTTTGATTTTATTAGTTTGAGTTGTTCTAGTTTTCTTTATCTTCCTTATACGCGAAAGTGCACATTTTCTCCATACGTTTCAAAGCTAAATTCAAATTTAGACATTTTTAGTCGATTATTTATTAAGAGTCAGAAAACGCTCTAGTTAGAATTATTACATTCGAGAAGAATACATTATACAAGTTTTGGACCAAGCTAATCATTGCGGAGAATTAATAAATAGAACCACAGATATACAAAAGAAAACATTGGTTGCTTTTGCTCTTTTTCTTCAGACACACTTTTATCCCTTAATTATTTTCCAAGGACAATCGTAATACAAAGAGAAGCGAGTCAAATTCAGATAGGACAAGAGTCAACACACATACAAGGTAAGATTTCATTCTATTAAAATTTGGACTAAGACAAGGAGATAGAGAGTGTGTTTGTGGGCAGTAAGGGGATCTTGACCAGATTCTCCCTGGGCACCTGTATAGGCGCTAGATAGACAGACTCTCACAAACGAAGGAGAAACTCCTCAAGTTTCTTCCTAACAGTTGGTGCGCGCGCGCGCGCTCACCTCGCCTCGTGCGGACTCGCCTTTGTTCGCTGCGCGCGCGCGCTCGCTGGCGTCAACTGATTTACTCGGCGCCGTGTTTGTTGATCTCGTGTGCGAGACTTATGTCTCGTTACAAATTACATATTAAATACGATCTTTACAAAAGGGCATCCCTGGTGGGAAACTAGCCATTGTTACTGAGCAACAATTTCTAGTATTTTAGAATTCAGAAGTTTTGGAAGAAATAAACTTGGAAGCCTGAAACAAAATTTTAGACGTATTAGAATTTTTGAAGTAAAAAAGTAGTCGAAATTTTTGTCGAAGCTAGAACATTTTATATAATTAGAAGCATTAGACCAGATAGTTAAAATGTCACTAAATCAGACTCGAGAGCAGATCCTGTCTATCGAAGACGTTAGCCAGAGGCTAGCAACCCTAGATAAAATTTACCATGTCCAGCAGGCAGAACGTGACCGACAAATGCTGGACGTGTCCCGCAGTGTGTTAGAGGCTAGTCAGAAACAAAACATCTCAAGAGTGATAATAATGCACATACTAGAATATATCGGGACCAATATGAATTTAAAGTAGTTCATACAAGATGTAGATAATGGTTTTACATTGCTCCCAGCAGAACAAGAACCCCATTTTTTAAGATTTGTGATATCCTGGTTGAAGGGCAAGGTGGGGCAATCGCTGGAGGGTAATACTTTCCAAACGTTAGCCGATCTCAAGAACCATCTCCGAGATTGTTTTGCCCCTTCAAGATCCTACGGCTATTACTTAACCGAAATTCAAGCAGCTTCAATGAGGAAAGGCGAGAATGTCCGGCAATACTATGGACGGCTAAACGCCCTGATAAATTACGCTATCTTAGCCGTAAAGGAAGGACTGACAGCCACGCAAGCTGCAGTGGACCAAAGGCCACACCTGGAGTTGCTAGCGCTTGAGGCATAGTACGAGAAGGCCAGGATCAAAATGTACGGCGAAGGCTATGTATACCCTAAAGTACACTACGTTTATTGTAAACCAGACCAAGTGCCAATCGGAAGAAAAGACCCTGGGCACAATCAGCAGTCTGCGCCGCACCGTAAATACGACGACTCGGAAAGTAACATCCCGAAGAAAGTCAATTTTAACGATCCAGAGCCGAAGAGGAACGAATTAAATTACAGCTATGATCAAAATGACACGCATTTTCCCAGGACTACTATCAAAAATGGAAGGATAAACGCTCCTCCACTATTTAGCTATGCAAATCCACCGGAACCCACGACACCTAGTCAGTCCAGAAGCCGATCAGGGTCACCGGTGTCGAGGTATCCAATAGAAATGATGCCACAAGGGCACTACGGACATCCCTATCCACCAATGATGGGACCGTATCCGTACATGCCACCTAATCCTTACTGTTACTATCCACCAGGAAATCCTGCGTTTCCTTACCCATACCTGAATCCTTATATGCTGTATCCTATGCAACCGCCTATGCCCGGCATGGACTATCATCAACCTCCCTCAAGATCAGATAACCGGTTGTACGACCCTAAAATGGACAGATGCAGAGGAAGTTCGCCATACCACGGTGACAAGAATCATTTAAACTAGGAAGCGGCTCATCGGAAGGACGCGGCGATGAGCTCCTCATCTCAGCAGCGTCCAATGAGCCCAAGAACGACAACACAAGAGGATACCCAACACAAATAATACATACCACTACAGCAGACCGGACAACAACGTCCATAAAAGTACAGGTTGACCAGCTAGTGACACCCGAGGCCATCTGCATAATAGACACTGGGTCACAGATAAACGCTGTTCAGCATAGTTCACTAAAGTCAGACACTGTGATAGAACATAGTAACTTCATGCATATTATGGGAATCTCTCCAAAGTGCATAGTGACTCAAGGCACAGTGAAGTTATCGATAATGGGCAAAGAACACCTCTTTCATGTCCTAGCTGCTGAGACTCCATTAGAAGAAGATTTAATACTCGGAAATCCGTTTTTGTATCACGAAAAAGTGAACATCATGTTCGGGGATGAAGTGCTGATTACCGAAAGCCAACCTATAACTCCAGTTCCGTTTGTGCATAAAGTATTCCTAGAATACGAAATCGATCCGGACGAGAAATATGGACCCGCGAGACACAAAAAGCCACAAGTCAAAAGTGCTCATCATACTATATGAAGTACGAATTCCCATATAAAAACAAAAATATCGAACCAGAAATGTTGAAATTCCCGCAGAAACCTTTCAGTTATAAGGGTTTCAAGTCACACGAAAGAACAGTCTTTAAATTACCAGCCAGAGCAAGGGTGCCAATAAGAATCCCATCCACGAAGGACTCAGTAGTGGGAGCAGCGTATCTGCGGCGAATAATTACCGTCCCTGGAGTATATCTTGGAGAAGCAGCAGTTACAAATGAAAACGGATACTGCTACACTATGGCAATAATTACGAGAGAAGATCCAGTGGAGATTTAAATTACTCCACAATATCTCGAACCTTTTGATCTTAGCGAAGATGACGACATCCTCGAGTTTCCGCTGGAAGGCGAGCCCATTACGAACCTGGAAAATGAGTGAAATCCATCATGGAAAACGGTACAGCAATCATATCATACACGTCAAGGATTAAGGCAAATACAGCGAATAGTGAGAAAGTATTCCCATTTGTTTTACTTGCCTGGAGATTCAGCCCCAAGAACAAACCACGTTAGACATAAGATTTGGACAACAGACGATGAACTTGTTCGAATCAAGTATAAGAGAGGACCGACAGGACAACATGAAGAGTTATTCAACCAACTACAGAAACTCCTGGATGCCAATGTTATCCGGCGTTCTAACAGTCCGTTTTGCAGTCCTTGTCAAATTGTCCCCAAGAAACCGGGACTAGATGGTAAAAGAAAATTTCGCTTAGTTATAGACTACCGAAAACTGAACGCCAAGACCATTAAAGATGCTTACCCTCTACTTAATATCTTAGAGATACTCGAGCAAATCGATAGTGCACAGTATTTTTCAGTTTTTGACCTAGCGATGGGTTTTCACCAGATCGAGCTGGAACCCGAGGATATACAAAAGACTGCTTTCAACACTAAGTACGGCCATTTTGAGTACTTATGTATGCCATTAGGCCTTTCCAACACACCACCAACTTTTCAGCGGCTAATGGACTGGTTTTATCAGGTTTACAGGGGGTGGAAATCACTATGTTTTCCTCGACAGCATAGTCATCTACGCGAATATGTTGGAAGAACACGAGAAAAAAGTGAACAAAGTGTTTGAGCGGCTATCATAGGCAGGCCTACGTCTACAAATCGATAAGTACCAATTTCTAACGCCTGAAAGCTCTTATATATTTAGGCCACATAATCTACAAGAATGGGGTGAGGCCAGATCCAATTTCCAGCACCAACTAAGCAAACCGAAATCCGCCAATTTCTTGGATTGGCAGGCTATTATAGACGATTTATTCTTAACTTTGCGGAAAAGGCTCAACCACTAAATTCCCTGCTCCAGAAGAATAAGAAATGGGAATGGGCCGAAACGCAAAAACAAAGTTTTGAAACCTTGAAAAAGGCCCTCTTCGAAGCACCGGTGTTGGCCTCTGTGGATCTCAATAAACCTTTTATTTTGACTACGGACGCTAGTGATGGAGTTATTGGAGCAGTCCTCAGCCAAGGAGAACCGGGAGACGATCACCCGTTAGCGTATATGTCCAGGTCCCTCAACAAGGCGGATAATAACTACTCAACTACCGAAAAGGAATGTCTCGCGGTGATTGACGCAGTGGATTACTTCAGACCCTATCTGTATGGTAGATACTTCACCATCTACGGAGATCACGAACCATTGACGTGGATCGATTCTCTGAAAGATCCCATGAGCAGATTGAACCGCAGGAAACTGCGACTAAGGGGATACTATTATACATTCCGATACAAACCCGGGAAATTAAATACAAACACGGACGCGTTGTCCCGAAATCCAATAGATAAGAGGACTTCAAAAGTGCCTGAAGTCCAGAATAGGCCTGTCCCGAGTGAAATCGTGGAAGGGGAGGCTAGAGTTTTACCAATAGTCCCAAAACCAACTAAAACTTCCCTAGCTAGACAAAATCTTAGCAACAAAACGATCACTCCGGAAGGTCAGAAAAAGAAACCGGGGCGAAAACCAGGTTCCAAGAGCGCTGTACCAACCGTACCTGAGGGCGGCCAAGCGAATTTGGACGGCAGCACCATAGTAAAGCGATTACGGAGGACAACTGAACTGAAACATCGGACCCACCACCCATACCACTGTGTAACAAATCTATCCTTTCTAGTCTGGTCCGTAACGACTCCACGTCGGAAGTTGAAACGGCTACAGAAGTAGAGGACAGCGATAAAAGCCCAGGCGAAAGCGAGGTGGAAAAAGTTATACAGGGAATCGCCGGACAAGCCAATAGACAGCGTCCTAAATCTAAAACATATCCAACAAAGAGCGTAATTAAATCGCCCTTGAAGGGTTCGTCCTCATCAAGTAGCGAGGGAGAATTAGTAGGACCTCAATTTCAGTCAACGATGAGAAAGTCTATGTCCGGACAAGTGATGGACAACAGCGAGTTGCACGAACTGTCCAGCATAGACAAAGACTCGTTTGAACTCGAGCTCGAACTCGAGCTTGAACTCGAACGTGAGCGAGAGCCCCTTCTCGGACTCGCACTGGAAGTGGGATTTTGAAATCTTCTCTGGCAAGAAGACTTGAAAGCTGCTATCAAGTTCGGCAACAATCTTCATACCGAATCTTGTCTTGACCTGCTTCAGTGCTGTCACCATGTACTGTTGATTTTTTNTTTGCAGTGCCGCAAAGTGAGTTGAATAACGCTTCATCTTTTAGAATTACCGATGAAATCTTCTCTGGCAAGAAGACTTGAAAGCTGCTATCAAGTTCGGCAACAATCTTCATACCGAATCTTGTCTTGACCTGCTTCAGTGCTGTCACCATGTACTGTTGATTTTTTTCTGTAGCCTTTTTCCTTGGCAAGAATTCTTGCTCAGCAATCTTATTGAGTGCAGATAGATCCATTCTGAAAAGTGAAAATAAAAATGTATGTCAGTGAAAAATATCTCATTGGTAAGAATTGAGCGAGAACTAAGAAATAGAACTTACTTATTATGAAGTTAAGCGAGTCTTGGTCTCTTTTTACAAGGTTGGTTGTTGGCTTCGATTGCTCGAATGTGCTCGTCATAAAAATATATATTAAAAAAAAATCGTGTGTTCTTTATTTTTTCCTTCTATTTATTGCAATACGAACTTTGCACCGAGATAATATGTCAGTCCTCACCAGTAATCGACGCAGGGAGTTACGAAAAAGGGGCGGTAACACGCGCACCTAAAGATCTCGAATACTTGTCCTGACGTTCCTTTGCGATATTCTCCTCTCTTCGATTTTCAATTCATTAGATTTTACTGACTTTTTGTTCTACCAAGACGAAGTAAATAATAGTCCATTTTTTTTTAGAAAAGAAAATCCATTAGATCTTACTTATTTTTTTGTTCTACCAAGACGAAGTAAATAATAGTCATTTTTTAGAGAAAATAATATATTTTTTTCCTATCGAGATGAAGTAAACAATAGTAATTTTTTAGAGATAATAATATATTCAGTTTTAAAGATACTTTTATTTATTAATTGTATTTTTTTTTTATTGAAGATATATATTTATCTACAGGAAAAACAGAATTTTATTTAATATCTATTACACCATTATTAAAATATTAGTCGAGAAACGTGATGTCCTCTATTATGCGAGGCAGGATTTTTGGTTGGGATGGACCTGCCTCTGTTTTGTGATGAGATGACAATGCAGCTCTCTGTCGAGATGGTGTTGCTACTGCTGCTTTCGGTGGAGCAGGTGCATTCTCCTTCCCCTTACTGCGATCTAGCCTCAGCAAGCCTCGCTTTGAAGAGTGGGCATGATCCTTATTGACCTGAAGAGGCGCTTTTATATCCTTATTGGCATCTATATAATATCTCAATTTTTAATTAAGGAAAATCTACTTACATGAGTCTATGGCGTCTAGCGTCCATGCTGCGTGGTCCAACATCATCATTAATGTTGGTGCGTTAGACATCAGCGTCCTTATGCGCTCCCGCATATTACGAAGTCCACTTTGCCTTGGAAGAGCCATCCTGCCTGTTTCTAATTTTCACTGGGTTGAGAAAATCGGAGAAGATTCTTGAACTGATGCTCTGCAGCAACACCCGTGGTATTTATTCAGAAAATCACGGCGCTCCCTTTCCTTAACTTTTTGTGAAAAATCATATGATTGGAGGAAAAACTTTCCTCCCGAGTCCTCAAAAATACATCCCTTGCAGTGCTTTAGCCAATCCTAGATGAGTCAGTAAAATTTTTCCTCCCATATTCTAAAAGAAACACGCCTTCACACATTTGACCAATGTCAACAAGTGAGTTTTGGTCACCTTTCGATTTTGCCAGTATGCGCTTACGTTTTCGTCTGTTTTCCTCAAATTGAGAAATAAAAAAAGATCCATACCAGCCAAGGGGCCGGTGCGCGCAGTCAGTGGTCCTCCTATTGTCATCGATCTATGTATACCTGTACATGGATCTTCTACGCACAGTCAATGGGGGGCTACTTCTTTTGTAATCTATACACATCCACCTGCACACTTTCGTCTGCGGTCATCCATTGTATCGATGCGTGAAATTTTTTTTTTCCTATGAAAAGAGAGAAAATCCTCATCTTCGCAGTTACCTACGTGAGGCGTGCCTCTGAACTTATTTATTTTCTTGAAAAGATATAACTTTTCTTGCAGAAAAAGGCGATTTCCGCATATACCTGCAGTGCAAGGGTACTATTGCACAAAGTCATGGTTGTCTATTGACCAGCATTGGCTTCTATTAACCTATACACTTCTCTCACGCAGTCGAATCTTAAGAAAAAAATATTACTGTGAGAGTGTGAGATTTTTTCCCCGTATAGAAAATAAAACAGAAAATCTCCCCACATCTTTCAATGCACTGACCGCTGAAAAATACTGTTTCTCGTGTGGGTGCGTAAGAATCTTCGGTCAGTGCGTCTATTAATATAAGCATCAGTTCACAAGTGCATACCCACCTATGTTTTCATAGTCATTGGTGTGACTATTGTCCAACATCACGCTTTGTATGTGCATACGCAATTTCGTTGAAATTAACGATGCACCTTACTGCGAGGATTCGAAATTTTATTTTTTTCCCCATACACATCCCGATCTTTTCACTTTCATGAGAAACTGCACCTTTCTTTAAAAAAGTAGTGGGGTGCATACATAGGATTTCCACCACGCATCTTAGAATAATATAGCAGGATAGCTCCTCCTTTCCCTCTCTTCTCAAGCACCAGGAAAAAAAACTGACCAATAGATTTTCCGATCAGATGAAAAAAAAGAGGTAGGAGTCGAACGGATGATCAAGAAAAGGGGCCTAAGAGATTCAAGAGTGGGGACTATATGACGCTTCTACACACATCGGATTCTAAATCACTTTAAGGAGGGGCTCGCATATGATTGGACAGAAGGGGGGATTCAAAAAACTCTCCATCTAAAATACACACGTCGGATTCTAGATCACTTTTGGAGGAGAGGGGGTGATCTAGAATCCGTGTGATCTGGTAAGCCTATAGCTTATCTACTTCCGACCATTCGTTATTCCCGCAGCTGTGGTGAATTCGCTATTTTATGTGCACAGCAGTCGGAAAGTGACATTTTCCCGGCCGCTGGCACGTAAAATGCTTCAACAATATCTCGAAACGTTTTGTTTTAACAAATTAATCAATAATTTTAGATTACGACACACACACACACACACACACACACACACACATATATATATATATATATATATAATGTATATTAAAAAAAAATTATTAATTAATTTTTATTAAATTTTTGCCACAATCAGACTTTTAAAAAGGTGTGTTTCTATAATTAATTATTTAAATTTTTAAATCTTTAAATTATTATTTAATTAATACAATAATAATTAATTATTAAGTATGACTGTAAAATATATACAATTATGATTTATCAATAAATCATTTTATAAATTCTAAGCCGAATTTATAAAACAATTTTAATTTTGCAATATATTATAGCTCTAAATTTACGCGGAGATAAATATTTATTTTCGTGCAGAATAATATTTTATGTACCAAGTATATATATATATCTGTATCTTTCACCATAGTTGCGGAAATATCTATACATATTATGCGATCGGGACGCCGATGTGCAGAAATGCACCCGATGGCTAACTTCAGTGCGCCTGGAGTTCAGCGTCTAAAATATTTTAAAGTGTTAGTAAATAAGATGTTAGGTAAAAAAGGGAGGGTGATGTCTCTTGGAGATCAGTTTAACAATTAGCTATGCAAGATATACGANGAGAGAGAGAGAGAGAGAGAGAGAGAGAGAGAGAGAGAGAGAGAGAGAGAGAGAGAGAGAGAGAGAGAGAGAGAGAGAGAGATAATTATATATATGTAATTGATTCAAAATAATTATATCCATCAAAAAAAAAATCTGATATTAAGCAATACATAATGTTGAAGGAAGCTACGTGCCAAAGAATTGGCAGCGGTTTTACTTTTTATTGGAATAATGAATTTGAGCTCTCCAAGAAAACGAATTGAAGGTTTTTCCAAGACGAAGATTTTAAGATTTTGAGAGCTCAATCGACTGCAAAACAAAAAAATGGCATACAATCGAAGATACGTAAAAGGTCCAAAAAATTATTGTTTACGTTTCGCCCTACAGAAAAGGTCCCTTCAAGACTGAGGTTCTTAGACTTTCTTTGTCGGAAAGCTGACATTATAACATGTAGCTCGAGAAGATCCCTATTTTTTGGCTTAAAAATATTGATTAGGTAACCCTGTGCAGATTTTTGAAAATAGCCATTTTTTACGATTTTCAAAAATTCAATAATTTATTACGGGAGCTAGGGGGCACATAGGGGGCTGAAATTTTGGAAATAGCCGTTTTTCTTAAGTTCTTTAACACGAAAAATCGGCGGGCTGATTGGGCGACCCCCCCCCCCCTCCCCCACCTATTTGACGAAATTTATAGGAATGACCATTTGTATAAATGTATACATTGTATATACATATACACATATATATATACAAACCCTAAACCCATATACCTATAGATAACCAGATAACCTATGTATAAAATAAACCCTTAACCCATAAAATTAGAGACCCCTAAAACCCTTAAAATTATGACCATAAATCCATAAAACCTAAACCTCAAACCTTACGTTTATAAACCATAAACCTTAAATCCCAAACCCATAAATCCTAAATCTTTAATCCATAAACTTATGAAATCTTAACCCTGAACCTTAAATCTATAAACCCTGAAAGGAGTAAATCAATTTTTTTGAAATCAGGCTTCGCGAGTCTCTTAAAAATGTAATCAGATACACGCTTACAAAAATTGATTCGGTTTGGTTTAAAATTGTTACCTCTAGGTGGTTTTGAACAAAATTATCGCTATAAGCCCAGTGTGGGCCTGGACTTTCCCCTGCCCTCTTTATTTATAATGTTCCGTAGGCAAAACTCCTAGCTTTGACACAATTCCTCGCTCCGTATGCTCTCCTAATACAAACCTCGAAAAACTCTTAAAGTATCTCTGCTTTCTTAATCCACAAGTGAATTTTATAGATAAACATTAAATTGCTCAAACTCTTAAAATCTAGAAAACATGTCTTACATTTCGTGATCTTACTAAAGCACTTATAATAAACAGTGACATGCTTCAGGGCCTAATATCCAGATCCGCCATTTATAATGCTGCGCGATGCGGGCCATACCTATAGCCTTTGTTTATGATTGTTCCAGGCACCCTACGATGCCAGTCAGCTAAGTCCCGTCCCCAGCGGCGGGGTGTAATTTACCCCCACTACTCCTGAGCGTTATCAAAGAATGTTATGAACAACTTGATTTGTCTACATTTTTTTCCCTCTTTGGCAATGAACGAGTACGCCTAATTACAAAAACTAACGTGAGATTTAAGGTGAGTTCTCACATCAGATCTAAGGTGAGTTCTCACATCAGATTTAAGATGATTTCTCAGATGAAATCTCATGCAAGATTTTGCAATAAGCGAACATTCCGGTAAGTATCTTAAAGAATCATATATTGTACTTAAAAAAGAAAGGTCACACGCGCTTGCACTTTTACAATGGCATTTTATCTTTCACGAAAACTATATTGATAAAAGATGCTTTTTGCTTTTTTGCAGGTCTATACACTGTGTGCGCCTATTTAGTACTATTGTCTATCTTTGTTTTTAGCGTTTCGGCAAATTTAGGCAATAGTGGAAAAAATATACCATAAATATTAAATGAAAAATTAATTTTGTTAATGTTTTGTGAAAACCCTTTGTTAAGGATTTATTAAATAAGAATATTTCCGTATTTTGAATCATTATTAAGAAATATTTTCTTCATTTTTACCGCCCCGACAAATTAGTCATTCTGCAAACTTTTTTCAATAAAACTTCTTTTCAATAACTGTACCTCTCTTTACGTTTTCTATCGCTTAAGATATGATTGTTATAAAACCTTATGTTTATGTGTAAATGCTTTTATTGAAGTCATAAAGTAAAAAATATAATGTAATACTTATGAAATTTTTTTATTCACTCATTAGTATGGTAGCATGTAGATACAAATTAAAATATTCTAATATTCTTCTCATTCTTCGAAAGGCACATGATATTTTGTATGCAATTAATTTTCATTATCTGCAATGTATGTCTCCATTTTATTTTTCGTCAGATTGTTGGAGTTCCTGCAACTGAAAGAAATTGCCTATTTTCATCTGTTATAAAAACATTCAAATTAATTCAAATAAAGGTATAAAATAATTATATAGGTATGTGATTTTTTGGAATTATTTTTTCTTTGATTGGAAGAAAGCAATCCCATTGCTGCCTTAAGAAATCAATTACCGTTCTGTCATTTAGCGAGTATATAGACTAGCAGGCTTTGCTTGCTTTGCCAGCGACTAACATAATAATTAACGCAAAATTTCATCTTACTTATGTTTAAATTATATCTTTATCATAATCAAAAAAACCGCTGCCAATTCATTGGCGCACGTAGCTTCCTCCAACGAAATTTATTGTTCCAATAAATAATATATTATTATAAAATACAGTATGTGAATACTATTTTAATATTATCAGTATGACATAAATTCGTAGGGAGGAACTTTACGACGTGCAACGACGACCCTATAAGAGGAAGGCAAATTTTTTAGAAAAATCGATTTTTACATTTCAGCTATTTACTTAAGAACCGCTTAACGAAATCGTTTGAAATTTTAACAGCAGATATCTTTGTTTATGGTGAATCACCACATAAAATTTTGAAGCATTTGACTACATTGTTTTAAAGATATGAGGAATCAAAAAATTTTCCAAAAAAAATTCAAACCTTGATATCTTAAGAACTTCTAGTAACCCATCAACATATTTTTTTTTCGTGAGGTTATGATGTTTAGTTTCAGAGATATTAATTTGTTTTTTTTAAATCACCTTTTTCATTTTATCTGCCGAACGGAGCGGTCAATCCCGAGGACCAAATAGGGCAAAGTAGGTCATTTTATTATCTTTCAAATGCATTTTAGCAGAATTGTTTGTAACAATGAAATGATAAAAAAAACGAAAATAATGTTTTTCGAAAATCAATAAATGGCCATAAAAAAGAAAGTAATTGAAAAAATAAAAAATAAATGTTTTTCCCGAATTCAGAATCCAAAAATAGATATGCATGTCAAATTTGATTGATATTGACGGAGTCGTTTCAGAAATATCACGGTATACACACACACACACACACACACACACACACACACACACACACACACACACACACACACACACACACACACACACACACACACACACGCACAAACACATCCATACGGACATTTCCTAAAAACACGTTGTTGGAAATATCCGTATTTCAAAACTAAATCTTGAGTGCATTTATAGCTAAGAAGGGTCTAGTTATGCGTTTATGTTTTTATGAATATAAGCTCGGGTAGCGGCGCTACGGCACGACGTGCTGCGACACGTTGTAGCAGGCCGCGGACTTCTCGGTGGGCCTTGCCATCTGGAGTCCTTCTGCGAGTTATATAGTAGGGCCATTGTTTTAGGGATTTTCCCTTTCCCTTCTGCACTCTCGATATGCGCTAGCTACAGTTAGTCTCCAACAGAACGTCATAGAGTTCAGATGTGCTTGCTCCTTCTATGCGTCTCAGAATAAACATTGATTTTATAAAGAGAGAGATTGCAAGATTTAACTTAAGTTTTCGAAAAAATGTTGACAAAAATAAATTAAATAAAGGCATGAGCAGTTACAATAAAGATTTTAAGAAGTATTTAACTTGCAGAGATCGATAATTCGTATAAATAAGAATTGAGATAAACGAAGAAAATACGTCCGGATCCAAATTTTTTATATGATTTGTGCCTTATTTTCTTTATTAACTTGGTCTGTAATGCAAAGCTTCCCTAGGTAGGAAAAAATTTATTATTTTTAAGTAATTGAGTTTTTAGAACTAAAACTTATAAAATAAAAACTATTTGTTTCCTCGATAGCTACGTAAAAACGAAAAGATCGGATCATCAACATATATTAGAGGCACAGGTCATTTAAACAACGCAGCATGTTATTATAGAAAAGTAGTGGACCAGATATTATTTGTAAGATATATGAAAGTGGGAAGAATAAAAAATTAATTTCAAAACAATTTCCAAAAAAGATGAAAAAAAAAACTATATTTTTAATGATGCCTACAGTAGTTCGGCGTTAATTCAGTACTTTTACTTTTTTTCTTTCGATTTTCTCTATTTCGGACAACCATTAAATTCTTGACCTTTTTATGATCTACAATTTATATAATACAATAAGATGTTCTTGGCAACTAGAACTTAATCATCAGATAAGAAATAAAGTTGAAAATAAAATCAAACAAAAACTAAATGGGGGGGTTGGCGCGAAGCGAGCAGGGGCGAGCCCAACTCGTAATTATATTTATATAGATATATCATGTGAATTGATAATAAAGAATTGAGTGTTAAATGAACAAGGTATAAGTAAGTATGACTATCATAAAAGTCATTATATTTTTATTTTGGATTTAACCATTGAAGGTTTAGTATAGAAATATTAAAAAGTGGTAGTGATGGAATATTTGTAGTGTGAATGACAATAGAAATTATGAGTTTTGAACTCATATAATTATAGACATAAGGATGTGTTGCTTCAAATCTTGCTCACAATATATTGATGATAATGGTATGCTATTTAGAAATGTAGAAAAAGGCATTTTTGAAATATTTTTTGAAAAGTTTGGGAAGTAAAGAATTGTAATGAATATATTTGAAAGTAGTTGCTAAAACGATTTGTTAAATAATGATAGCTTATGATTGATATAGGATTGAATAATGTTGAAAGGTCTCAGGTTATATTTATTGTTGATTAAATAATGATTGAATTATAAGATTAGCTGATTTGTTAAAATGGCTAATGATGAAATTGAATTAGTTAAGTCATTAAGTTCTGTAATAACTTAGCCAGTGCAATCTAAGCGTATGATAGTTTGATAATTACGATCATTGTAAAATCTATAAGGAAGCTGAGTAACTTGATATACTCAACATTTAATTTTTTATACGAATAAAGATGAAATGTTATCGAATATGTAAATTATTGAGCT
>CM053170.1:34718320-34730522 GCA_012977825.3 Pteromalus puparum | reverse complement strand
AAATCTTATCAATAGTAAATATTAACGCATGAAAAAACAATTTCATTAAAGTTGTTATGGAATTAAAAGAAGTATTATAGATTATTGAGCATTACAAGCTATAAACAGTTTACTAAAATTTGAAAGAGATAATATGAAAATTCAGTAGTAGATAAAACTGATAAATTGGAATAAGATTTATAATTTATTATTGTTAAAATAAATAAATTAGAGATAGTATTATTGTATTAAAATTAATTACATTAATATGAAATGTGAAGATTTATGACAGTTAAGTTCAGAAAAGTAATGATATAATGTGTAAAGTACATGATCAAATGTCAAAAATTAAACTGATACAAATGCAGAAATGCTGATGTTATACAATCTATACAAAATAGAAAATCTTTAATCAGTAAGAAATGTACATATATTTGAAAATAACTGTTGATAAAAGTTATGTGTGTGATACTTGAAAATTGAAATATGATATAGTTTGTTTGTAATCTATACAATATAATGTATAATGTATCTGCATAAGGGTACAAATAATAATTTGTAACTACTTCATGTGAGAAGTAGAAGATAATTATATACATATAAGTATTAATGTTATAAATGATGAATGTATTAACATCATAAATGGTCTGATTAGGTTTTACTGGGTTTTCCCTAATCCTTGCAACAAATGTTGGACCATATGTAGTTTCCCCAGAAACTGAGAGCATAAAGAAGAAGAGCACATAGGTCTTAATATAAATTCTATATTGTTGAAATTAATATGATTTATTAGAATTTAGTTGATATATATAAAAGTGTGCGTTTTTAAGCATCTTATGAATATAACATACTAGAACATAAGAGATGTATAAACTTGTGTGAGCAAGTGTTTTATTCATAGTAAAATGAATATAGTAATTTGAGTTTAAGAGATTTATTTTTGAGGGGGCGTGTTGGAAATATCCGTATTTCAAAACTAAATCTTGAGTGCATTTATAGCTAAGAAGGGTCTAGTTATGCGTTTATGTTTTTATGAATATAAGCTCGGGTAGCGGCGCTACGGCACGACGTGCTGTGACACGTTGTAGCGGGCCGCGGACTTCTCGGTGGGCCTTGCCATCTGGAGTCCTTCTGCGAGTTATATAGTAGGGCCATTGTTTTAGGGATTTTCCCTTTCCCTTTTGCACTCTCGATATGCGCTAGCTACAGTTAGTCTCCAGCAGAACGTCATAGAGTTCAGATGTGCTTGCTCCTTCTATGCGTCTCAGAATAAACATTGATTTTATAAAGAGAAGATATTCTGTGTTGTAATTGTTTCCCATTTCCAATACACGTAATTCGAACTTCTAACATCTAAAAACATGTTTTTATGAAGTTTTAGCGAAACTGCAAATTTTACTATTACAAAGCTTCCTCTAGGAGGAAGCAAAATTATAATATATAATCATTTTATTTTATTTCTGGTGAATAAATATCTAAATATATAAATAAGTAAATATAATTAAATATTAGTTGATATAATTGATGAATTATTTGATTTTTGCTTCTTCCTAGAGCTTTGTAATAGTAAAATTTTCGTCTCCTTCATAAACAGGTTAGAAATTCATTTTGAGGTATGTGCAGTTCGAATCACGTGTTTTTAGAAAATGTCCGTATGTGTGTGTGTGTGTGTATGTGTGTGTTTTTTTTCTCTCTTGGAGGAAGAGGTATTAGGGAAAATCTTAGAAAGACCATGGCTGGCTTCGTTGATAGAGTGGACGGAACGACCCGATCCCCTCCGCCAGTCGTGTGTCGGATTTGCACCGACTAAACCCATCCCTCTCACGGCCAGGTGAAAAAACACACATCCGTGAGAGGAAACGCCCTCCTTTGCCTTTACCGACCCTCAGTAAAGGTGCATCCAGCTCCATCTTCTGTGCCCCAGTTCCCCCGTGGTAAGACCGTTAAGTATTGCTTCGCGGAGGGGCAATGGCTTTAGCCCTCTTCTATTCGATGTGGTCGTCATCCTTTCACCTGTTCTTCGATCTTCCTAGGATCTCCGTTCCTTTTTCTTCGCCGTGTCCAGGGCGCGCCTGAATACGTTGCAGCCGCCGGAGCCAGCTACATGATTGCAGCTTTCTTCCTTTTGTCCATCTTCTTTGCAGTGAAAACAGCTCGCTTCCAACTGGCATTGCGCCATGCGATGGTCGGCTTCTCCACACTTATAGCAGAAAGTCGATCTATCTATTCCATTACACTCATCCTTCCAATGTCCAAAATCTAAGCACTTGTGGCACCGCACTACCTTTACTCGTTTCCTAATCCTGCAACTTACAAGGCCCACGCGAATGTGTCCTATTTCTAGGAGCTCCTTGGCCTCCCTCTCGCTGAGTATCTCTAGTAGTATGGCCATTCTAAGGCTACTCGTGTTGGGCTTTAATAGAATCACCCTCCTGCCGGTGTCCGACTTTCTGAGGGCTTCTCCTATTGCTGCTCTCACCTCTTCTTCCGTTGCTTCCGAGTCCATGTCCCTTATTTCTAGGGTGGTCTTCCGTTCTTCCTTCTTGACTTGTCCAAGGCCCAGGCCTGCTTTTTCTACATCAGCCGTAAACGCTGGCCTGCCAGACCCTTTTCCTAGTTTAAGGAGGACATCTCCACTTCTAGTTTGTTTTACTCCTAGCACCATCGTTCCAGTCGTGTCCGGGTTTACTTCCTTTCGGATTTTCCTCAGGACTTCCGCATACGTCTTATTTTGCCCCACTTTAACTAGTAGTCCTTCTGAACGCTTGTTTTTGTTGGGCCTGGCTTTCGCCAGTGGCTCTGATGCATTGTGAGGAGCTCTCGGGGCGAGAGGCTCACGTTGCATCACCGCTTTCTCCTGTCGTTGTCTCTTCCTGACTTGTTTATCCTCGCTGTTTTCTTCAGGGCTATTAGACTGGCTTCCCCTTGACTTCTTGTTTCCAGCACTAGCTAAAACCGCGTCCTTAAGGAGCCGTCCTCGCGCGCCTCTCCTTGCATTCTCTCGTGTTACGTGCCACATTTGATAATTGTCCAAGTTACCTTCGTAGCGTGCATCTTTATTATCTCCTTCCTTGTGCTTTTTCCTTAACTGGATCACTAGTACTTTAAGTTGTTTAGCACGTTCTGCAGTGCGTTTCACGTCCTGTGGTGCTGTCTGACAGTCCTCGATAAGCTCATCTACTTCCTTTTCTAACTTTGTTACATATTCCTCTTCTTCCTTGCGAACCTTGCGAACTTCTATGGCTTCTTGCCGAGCTTTTCTGTAGTCTGCTATTTGTGCCATTGACGAGGTGCTGTCCATGCTCCTAGCACTGGCAATGCTCGCTACACTTTCCATACTGGTCGTTCTTGATCCCAGAGATTCCCCTCTTAGGCGAAGCTCCGGCACCTTTAAGAATGACGTACTTTTTACTTCTATCTTTCCTAGCTCTTCCAACGCCTTCGCGAGGCCCGTTTTAATTGGCCCGTGCACGTTGGTTCTACCCTCGGCGTACTCGATTGTCTCTCTGATTGTATCCTTCAGGGCCGCCAAGTGGTCATCTTGTTGTCCTGGCTTGGGTGTTGGGAACCCCGATGTCGTTGGTTCTGGCGCTTTTAGTAGGCTCTGCGTTTATTCGCTTTCATTTCTTTTCTTTTCTTTTCTCCCTACCTCCCCTACGCACGTGCACCGTTTAAGTCATTCCACCGCTCCCCGGCCACTCGCGTTGTCCCCTGCCTCGCATCCCATCGCGGGCATCCTTCGCCAGTCACGGTGGCCTCGGCAAGGCCCCCCCCCCTACCGCAGCAGGGCCCTGTTCCGGACGCCATCCGGCACTACTACGGCCAAGAAGATTTTCGCCGGTTGATAAGGCAGCCAGGTCCTGTTGGCTAGACAGACCCGGGCCCCTGTACTATCCGGCAGCCTGGGAGCGCCAGCAACCCAGTTTTCGAGCTGTACCCTCCGTGCTCAGGCTTAAGAGCTCAGCCCGGGAGACTGAGCAGGGCGCGAGCGGCCAAGAGAGACGGCAGTCAGGCCGCCCGGTCGCACGGCGCACCGTAGCTTGGGTACCTCAGGATCGCAATTCCTGTGGAGCGTGCAGACCGCAGTACACGGCACTCCCCCTAAGGTCGCAGGAACCGTCCTCCAGTCGCACACGAGGCGACCTTTGTACTGCCCTGCTTGCTCGGGCAGCCCGGGGACGCCAACCCCCGTAGGAAGCGAACTCCCCCCCCTGGACGTTGTGTGTGTGTGTGTGTGTGTGTGTATTTGTGTGTGTGTATACCGCAGTGTTATGGAATCCAGGCTATAAATCTCTACAAAATTTAGCATGTATATCTTTTTTGGACTCTGAATTCGGAAAAAGAACTTATTTTCCCTAATAGCTTTCTCCTAGAGGAAAAGTTATCATAATCAAATTTTTGGTTTTACCCCTTTTACTGACACCCTACCCCTCAACCTGATTGACTCATATAGAGTGCATGCATCTAAACTCTTAAATCGTCAAAGAAATATCATACATCCGTACAGATTTTTTAGAAACAATGTAATCATCTACCACTAGCAGAATAGGATGAAGCTAAGTGCCAATGACTTGGCACCGGTTTTAATAAGATTAGATCAGATTTTTATTGCTATGCATAAATTATAACATGACATTTACAACAGGCGAATAGAAGTATGAACAAGTGATGCAAGGGTAATGATGAAAATGAGTTTTCGAGTGACAAAAAGTATAGTTTGGCTTTAGTTTTAAAATGAGATATTGATATAGTGTTGTACAGGTATGATAATGAACTTCAGAGGTATAAGGCGCTTACATGAAATGAATTCCTCAGCGCCTCCGTCGATAAAGGTGGAAAGTCCAGGGGGGTCACCTTACCCCTCACAGGACAAAGTGCAACGTGGAAATCGAAGTAGGCAATGATGCAGGATGGCACAGCTGTATTATATAGCCTTCGTAGGAAGCAGGCCGCAAAGTACTTCTGACGACCAGCGGTGGTGAGTCATTGGAACTTCCTTCTGTAAGGTGTTGCTAATCCCTTTTTACACCATAGATGTAACTTATACTAGAGTATAAGTTACATCTTGGTCTATAATTTGGTATCTAGTCCCTATGTTAAGTGACAGTATGCTAGTGAACAGTAGTCGATGATTGGAAAGAGGAGTGCTTGATTTAGGTGTTTTTGCAGCCTGAAATTAGTGCTTTTTCTTAAAAAGTACAGCCAATACATCAAAGTGTGAGCACATTAACGCAGTTGGTAACGTGCTCTTTCCATGTTAATTTGGAGTCAAGCGCCAATCCCATATTGCGCACAAATGATTCGTAGTCGACCTGGGCTCACCCTATATTGATCAAGGTGTTATCTGTAGTTAGTAAAGTATTAATGTAGTAGGGGAAGTCCAGGACGATTGCTTTAGGTTTAGGGACATTGAGTTTGAGGTGATTTCATGTAGCCCAGCCTATTATTTTATCGGTGTCAGCACTCATCTTGTCAGAACAAGACTCGAGCTCCTCAAGGTGGCATTAGCTGTATATCTGCAAGTCATCTAGATACATGAGATGGCAGACATCAGAATCTAGGCTGAGACCGATGTCAATTATGGACAACGCGAATAGCAAAGGACCTAAGTAGCTAAACAACACGGGTTCTGCCTACCTCACCCCTCGGCTCTTACGTAATCACCTGTGCAGGTGAGAATAGGCCCTTCCCCCCATAGAATGTTCTAGAAGCTTTCGACGTCATCACCTAGACCCCCTACCCTGTGCAGGTGAGAAAGCATGCCCACTCACCTGTGCAGGTGAGAATCGATAAAGAAGACCACTGTAGACTAGCGGACACCTTCTGGCGGGCTGCTGAGGTACGGGCATACTCCCGGCGGTAAACTCCGGGCAGCGTGCGCCAGGAGTCCGCTCAAGGTCGAGTCAAGGAGTGGAATATTCTATAGTCTGACGTCACCGGCCGACGTGCAACTCGTCGCATCTTTTCGTCGACTCGCGGATAACATTACACCTGTTGTTCTTTCTTTATGCACGCTTATTCGTATATTCTCTCATCGGATACAGCATATACGCATCTTCTCACTGCATCAATAGCTGCTGCGTATTATCGGCAGCTCTCTCTCTCTCTCTCTCTCTCTCCACAATAACGTTATAGCTGCGTATCCTATGGAACTTGATTACAGCCGTGTATGCATTGATTTTCTATGAATTAGCTCAATGACTTTGTATCGCAGCGGCTAATATCAAAGGGCTTCTAGTTTCACGCTTGTTTTTAAGACGATTTATTTTTTCTATGAATTATTGCGTATATTAAATATAGCTACATGTTAATCACGATGTACAACCAGTCAGGGGTGTCAGATTGCTCTAGAAAATTTGCCTGTAATGTTTGTCTCGTAGGATATTTAGACGTAAGATGATTCATTTTCTATGAATTATTTTTTCTGCACACTAAGTGTTTATAACTTGTTTATTAGAAATAATACAGTAGCTTCCAACGCTATATAAAGGGTTAGACTTGCCTAGGGTTACTATTTTTCAGATCAGGTAGTAAGTACCATTTGCGATTTATACAGATTTTGAAAGTTTTCTTAAACCTGTAGAGGATAGTAGCCTCGCATACCAAGAGCCTGAAGCATTTAGCATTGGTTACTATTTAAAATGTAGTTACTGTTCCAGTAGAATCATTAAATTTGAATTCGCCGAGAAAGCGACAGAGTCGGAGCTAGCCGTTACGTAAGTTTCTGAACGCTGCTGGTCAGCTCGATCAAATAGGGGGTTGCTATGACAACGCTCGAGCGCTCTCTCTCTCTCTCTCTCTCTCTCTCTCTCTCTTGCTCTCTCAGGAGTACCTATTGCCCGACTGTAGTCAGTCGAGCTGTAGAATCAGAACACACTGCAGTGTCAGCTACTGGTATCGTTCTCACTTGGAGAACGACCGTTTAGTTAATATTTTCACTCATTTTTCCTTGGTCTTTCACAAGTGTATTTACACTCTTTCGTCGATATATTTTGCTCTTTGAGCCTTTTATTATCTCAAACATTGAGTAGTTTTAATTATCGCCAACCTTAAGTAGAATCAAAGATACAACGTCTACATAAACAGTTAGACGATAAAACATTTGGTAGCAGAGCGTGTGAAAGTGTTGGTGTTAATTATCGGTTGTTTAAAAGTGAGTGTACTAAACGGCTACAGCGACCGATTGCGACCTTGTAATTGTCGCAACGGTCAAATTTCGTTAGAATACACGAATTATTAGAAATTGTTTAGAAGTCTAGAAGTTAGAGGATTAGAGGATTCAAGATTTGTTTAGAGGTCATCAGAAGAAACCAAGTTTTATCGCATCCCAGTGACAAGCCGAGTAAAGCGGAGGGACGCCTTTTGCTATAAAGAGGCAACACGAGGACCAGCTTGTCGTCATCGGACTCCAGGGGACTCAGCCTTCGCCAGCAGTCTGGGCAGCGTTTCGAGCATCTCCTGGGCCAGTAGTCATTGTCGTAAGCAACGGACGGAGAGGAGTTGGTACATTTTTTATATTGTCGTTCTCTCTTCACCCAGCTTTTGTTGTGGCTTGGTCTCTGTTGACAAATTGTCGATTACGTGAGTGCAGGCGTATCCATATATACGTACCTTCCTCAGTAAAGTCGAAAACACTTCTCATTTTCAAAAAGTTCCAAAGCCGTTATCGGCTTCTCGATTTTCCCTCGGAGCGCAGTAGCGTTCGAGGTGTTTCGCACAGCGCGAGGTGGGAGTGGTGTTTCTCCCCCCGCTCTTCTCGGCCGCTCGGCAACAGCTTCGCGCGTATAGCGAAGCGTTAGCTCTTCGCGGCAGCGCTTCGTACAGTTGAATCTCTCTCTTCTGTGTACGTGTATTTTGCACGGCCGCGCGCTGTTGCACAACGGCCTACGACATTTTCCTCTTGCTCGCTGATAGCGTAGCGGTACCTTGACGCGTATCGGCTCGCGCGCGCAAGTAGGCGGCCATATTGGCTTGCTCTCTCTCTCTCTCTCTCTCTCTCTCTCCTACTTATACCTGCGGGCGGCGTCCAGCGTCGGTTTTTCGCGCGCTTTTCGCGCGTTTCTTCGGAGTCATCGCTCGTTTTTTCTCTAAGTGGTGTGATATTGTAGTCGAGGTTTCGCGATATACGCTGAAAATTTGTTTTCTCCTTCCTGCTTCTTCACTTTAACTTTATTCGTTGGCCTGTTGGTAGCTTCGTCTATCATGTCATCGGCCGCAGATTTGGAAACGTTGTCTGGGCAACGTCGTCGGGCCAAATATACCGCCAACTTTATAATTAACACAAAAAAGGCGGGTACGCTGAACTCGCACGCTCTTCAAGCGCGATTGAAGTTGCTGGACACGTATTGGAGCGACTTCCTCGATCGAGATATAGAGTTGCAATGTAAAAGGGAGATGTTTCAGGATCAGGAATATTTCGAGAACGACGAATTCAATGCCACAGAGTGTGCTTGCATAAGCGCACAGGCTGACTTGATGGCAGGTCTAGCTGAGCTTGAGGGTCTAGATCGAGCCGAGAATCCAGAACGCAATAACAAAGCGACTGACGCGCAGGCTGCTCGAACTGCTTTCGAACGTCTGAGATAAATAGCATGCCGAAACTTCACATTCTTAAATTCTCCAGAAACAGTCAGAGTGGGAGTCCTTTAAGGAACAATTCACATCTACGATCATGGCTCCTGCACTCAAAATGCAATATTTGTTAGATTCGGTGGAGGGTGCGGCGGCGCACCGCTTGAAAGGTCTTGCGATTACCGGATCTAGCTTCGAGGTTGCCTGGAACAAGTTGGTTCGTTGGTACGATAATCGGATTGCGCGAATGCATACCTATATGGAGATGATTATCGAATTGAAACCGGCAAAGGAGGAATCTGCTGACGAATTGGTTAGATTGTTGGACGCTGCTGAGGTAGCATTGAAGGTTTTGAACGATGTAAAATGTCCAGTCGAGAAATGGGACAGTTGGTTGGTGTATTTGGTGGAAAGGAAGATGGATGAGCAAACAGCTAAAAGCTGGCGCATCTCGCAGGAAACGGTCAATGGGTTTCCCACCTTTAGTAGTTTGACTTCATTCATAGAATCTCGCTCTCAGTCGTTGGATAGTAAGCTGGATATTTGTCCAGACTCCCCGACGTTAGATAATCCTAAAAGTTCGAGGTTCAATCGCTCATTGAGGAAAGGATCAGTTTCCGCTAACGCAGCTGCCACATCTTCAGGCAAGGCTGGTAGCAAGGGGTCGCTCAAGTGCGTCGACTGCAAAGGTGCACACCAACTGGCTGATTGCCAAAAATTTTGCCAGATCAGCACGTCTGCTCGTTTTGAATTTTGCAAATTTGGCTTTGCATAAATTGTTTGAAAAAAGGACATTTCGTTGCGGATTGCAATGTTAATCTTCGTTGTGCCATTTATAAGGGCAAACACCATACTAAGCTTCATATGAATAGGCGAAAGCTAGGGGAAGATTCGAGGACAGAGAAGGATAAAACATCGAACTCCGATGGCTCGGCGAACGCTGACGTCGATGTGCATACGGCGGTGGTTGGCAGGACTCGGCTGATGGCCACAGCCAAGGTCCTGTTACAGGCCACTAATGGTAATTTAGTTCCTGCACGCTGTTTAGTAGATCCGTGTGCTGAAGTCTCCTTTGTGCCCTCAAGGATCGTACAAAGTTTGTCGAGTAAAGTTAAGCCAGTCTCAATTTCCGTTATTGGAGTTGGAGCTGGCTCGTCAGCATTGTCCAAGGGTGAGGTTTCTCTATGCTTGCGGGCCAGGCTGGACGTAGATTTCTGCTTTGAATTTAGGGCGTTAGTATTGAATAAGGTGACTGGTGTTATGCCACGGCAAGAAGTAGAACATGTTCCATGGGAACATATCAAAGACCTAGAACTTAACCTAGAACAGATCCTGATTTTGCTAAATCACAGAGAATAGATTGTGTGTTGAGCGCTGACGTCTACGCAGCGATTATTCGACCTGGTTTGAGAGTGAGAGGCAAGAATGAGCCTATTGCGCAGTCTACTCTATTGGGCTGGAGTTTGACAGGTAGAGTTTCCTCGGGTGGAAAGTCCGTTCAATCGGAGTCCCAGGTGTGTCATGCTCGTGTTGAGCCTTATCTCTCGCTTGTTTTGGAAAAGTTTTGGACCTTCAAAGAAGTTGGTTCTTCTAGAGTATTGTCTAAAGAAGATCAATTCTGTGAGGACTATTTCACCTCGACCGTTTACAGGGATCCTGACAGTAGATTTGTGGTTAGATTGCTATTCTCGGAAAAACTCCAAGAAGTTTCATTCGCACATACAAGGCAGGTTGCTATCGCTTGTTTGCTCAGCTCAGAGAAGCGTCGAGCTCAGGACGTTAAGCTGAATGGAGCGTACACTAAATTCATGGGCGACTATTTGAGGTTAGGACACATGGAAAGAGTGACTAGCATTCATCGCTCGGAGAATGTCTTCTATTTTATACATCATCCGATTTATTCAGTCGAGGCTGGACCTGAAGGAAAGTTTAGAGTAGTGTTTAATGGATCTTACGGGAAAGTTTCGCTTAATGATGTACTGTTGACTCGGCAGAAGCTCCAGTCGGATCTGACTTTCATCATTTCTATTTGGCGTTGTTTCGCAATTGTCTTCACGGCGGATATAGTAAAGGAGTTTAGACAGATACGAGTTCATCCCAACGACGTTGATTATCACAGAATCGTCTGGAGGGACGTCGGATCAAGCCCATCGAAGATTTTCGTTTATTAACCGTTACCTACGGCACCAAATCTGCTCCATATTTGTCGATCCGCAGTTTGTTGCAACTTGCTGAAGAGGGATGTAGAGAGTTTCCCCTTGCTGCACAAGTACTGCGTCACAACATGTACGTTGACGATGCCTTCGCTAGGGCTGATAGTGTTTCGGAATCGATTGAAATCAGGAACCAGCTCGTAACATTGCTCGCTTCGGCTGGCATGGAACTAGGTAAATGGGCATCGAATCGCTCGGAGATATTAAAAGATATTCAGGTGGAGAAACAAAAGGAGCTGTCGCTGGATTGGGATGAGACGGTGTCGACGCTGGGTTTGAAGTGGATGCCAACTGGCGATTCATTTCGTTTCTAGGTTAGTTTGCCAGCAACACCAAAGACCGTCACGAAGAGAGTTATTCTTTCTGAGATCGCAAAATTGTTTGATCTTTTGGGATGGCTCGCTCCTGTTTTGGTGAGAGCTAAGCTCATGTTACTGGACCTATGGATCCATGGTGTGGATTGGGACTCGCCCTTGGATGGAGACTTGTTGCAACAGTGGCAGTCGTTGAGGGCTGAGTTGCCAGAACTAGCACAGGTTCGAATACCGAGGTGGTTTGGCTCGACTACACACACGACTTGGGAGCTGCATGGATTTTCCGATGCGTCACTAAGGGCGTACGTCGCTGCAGCCTACATAGTGGTCCCTGGAGAACGAGCTACGTTGATTATGGCCAAGACAAAGGTCGCTCCGATTAAGACTGAGAGTTTGCCGAGGCTTGAGCTCTGTGGAGTTGTGCTTCTAACCAGGCTGTTAAAGCACCTGCTGGATGGTGTGTTGTTGAAGCCTTCAGCTGTTCATTGTTGGACAGATTGCGACGCTGTGCCTCCCAACACAGGTGCGCAACACCTAGCGCCTCCCCGTGCACTAGGATTTCTTTATTTCGCGGGATTTTACACGCGATCGCCGACGTATGCTACGCACGCACAGCGTTCCCGCGCTTTCTTCGCGTCTTCGCTCTCTCTCACACACACACACACACTCGCGAGCACTGGCTCGACGCCTCGCGCAGATGACGTCGTGGTGTGCGCCCGCACCACACACCGACACTCTCGTCTCTCTCTCTCTCTATCTCGCTCTCTCTCACTTCCAAATGCAAGGTAGCCTCGCTGGCCTCGCGGCCGCTGGTTTCCCGCTTCCTCTCGTCCTCTGTCTCTCTCTCTCTCTCTCTCTCTCTCTCTCTCTCTCTCTCTCTCTCTCTCTCTCTCTCTCTCTCTCTCTCTCTCTCTCACGAATTTTCAACCTGTCCCTGAGCGAGTCATGCTCCCTCTGTCTGGAAAGTCTCTAGTGCATGCGCTAAACAAGTCAGTTCCCCACATCTCTTACTGACTATCGTCCGATCTCCCTTTTATGTTTTCTGTCAAAGCACTGGAATGGCTGGTACCAAACAAATATCTGATATCTGGAATCGAGGCTCTGCCTGATGATCTTACAACACCG
>CM053170.1:34703839-34715977 GCA_012977825.3 Pteromalus puparum | reverse complement strand
CCACTCCACATCTTTATCTCTTTCTCACTTCTCTACTCTGCACTTCTCTCTCTTCCTCTTCTCCGCATTTGCATCTCTCTCTCCCTTCCTCTTCTCTACTCCGCATCTCTCTCCTCCTGTTCTCTACTCCGCATCTCTCTCCTACTCTTCTCTACTCCACATCTCTCTCTTCTCGCTTGCTTCCTCAGTTATCTATTTACCCTATATTGCTGTTTGTATTCGCAAATAGGGCATAGACCTGAGTATCCTGGCCATTTGCACCGCTGGCATGTCTGCTGTGACTGCCTTCGCTGAGGACATTCTCTTTGCGAATGTCCTTTCCGCTGGCAAGTCCAGCAGATCATCTCCGGGCATTGCGATGCTCGGTGCCCCGCTTGGCAGCAGGTGAAGCACACACTACCTCCTCGCTTCTCGTCTCGGGCCACAGCCTTAGCGGTCGGACTCACCTGGCCGCTCCTTTCTGTAGCTTTCTCTTTCCTCGCCGAAGCTCTCTTTCTCTCACTCGTTTTCTCGTCCACTACGCCAGAAGGAAACTCTTCACCAGGGCTCGTCTGCTCTGTCCTCACGACTGCAGCGGCTCTCTGGCTTCCTCCTGTCTCCCTGTACGCTGCGCTGGGGACGCACATCTTCTCCGCAGGCAGCGGAGGTGTGTAACGGCTATTTAAATCTTTTAGCCGTTTCCAGCGTCGACCGTACCTCTCCAACTCATCCCAGCTAATGACGCACTTGTCGCCAATAGCTCTCCGGTATTCCGGGTGGAGGTTCCGATACGCGATGCGAAGCAACTCGCGTTCGGATGGAGGTTTGCGGAAGCACTGCATCGTTCAGCTTCAAGGGTTCTGCTACGTTAGACAATCTTTTGTTTCCGATTTCGTAGTGTCCGTCGGCAGTTAGTTTAAAGCCAACACCAGGAGGACCACGACAACCTTTAGAGTGATTCAATTGACGTCCGAACACATCAATGCTCATCTTGCTTTAACATGCTCGTGACTACGGTTAATATATGATTTTAGCTTCTCGCAACTCTTCGACAATGGAATGTATTTCATTTAGATGGCTATTATTGCCAGCTGATCGTTCAGCCACGAGCAAGCGTAAACGATCAATTAGTTCGTTGGGATCATCCCAGTATATGTAGTCCATGAAAGTTCCTTTTCTTGCAATTTTATATCTTGGTAGAAGACCACTACCGGTCTTTCCTGGGCTTTGTACTTTGAAAAGTGGAGCAATGATGTTATTATATTTCTTGCTGTTGTGTTGACGCATAGGCTGATTGTTACTGTAATGTTTTCTGTGTGCGTTTGTAGCTTCGAGAATCTTTTTATAATTTCGAAAATCATCTGGCTTAATCAATGTCTCATCTGGATGTAGTCTAAAAAATAGCGCTTGCAGTCCTTCAGTTTTTTGATATTTTTTATTCCGAACAATTACATTATTTCTAGTGATTTCTATAGGTGACTTACCAATCTTAAGTATTTGATCCTCTTGACGAATTCCAAATATCTGATCGAGATATCGTTGACGATTTTGTTTCAACAACATCAGATACTGGTTATTCATTTCAGTATCTTTCTCAACTTTCTCATCCTCACTATCCTCTTGAGCACTTTCAAATAAAGTATCAGCTGTTTCATTGAGTAGCGTATCATCCTCATTATCTTCCTCGTCATCAATATCATCGTCGAAACCTTTTTCTTTTTTTAACTCTTGTTTAATATCTGGCTTAACCTCTTCTTTCACTCTCGCCAGTTTCTCTAGCGGATCTACGATTGTCTTAAAAGTCTCGCCTAGAGCTTTTTCCATGCTAGCTTTACCTTGCTTTAATAATCTATGTTTGCGTCTAATTGCTTCTCTAGCTTTTGCAATTTGCTGAAGAATGCCTTTTTCACGACGAAAGTCTGTCATGTTGACTCTTTGATGAATCACAGTCTACCGCAACTACTCACACCTGCTATACGTTATATATTTGTGACAAAGCAATCAAAACCTTTTCTATATCGTCCATCATTGGTGGGTCGCTCCTTATCGATAAAAAGAAACACATGTTTGCCATCTTTCCAGCATGCTGCATCCAGGATTCACATGATCATCGTATATATGTTTGAAATTTACATCATCTTGACGAAAAACTATTAGCACATTCACGTTATCGCGCACTAAATGTTTTAGTACGTGAGCGTGTGACTGACAAAGATAGAAACAGTCTACGATTTTAGTCTTCCCATGCAAAAGAAGGCTCTGATGTTGTCTTGTCTTTCACAGGCGACGTCGTCAAAAACCATAATTGAATGAGGGAGTACGTCGTCAGGTTCCACAACTGTATCATGTTCACTGAAAGGGAAGTACCGTATACCAGGTAAAGGTCGTAATAGCTGCTCGAGAAATTTATATTTGGTCTGTTTTTGAATAGAATGTTTTTGAATAGATGTTCACGTTCTCAAATTTAAGACCATTGGGATGCGTTATGAGAGCGAGTAGTGTATTGGTTTTACCACAATTTGATGGTCCACAAAATACTGCTCGAATATTGTCAGGCAGTAATTCCCCGTGACGTTTTCGCATTTTCTGCTGCTCTGCTAGGGTATAGAAATTTGACACTGGCAGCTTGATTTTTTGTTCCTGGAAATCCATGTGAACGCTTCATCAGCAGGAGTGCAACTATCGCTGTAGCTATAGAAAGCGCGTTCATAAGGTCTTGAGCTCAGTCGAGAGCTGTCCTCTTATACGACATGATCGTACACAAGCAGCAACGGCAAAAAGGTCGTGGTTTATTAAACAGACTTATAAAGAAGCTTCCAGTAGAGCTGCATATTCCAGGATATCAGTATTGCGAGATCCTGGAATCAATACTCTTGATAGAGCTTGCAAAGAACACGATATTGCTTATTCACAGAATCGAGAAAACGCTGCAGATAAGATTTTGGCTGCAAAAGCCTGGGAGCGAGTCCGGGCGGCAGACGCAGGAATTGGTGAAAAAGCAGCTGCTCTCGCCATAGCAGGCACCATGAAAGCAAAATCTAAGTTTGGAAAGGGTCTTTAACGGCGACAAATAAAAAAAAAGAAACCATCTATGTCACTGGCTAAAATAATTAAAGCTGCTTCTACTTCTGCTATTCCAAGCAACAAGTCTCACGCAGTCATTCGCAGCGCTCTAAAAGGTGCTCGTCAAGTTGTGAACAAGGCTGGAGGCAAGAAAAATATACGTATTCCACGTATGCTGTCAGTCCCATCCAAAATTGGAGGATTCCTACCATTTCTCATTCCGATATTTGCTGGTTTGAGTGCAACAAAACGATGGAAGCTATTGCGCTCGGCGGTAAAGGTCGCTATCTAAAACCTTACAAAAAGGGCTATGGCATGTATCTGAAACGTGGACAAGGCTTGAGAAAAAAAACTTCAAATTGCCGAAACGTGCTTTAATTGATGCCGACCTTCTCAAATATGATCGCATGCTAAAAATTCCATATTACCAGTAAGTGGACCACACTACCGCGAATCGGCAATCGTCAATCTCGATGATAAAAATGGCCAAAATGGCACGCATTGGGTCGCCTATCGAAAACGAGGCAACCATGTAGTGAATTTTGACAGTTTTGGTAATTTACAACCACCTCAGGATCTTATGAAATATTGGAATGTGAGCGGAGTGAAGTGCAATAAGGAACATTGGCCAGACTACAACAGCTACAACTGTGGGCATCTTTGTCTAAAATTTCTTCTAAATGATATATAAGTGTTGGTTATGCTTCAGTTTTAATGAGTTTAGTTCGAGTAGTCATGGAAGATTCACTAACACTGAGCCTGTCGGGAACTTCAGCTGTATTGGAAGCTCAATATTTTCCAACGCTTGAACTTTCACCTAACAATAATTACGTTCTCGTACTTGTTGAATTTTGACATTCAATTCAATACCTAACATCGATACCGACAATAACAAGTTTTACGTGGGAGGAGAAGTAATAATTTTGCCTACAGGTAGCTACAAAATTGAAGACATCGAGAAGAGTTTGAAAGAGGCGCTTACACCAAAAGGCATAACACTTAGACTCAAGCCGAATAACAACACCCTTCGTTGCATGATCAAGTGCAATCGATCGATTGATTTCCAGCCAGAAGATTCTATTGGCAAATTATTGGGTTTCACGAGTCGCGTATTGTCGCCAAATACTGATTACGAATCCGACTTGCCAGTAGCAATTCTCAAAGGTAACGCTTTACGCGTCGAGAGTAATATAAATTCTGGGGCATACATAAATGAGCATAAGGTACACACCATACACGAATTCTTTCCAGCTGTTTCGCCAGGCTACAAGATTATCAAAGTTCCATCGCCAATTATTTAACTACCAGTCACTGTCAAGACTATATAACTTGCAGCTCCACATCGTCGATCAAGACGGTCATTTAGTTAATTTTCGTGATGAAGTCATAACAATTAGATTACACATCAAATCAGTCTGAGCATTATGGGTATTGTGTACAATACTAAAGTAGGTAAAGGCTATAATAGTAACTTACCATGCCGTCGAGCAGCCAGTCATCAACGAGTGCTCAAAGCACTAACACGTCAAAACATACAGTTTCTAAGAAGTCTAGGTTTAAGAGTTGTCCTTGGAAAAAAATAACTTGCGTAATATTTTGCTACTTTCAGTGAAATGGAAGAGGTGCTAAGCATACAGTCACCTGCCGTATTTGACGAATCTGTTGCGCATTACGAGATTCATGAGCATCAGCCCTATACTTTATCAAATTTCAAAAACAGCGATGAAATTCGCATTGGCATACAACATCAAGATCTATGTGTGCTGCCTTCGCGCAGTTCACTACATATATGCGGAAAATTGCGAAAACCAGATGGTACTGCCCTCACAGGCACAAGATTTGTAAACAATGCCATATGCCATTTATTTGGAGTAATTCGTTACGAGCTCAATGCCATAGAGATTGATAGATGCAAGAATGTAGGCTTGACAAGTCTTATGAAAGGATTCGTATCATTCATGCCTAGTCAGAGCTTAATAATTGGAAATGCTGGCTAGCTCGATATTGCAGAGGCTCAACGGCAATTGGTAGACAATAATGGCTACTTTGACGTATCAATTCTCCTTAGTATGATCTTGGGATTTGCTGAAGATTATCGCAAAATCGTTGTTAACGCCAAACATGAACTTATTCTCACAAGATTAAATTCTGATGTAAATTCTGTTGTGCAGACACCAGTAGTCGCAGCTGGTGCAAACGTTCACGAAGATTATCAAGTTGAGATAACCAAAATTGAATGGCTTATGCCATATGTGGTGCTCTCGGATAAACATAAAATTAAATTGCTCAATCATCTGGAAAAAGATAGACCTGTTACCATGAGTTTTCGTAGCTGGGAACTATATGAGTATCCGCTACTACCCAGTACATCGAAACACGTATGGACTGTTAAGACTGCTAATCAGCTGGAGAAGCCTCGTTTTGTTATTCTCGGCTTCCAGGTAAATCGCAAAGGACAAAGAGCGACTAATGCCAGTCGCTTTGATCATTGTAACATAAGCAACGTCACGCTTTTTTACAACTCTCAACACTATCCATATGGAAATCTCAATCTCAACATTAATAATAACCAGTATGCTATACTGCACGATATGTATGCCAACTTTCAAAATGCTTACTACAGCAAAGAGGTAGAACCAATGCTGACAAAGACTGACTATTTGTCGCATGCTCCTTTTTTTGTCATCGATTGCTCAAAACAAAATGAGTCACTAAAGCAAGCTTCTGTTGACGTGCATCTCGAATTTGAAGCCAGAGCAAATATTTCAGCTAAATCCTCTGCTTACTGTCTAATCTTGCACGATCGTATAGTTGAATACAATCGCATGAGTGGTGATGAGAAAAAAATCGTTTAAAGGGTGGTGGGAGAAGATGGTATAAATTGAGCAGCAGCTTGTGGTCATCAGTCTGTCAAAATGGAATACGTGCTCGATGTGCAAGGATTTAGAAAGCCTGTAAACGAATTTGTTGTGAAGAAACTCGCTATAGTTCCACTCAACGCTAATCTCAAGACATTGGTGTTTTTTTTCAAGCCGCCCACACCGTGGCGCAGACTCACAGCCAAGTATAAGTCTGAAAATCTCTGGCTGGAACGCAATTATCACGGATTATCTTGGAGTTCAGGAGATCTACCGTATGAAGAGCTTGAAAACGTATAGAAAACTGTTCTACATGACGTGAGTGTTGTGTATATAAAAGGAGCCGAGAAGAAGCATTGGCTCGAGAAGTTAAATTTTCACGTAGTCGATATGGGCAAAATGGGCTTTCCCTCACTACAAAGGCTGAAATATGATATCTTGGAGCCTCTCTGCCACACCATAAATTAGCATTCAAAGTAAACTGCGCACACAAGAATGTATTGTTATTGAAAAAATTTTATCACGACAATACGCCCTCTTTTGAAAGATCTCTAAGAGAATTTTATCGCACAGAGCACCTGTCATTTATGACTCCGAGAGATATTGCATATTTACCACGAGAATTTCTCATAACATTTGCCGCCAATAGTATCGAGCTAGCTTGGGATAAGCTGCCAGAGCACCTAAAGCAGGATTCAGAGATTTTGAAGTGTCTACGCTGTCGAGAGCACAATTCCAATGAGAGTGGAGTTCCACCTTTAAAAAGAGATTGTGTGCAGTGTAAACTGAATGCTAACAATAAATAACAATAAATAACAACATGGAGAAGCGGGTGCGTTTTCAAGAAAATCCAACAGTTATGTGTAACTCATTTAATGTGTACATGGGCATATGCATATAAAAAGGCACGTCGTGGAGAGTGGGAGCAAGCAGCCCGAGATCAAGAGCGTTTTGAATTAAGGATTGAATGAACGGGCAAAATTATTGTGCCAGTACTTATGAAAAAGTTTGAGATGTGTTCTATCAAATAAATGTATTTATTTTTAATAGGGAACAGACATGGTTTTGCTATACACATATAAATACTTATATACAGTAGAAAATAGCATAAGAATACGTTATGTATCATTTTTTTGCTGATTTAGTACCTCTAGGCCCTAATATGATTAATTAAAAATTCATATGTTTGAGTAGTTTTTAAAACGGCAGCTCTCCAATATGGCGGCTCGAAGGGTAAAGACCTAACCTAACGTACGGGCATTTGAGTACATAAATACAGTCATCATGAATCTATTTTAATTTTGAAGCATTATCTCTCATCTCTATTATGATTTTGGAGAAAACAATAGGGTGATTTTATGTATTAGAATTAACATGCGTTTATACATCTATATGTATTTTCATCCTTCGCGCCGCCATATTGATCACGCGAGCTCTCAATCGTTTCAACGTATCATTAGCAAACCGAATTTTCAAAACAATATTACTTAACAAATATTGCAGTAAAAATCGTAACTTTTGTACTTTTGTGTAAGATTTAACCTTAACTTTATTTTAAAAAAGGTTTTAAAAATCATGTCTGTTCCCTATTGTGACTACTTTTTTATAAACCTTTACCTAATCCCTCTAAATGCTATAAAATAAGCCAAAAAATATATATAAATATAGAGAGCGTGTTATACTACATCATTTACGTTTTAGATACAAAATATTTTTAAACGATTAAAAAACCAAAATTTAAATTTGAAATCAAAATTAAAATAGAAAATCATAATTTAAATTTAAATAGCATAAAATAAGTAAGAATAATAATTTCAATTAAAAATTAAAAATTTTACATAAATTTTTTTTTAATCTCAAATAAATGAATAATCAATAAATAAAAATAAGTGCATTAGGAGAAGAAATAATCATAGGATTTATGTACACTCGGTCTATTCTCACCTGCACAGGTGATTACGTAAGAGCCGAGTGGTGGGGGGAGGCAGAACCCGCGTTGTTTAGCTACTGACCTAGAACAGATCCTTGCGGGACGCCAATGTTAAGGGGTCAGAAGGTGGAAGGTTCGTTGTTGTCACCAATGATGGCATATTCTCTTCCTGTCAGGTTATAAGCAAGCCAGCAGATGACCTGCTTGGAGAAGCCAAAAGACTTTAGCTTTCTGAGAAGCCTGATGTGACACACGGTGTCAAATGCCTTGCAGAAGTCAAATAAGAGAAAAAGCGTGACCTTCTTTTTATTTATGCTAAACCTGACATCATCAGTCAGCCTAATTAAGCCAGACTGTGTGCTGTGACCGGTGCGGAAGCCTGTTTGTAGGTTGTCAATGAGTAGTCATAATCCAAGGTACTTCAAGACTTGCCTGTGTACCAGCCACGCCAGCGCCTTGGAGAAGAAACAGAGAAAAGAAATCGGAGGATAGTCAGTCAGAACTGTTGGTGAACTGACCTTGTTTAGTGCTCGCACCAGCGACATCTTCCAGGCAGAAGGAAAGCATGTCTGCTCAAGGACAGGTTAAAGATCCGACATAATAAAGGAGCGAATACGGCTATGCCTTAGAAATTACAACTTGTGGTATGCTATCGCTGCCTCTGGCCTAAGTGTTGAGAGGACTCCGTAGGGTAGTGTAGATTCCTACTCTATAATTCAAACTTTTTACAGTAAATTTTGATTTTTCTCAAATTCTGCGAGTTGTCCCCCCTAGATTTTGGGAAAAGCTAGCGGGGACCACTCTTTGAATTGGCATAAAATAGAAATTTGCTTTATAAAATTTGAATTACGAAAATATCGGTAAGCACGCTTTTCTTCTATCTTAAAAAGTTATTTTCAATTTAAACAAAATATTTGTCTTTTTTAACATTTTTAAACAAATATTTTGTGAAGATAACTTTTTAAGATTCAATTTCTTTAAAATCCTCATACTCGGACCAGAATAATGTGTATTTAAAACATGTATGTAAAGTTTTAGTGCTCTTCGAGGCCTAGAACTAAAGTAAGTCTGTCGTGAGTGAAAAAATGAAAATTGTGATATTTACCATGGTAAAAATACAGGTAATATAACCTTATATTAGTATACAAATTATATAACAATTATAATTTATTTTTGTAATTATTTATAAGAATTTCATTTTTCAGGGTTTAAAAGTGTCTTGTCCCCTTAAAAGACGAAATAGATCGCGAGGGAATTGTGAAAGTCGCAAACAGTAACTTAATAATAAATATAATAGGAGATTTAATAAAATTAAGAATCAATCTGGCAAAAATTGTTGAAGTTGACGCTTTTAGAAAACTCTATATCCACTACGTCATTGTTTTATATACCCAGAAGCCATTTGGGACTAAGAGTGTAAGGAATGTTCTAGATATTTTCCAGATATAAGGTGATCAAGCGCTTGCGTCAATAGGAATATTCTTGAGTCCTTTCTAGGAAGAGAGTCATTAGGGATTCACGTCATGGGGGTGGGTCAGGTATAAAGCATAGAAGTGTCTAGAAGTTTTCTATAGAAACTACGCAATAAGATTCGAGTAATAGGGGTAAAAACCGTTAGAATTAAAATAGTATAAATAGCAACGGTCTCAAGGCACCAACGCACAGTGTTGCGAAATGCGAAAAAAAGTGGCCGAAATTATTGTGTCCCTCGAAAATGGCGTGAAAAATAAATTTTTAGGATCCGTTTCCCTCGGTACGCCAGCGATTTTTATAAATATATGCCCATGTCGCGAAGTAAGCATATACGCAGCGATAAAATCTTAAAATGAGTAACGAAAATGCATCAATGTGAGCCGGTAGCATAAAAGTAAAGAAGAAATTATTTAATTTCACCGTCTGTTTTGTAAAAAAAAAATCGTTCGGATAAATAAGTTATAAACGTCTAAAAAAAATAAAAAATCGCGATTTCGAGATTTACTTGATTTTTCGCTATTTATAACTTTTTACCTGGGCATTCATTTTTTAAATAGTCGAGTTGAGGTAAATGCTCTCTTCTTTAACTATAATTTGCATTTTCTGTATTATTTTGAAGTTAGGGAAGCGGAAACGTTATACTAACTCATTTTAAGATTTTATCGCTGCGTATATGCTTACTTCGCGACATGGGCATATATTTATGAAAATCGCTGGCGTACCGAGGGAAACGGATCCTAAAAATTTATTTTTCACGCCATTTTCGAGGGACACAATAATTTCGGCCACTTTTTTTCGCATTTCGCAACACTGTGCGATGGTCAGTTGTAACGAAAGGCTATTAACGTACAGAACTAAATCAAGATATCATACTTTATTCTAAACTATTACTCATATATATTTTTTCATAATAAACATATCCACTGTGTACTTCGTCATTTACCCAAATAACCTCGCAAAAAATAATTAAAGCTTTAGGAGGGGACAACTTGGAAAAGTTAAAATATGCAGAGCCATTAATTAAGTCGTATGTTTAACTGTTTTGACAGCCTACAAAAACTCTATTTTTATTTTCTCTTACATATTTATATCTCAGAAGGAACTACCAATAACACAGTGCTTTTTTTACTCAATTTACTGATGTACATGTACAGCACTTTACCTTTATTTTAGAAAATCACTGAAATTTCTAGTATTGATATCCCTTTTAATTTCTCCCAAATTCATATTGGTATAATTGTCTATTCCGACAATTTTTAGCTTCGGGTTATTAAGTTCATCCTTTTTTACATAGCAAAGACCTTATAGTTTTTCTTCAAGAACACTTTCTGTTAATGCTACACTATCTTCACTTGTACAACTAATCATTACTTCATCTTTCTTATTTATGAAAATATTCTTAGTTTTTGTGCGGTTAAACAGTTTATTACCGACTGTTTAATATCAACTTGGCTGTCATCTTAAACGTTGCTTGATTTGAGTTTCACAGTAGTTTTTTTTAGAAGATCGTTTTTTTCTGTTCATTCAGCAATCAGTATTTTCAGTAGTCTAACCTTCGTTTTCAAGAACTCCATCTCACTGTCACTAAAATTTTATTCTGGACCAAGTAGATCAGAAGTCTTACCCTCAGTCGTCTTAGATCTGATCTCAGCAATTAATATCCTTGCTGGTTCAATAAGGGTTTTCTTATCAATTTTAAAGGTTATGTTCTTCTCAGAACTGTGCGTCCAGAGCGGACGGGTGGGTGCCTATCACCACTACACAGCACGTCCTCCGGTTGCGGATAGAGGAACGGCCCCTGAGAAAGAGGTTAGCTGCGAATAAATCGAATAAGCAGCCGCGGACAGCTGATAGGCCCGGGGGTGGGTGTGATGAGCCCGCACTGGCGATCAAACGCATTCATCTAGAAACACTACGCAAGCACCACAACAACGAACACTCAACAATATTTCTTATTTCACTTTCTCTTCATACCTAACTATGTCTATAATCTATCTCTCCTAGCACACATTACAAAAATCCTGCTGTCGTGGAGAATGCGGGAGCGATGACAACTACCTCGAAAGGGGATGTGTAGAATGATTCGCTACCTGGTCTTACACGGCAACGAAGCCAGCGAAGGCGCGCTGCCTTGCAGGGGGGCGTTAGGATACGAGCGTGGTTCCGTAGTGTGTCCGACGATGAGCTGACTCCGTCCTGATCAAAGTCGGAAAGCTCTCATACTTAGTTCTAGAGAGGTATGGGAGTTATCACCTCTAGAACGGATGATTCACCTGCGATCGGAAACAGGATCCAAACTACTCTTTACTAAAGGTCTTTTGCTGCTCGAAATTTAATGACTCTAAACGGTTATCGGCTGGTTCGTGCAGACTTTCCTCCTACATGGGCCTAAACATTTCCTCTTTCCCTATTTTAGCGTTGAATCCCCACTACTACTATTCTTGGTGTCGTAAGACGCGAATTGTCGATTAATTGCTCCAAGGTTCGTAATAAAGATCCTTCACTTTTCTGCTTGCCTCCGTAGGACAATGCACGTTATATCTACGTAATTGTACCAGCCCTCGATGATGAATATACGAGAGCTGTCGTATTACGAATTGAACTTTAAACGCGTGTATAATTCTTTTGTTAATCAAGGAAATCCGGTACCTAGGGATGTCGCGCTTCGCGCCCTCGTACATAAAGGTGAAGTTTCAGTTTCCCTCACATATAAGCTTATCTGCACGAGTTTCTTGTATAGCTAACTAAGTCTAGATTGTACCGTCACTCTTTTAAGATTTCCCGGTACGCGCCTGCTTGTATAAATGGCGCACTCACTATGTCCTACTTAAGTCC
>CM053170.1:34683764-34703458 GCA_012977825.3 Pteromalus puparum | reverse complement strand
CTATAGTCTAGATTGTACCCGTCAGCTTCTTTTAAATTCCGGGGACCGCGCCTGCTCTGAAAACTGCGCACATTCACATTTCCATACCTTAAGTCCCCTATGATTTGTCTGGTTTTGGGTTTTTGAGCCATGAATAGTAAAGTGAAACCCACCGCGTGCTTTAAGCACAAGGATATACACAAAGTAACGTGGACATCGCCGGACGGAGCCACGAAAAATCAAATCGATCACTTTCTTATCGATAAGAGGCGCCACACGAACGTACTTGACGTAAGAACCTATAGGCGGGGCGGATTGCGACTCGGATCATTTTCTAGTAGTGGCCAAATTACGAGTCAAATTAGTAGCTGGGAAAAATAGTAAACGGGCGAACAAAGTAGAAACGTTCGATATTGAAAAGCTACGGAACGGGATAGAATGAATTAAGTATCAAGTAGAAATAAGAAATCGGTTTCAGGTACTCGNCAAGTAGAAATAAGAAATCGGTTTCAGGTACTCGAAGAAACGGATGCACCGACGGAGATAGATGACGACCCGAACAGTCTTTGGGGGGATCTCAAAAAAACGGTAAAAGAGGCCGCGAATAAAGTGCTAGGTAGAAAGAAAAAGCCAAAGAGCAAACCATGGTTTGACGAAGAGTGCGAACTCTGGTTTGAAAGGCGCAAAAAGGCCAAATTAGACAGCGTACACAATGGAGGCGATAGGGCCGTAGAAGAGTACCACGAAATAAGAAGGCAAGTGGGGGCGATTTACAGGAACAAAAAACGCGAGTATCAAAAGAATCAGATTAGAAAAATCGAAACTAATAGTAAGGAAAATAACCCGCGCGAGATGTACAAAGGAATTAACGCTATTAGGAAGGGTTTCCAGAGTAGACAACAATTAATGAAAGATGAGGGCGGGAATCTCGTCACAAGCGAAGGTGAACTGCTAAAGCTGTGGAAGTGCTATTTTGATAGGCTGCTAAACGTACATGAAAACTGCGAGGAAACGGGAGACGAAATCCACACTGCTGAACTCCATTTGGAAGAACCGACCTACAAAGAAGTAGAAGCCGCGATCAAAAAACTAAAAAACAATAAGGCCGCGGGAAACGATTCTATACCAGCGGAACTACTTAAATATGGGGGCACTGCGCTGACATCGAAAATTTTTGAACTAGTACGCTCTATTTGGAAAAATGAAACAATGCCGGAAAACTGGAAAGAATCCATCATCATACCGATTTTTAAAAAGGGAGATAAGACAGACTGCAATAACTATCGGGGAATCTCACTTTTAGCTACCTGCTACAAAGTTCTGTCAAACGTAATACAGGCCAGACTCACACCCTTCGCGGAAGATATAATAGGAGATTATCAGTGTGGATTCCGGCGTAACAGGTCGACGAGCGATCAAATGTTTACTATAAGACAGCTGTTAGAGAAAAAATGGGAATATTGCGAAACAATACACCAGTTATTCATAGATTTTAAAAAAGCGTATGATTCTATCAAGCGAAGCAAAATGTATCAAATCCTTGTGCTCCTCGGCGTGCCAAAAAAACTTGTGAAATTAATACAAATATGTCTGAACGGAAGCACGGGAAAAGTACGAGTAGGCGGTAATGTATCTGAATCGTTCATGATACACGACGGTTTGAAACAAGGGGACGGGCTCTCCACGGTACTCTTTAACTTAACGCTAGAGTATGTTGTTAGACAAATGCAGACTAGCGGGCTGGGCGCAACACTCAACGGAAAAACGCAGATTCTAGGATATGCAGATGATTTGGACATAGTGGGGGATAATGGCGAAACGGTAGCGAGAAACGCGGAAATACTCATAAATGCGGCCGAGGAAATGGGGTTAGAGGTGAGCGAATCGAAAACGAAATATATGATTATGCATAAACTGGACATTTGCGAAGGAGAGGGGGATCGTAGAGTCGGAAATTTTACTTTCGAAAAGGTTAGCGAATTCAGATATTTAGGCATAACTATAAATGATCGAAGCGAAATCAAAGCCGAGATTAATAAGAGACTACATTCGGGTAATGCCTGCTTCTACGCCGTGAACAAACTACTAAAATCAAAACTGCTGTCTAAAATTGTAAAAATTAGGATATATAGAACTATAATAATGCCGGTAATCTGGTACGGATGCGAAACTTGGGCGCTCACTAAAGCAGAGGAAAACCGTTTTAGGGTGTTCGAAAATAAAGTTCTGCGAAAAATATACGAGCCAAAGAAAGATGAGGAAACCGGGGAATGGAGGAAACTGCACAACGACGAGCTACATAACTTATACGCGTCACCGAATATAAACAGAATAATTAAATCGCGAAGACTAAGATGAGCAGGGCACGTTGCAAGAATGGGAAATGATCGCACGGCAGCGCGTATAATGAATGGAAAGCCAATAACGTCGCGACCTCTAGGTAGACCTAGACACAGGTGGGAGGACAATGTAAAAGCGGACTTAACTGAAATCGGGCAGGACGGCGCGAAATGGATAGGGTTAGCACAAAATAGGTATACGTGGAAGGCTTGCGTAATGCTTCCTCAAGTATTAATAATTGTTTGATATCTGGTTAAAAATGCGGGACGCTTATCAGGAGGCTTGCGTCCTGGCAAATGTCACAACAACTCGTATTAATACTGACCGATTATGTAACAATGGTCACATTCATCCACTCTATTCTACATGCGCTTTGACTCGCGCCAAACTATCGGCGTGGATTTTTACGAGCTCGAATCACTCAAAAAATCAAATTATCTAACACTATTTTAATACAAAATTTATGCTCATTCGAGCTCGCACGCATACTTCGTATCTCTATTATAAGACAAGATGGCCGACGTTCTCAATACCCCGTGGCAAACTGAACAGAGTTCTGTGTCACCGAAATTAGCGCTTTGAATCTTGCTATCGACCGTTAATTCTCAAAATTGCGCTATTCAACGTTAACTTGCGAAAATTCAACACAAAACATTAGCGCTTTGGGTCGCGCTAACCAATTTTTTCTTGCATGATCACTCACTAATCATACACCGAGACTGGGTCTCTCACACACGGCCTACCACTACACGCCATTTTACGACGAATTTTAACTATTGGTGCCAAGAGCTATCGCCTCTAAGATCTCTGCTCTCGCTTTGGTCATCTCAAATCGTGAGAGACTTGGCGAATTTCAACTGACTCACTCGACTTACACAACCACTTTTATATCTACTCTTCCTTTGACGCAGTTTTACAATTCAGCATTCTCTGCTGCTCCGTTTATTGCACTGCTTAGCGATACTATTTTTTCCAGTAAATTGCACTGCTTAGTCGACATACGCTTGACAAAATAAATTTGATATTTCAACACACCTCCTTAAATTTATGAATCAAGACTTATAACATGATTCTTAATGCTTTTCTAAATTTTTTTAATTTGTTACGTCCCAGAGCTTTTGTTAAAATAATTATATTATATCTGCGATATTGTTTTCTAATTCTACTTTTACAATTGTTATAATCCCTTGTTCATAACATGTATGCACAAAATGTATTTCTATATCTCCTAAAAAAAACCTTTCCTAAAGGTAAAACATTGGCAAGTAAAAGTATCTTTACAAAAGTCGTGAATTCCCCAAAACAAACATAACTGATGTCAAGTTATAGTTTTTGATATTTTTGAGATATACGCATGCAGGTACATTATTTTCTAAAATAAAATATTCTTACTTCAATCCTTAGTTGATACAATAGTTTGAATTCATAAGTAAAACTCTAAATTACTCATCTTCCTTGACATTTCAAAAAACATGTTCAATCATATACTTTTAATCCATAGATCAGAAGATATTAGAAAAATTTTGAAATTTATAAATCTTAAGTCGTGTATTTCAATATTACAATATATGGTTTTGATTATTTAAATAGTTTCTCGGAAACCGTCGCCATAGTATTTTCGTATTCAGCGACCTCGAAAACCCCCGAGTACCGAGTTTCTACTAATTATGTTGCAAATTTCAGTAAAACTCGAGGAGATGACATTAATACTGTCCACCCTGGGCACCAGGTATCTCGAAAACCGTCGCCATAGTCATTTTCGCGTTCAGCGACCCCGAAAACCCCCGAGTACCGAGTTTCTACTAATTATGTTATAAATTTCCGTAAAACACGAGGAGACGACATTAATACTGTCTACCCCGGGCACCAGGTACCTCGAAGACCGTTGCCGTCGCAATATTCGTCTTCAGCGACCTCAATAACCCCTGAGTGGCAATACTAGACTCATTTCCATCAATATTTATCGAGTTGTAAATTTTGTATTTATTTTCTTGTACGTATAACACCTATTACACCTATCACACTGTCAACCGGAAGTCGTTTTACCATGATGAAAAGTGCGAGATAATGAAAAAATAGAGGCCGAATTTCAATCTACTTTATTACATTAAAGAACTGATGATTTGTAAAAATTCTTTTTTGACGTGAAAAATAAGTTTGATATCTTTCAAATCAATGGCAACAATCACATAAAATGCTACTGTAGCATTTAAAAAATAGTTAGAAAAAAAAGTAAGCTTAGAAACCACGATTTCAAAGAATATATGGCGCGGTGCTTCCCGAAGGCTTAGTATGTACTTCGTACTTTATACTTGCCATCGTGGCACTATCGCGCCCCTTGATAATTCCGTATTACTCTATACACTTGGCTATCGCAATTGCTCCAGAATCATCATCATAAATATTAATTGGTTTTTCAATTTTAAGTTTGAACTCTTTCAATAAATTTTTTATTATTTTGATTTCACTCACAGATTATGATAAAGCTACATATTTTGTAGCTGTTGACGATTTAGTGACGCTTTCTCGCTTTCTAAATTTCCAGTAAACAACATTTCCAAAAATTTTTATACTACATCCAGTTGTGGATTTTTTATCATTTTTATCTCCAGCCCAGTCAGCATTCATAAAACAATCTATCACATCAGCATTTAAATCTTTTTTGTACGTTAGTTTAAGTTTTTTTGTCAAATACAAATATTTTAGAATTCTCAATGCATATTTGTTATGTGTTGCATCATTACAATTCTGGAAACGACTCAAATAATTAACGCTGCAACTAAAGCGGCGATGGCTCAGTAGGCAGAGTGTCGAGCTAGTACTTCAGAGGTTCTGGGTTCAAGCCTGACTCTTAGCATTTTCTGACATCAAAACATCTCTATGTTTACATACATTTGTATGTTATATACATAAATGTCTTATAACATCAAAGCTCCAGTGGTTCAGATCCCACTGTATACAGTTTCGCACTGTATAATTAAACTGTAGGGCCAGTCAAGATGCATGTGCACTATAATCCGATGTGATGCACACGCACCGCGACTATAGGGAGCCCCTCTGGTCGGTACCATTCGAGAGGACTCGAAAAGGCTATAATATAAAAAGTATACAGGGCGAGAAAACAAAATTTTGAAGCTTAATATCTTTGAACTAGTATCATAAACAACCCAAAAAAAAAGATCAAGGTGCTATATAATGCTAACTAAATCCAAAATTTTAAATTGATTATTGCCTTTTTACTCCAATTGTCGCGCCACGTAGAAAAAACGACTCAAAGTAAACACGGTGAGAAAAAATTTTTTGAAGCTCAATATCTTTGAAACTAACTGGTTTCATAAACAGCCCAAAGAAAGGGATCAAGGTGCTATATAATGCTAACTAAATCCAAAATTTGAACTTGATTATTGCCCCTTTACTCCAGTTATCGCGTCACGTAAAAAACGACGTTTTCAGTTTTTGATGTTTTTCTCAGGATCTGCCCCATTAAAAGACTCAAAGTTTAAGTAGAATAAGTCGTAATAAATTTCAATAATCATGTTTCTTTTTTTAAAGATTCAACATTTAGTTTTTAAGTTGAAACAGTTTTAAAAAATTGCGCTTTATGGTGTATAATAAAAGAACGACGCACAATAATATAAATTTTCCGCGGTAAAAATATAGGTAATTTTATTTTTTTTAGGTACATATTAAGCGATTTACTTTTATTAACTTTTTTAATAACTTTATTAGAACCTAGCGCGCCACACAGCGGCCTTCGGCCTTGCATCGCTTCGCGTTTTGCGCATAAGGCACGACCGCCGACGCTCGCGCTCGCTGTCTAACCTTACTACTTAATCTAATTATTAGAAAAAAAATCAATGAAAAAACATTGATTATTCATCTTTCTTTCGTATACAATTAAAAAATGTGTTGGCCATACATAGCTTCAAAGTTTTTACAAATATTTTAGTTTTTGACTTATGATTTTCAATATTGTTGATTTTCGAATAGACATTCATATAAATTTTAACATGTATTCTCTTATTGCAACGAAATAATTAAAAACCCTTTTTTATTCCGTAAGATTAGAAAAAATTATCTTTTTATAGTACTTGAATTCAAATTATACACGCGAAATTTCATAAGGTGGCCAAATTCGGAACTATCCTATTGGTGGAAAATACATTGATTTATATGTAAGCTGTGACTGTGACGTCACACTTAACTAACCGAATTCCATCCCTTTCCTAAAGTCGTGAATTTTGTGCAAAGATAGTTTATTACATAATTTGAACAGAAAAAGTATTAGTTTTATTATCAGCTAAGCAAAGCCGAACAGCTGTTCGTTGGCTCTGTCGAAGCGAGGCAGCGAGTTCGACCACTGCGCATACATTGTGCGCATCGATCTGCCGACCGGTTGGCGACATGCCCATGCAGCCGTCTGCCGTGTGTGTTTTGACGTTTTGAAGCTGCCTCCCGGCCTCCGCTAACCGCAATGTTTTGCTCTGTTTAACTTTTCGGCGATATAAGTGAGTGCGTAGTGAAAAAACGGAAACAACGACGCGATGCAGCAATGTTATATGTAGTTTTAAAATCAGAACAGAAGTGCTGCTATGGTGCCTATACGTGTTTACAAGCAACATCTGCTCACCGCGATCCCGCTCGCGGATCAGCTGCTCGCGGTTGTTGCTTTGTAAGACAGTGCAAAAGGTATTCAAAAGTGATGCACCCGGAATGGCACCGACGATGCGATGTGTGAGCAGTGTGAGTGTCAGTTCATGAAGGAGTGCTGCAGTATAGGAAGACATGTAGCTCCAACAAGAAACTTGAGTTTTTGCTTGGAGGTTATCCTTTGTTTTTTTGGATTGGAGTACTCCTGCGAATGCTGCTCCTGCTCATTCTATTGATGTGCTGATACATCTTCTTGCAAGATGCTGCTTGGATGAAGATTCACTATCGCATAAGATCTACGACTGGTTTTCCTTTGTTCTATTTCCTGTGTTCATTATGTTTATAACAGATATCTATTGTGTTATGTGCAGTATAATCAGTGTAATTTTCTGATATGTTTTTTAGAGTTTTACTCTCTCTCTCTGGTGGTGCTGGTTGGCGTTTCTAGGTACTTCAACAGCCTCAATACGACTCTGGAGCTGGATTTATGGTATCTGATCGTGTTGCTTGGCATCTCTGGCTGATGTCATCACCAGGAGACAACCTTAGAATTACATTTGAACTTTCTGCAAGTGCTGGTTGGCGTTTTTAGCTGGCTCAACCACCTGCGAATGATCCTGGAGCTCTATTTCTACTATCCGGCAGTCGTGTTTGGCATTGCCAGCTGATAGGATCACCTTGAGACAATCTTGCAACTGAATTGATACTGCCTTGGAGTATTGGTTGGCGTTCTTGGATACTTCAACTATTTTAATACGANCTTGCAACTGAATTGATGCTGTCTTGGAGTATTGGTTGGCGTTCTTGGATACTTCAACTATTTTAATACGAATCTGGATATGGATGTATACTATCTGACAAGGTAATTTTGGAAATATTAGAATAAACTTGAACTGTATGTTGAATTTATATTGTATCTTCAATAAGTTTTAACTTGAAACGCTTTGTCCCCTATGATAAGTTCAGTAAACAGATGTCTAATGGCTCGCGGATACCTTTTCAGTGTTCATGATGATAATCTTCTGTTTGTAAATGTGAATTATGTGACTGAGACATGTGGTTTGACGGTATTCATACTTAAAAGCTGCCTTGTTTCAAATTTTTATGCAGAGATCAGTGGTCTGAATCTCTCAATAATTATTTATGAGTTTGATTTTGTAATATTTTTCTGTATGTCTAGGTGTATAAAAACTTCTGCATTTGTTGGATTATGGTCTACTGCGTCTACCGGAGTCAACCTAAGGATACTGATGGTGTTGATAACTGAGCTATCAAAATCTTGGAGTTGGAACGTAACTTCATTCAAGACTATGGCACTACTATACTTCTACTATACGTATCTATAATCATGTATTTTAGAGGCTGGTTTTTCTTTAACAGTTAATTAAATTATACAGTCATTGTTTTCTAGTTTTATTAATTAAATTCTATTTTTCTTGTAGGTGAAAAAAACAATTTAACATGGAAGGACTCAAGAGGATTTTCAAAAGGATTTCAAAGATAGTTAACAGAAGATTCAAGATTTTATCAAGATTTGATTTAGAAATAGGGTTTTATTTAGAAAATGTATTATAATAGCATAGTTTAGAGGGACGTGTCAGGCTTCTGAGCAGGCTGAGATATCGAATCTCACACATTTTTCGTAAAAATCGAACAAATTGTGCTCGAATTTCAAAATTACGTAGAGTATCGGGATAAAAAAAAAAATAGTTTTTTAGGTTTTGCGAGAGGAGACTCCACCTAAAATTTCAGCCCGATCGGTCGAAAACTGCGTGAGATATCGCATTTCACACATTTTTCGCACACAAAACTATAAGGCACTTCCGTGTCGCGGTCGTACCTAAAAACTGAAATCTCAACTAAACACACACACACACACACACACACACACACACACATACACACACCCACACACACATACGCACACTCACATACACACACAAGTCCAGGGAGGGAGTTCGCTTCCTACGGGGGTTAACGTCCCCGGACTGCCCGAGCAAGCAGGGCAGTACAAAGGTCGCCTCATGTGCGACTGGAGGACTGTTCCCTGCAACCTTAGGGGGAGTGCCGTTACCTGACTGCCATCTATCTTGGCCGCTTGTGCCCTGCTCAGTCTTCCGGGCTGGGCTCTTAAGCCTGAGCATGGAGAGTACAGCTCGAAAACTGGGTTGCTGGCACTCCCAGGCTGCCGGATAGTACAGGGGCCCGGGTCCGTCTAGCCAACAGGACCTGGCTGCCCTATCAACCGGCAAAAATCTTCTTGGCGGTAGTAGTGCTGGATGACGTCCGGAATAGGGTCCTGCTGTGGCCAGGGGGGGGGGGGGCTTGCCGAGGCCACCGTGACTGGCGAAGGATGCCCGCGATGGGATGCGAGGCAGGGGACAACGCGAGTGGCCGGGGAGCGGCGGAACGGCTTAAACGGCACACGTGCGTAGGGGAGACAAGGAGGAAAAGAAAATGGAAGCGAATAATAAGAAGAATCTGCTAAAAGCGCCAGAACCAACGACATCGGGGATCCCAATCCCCAAATCAGGAAAGCAAGATGACCACTTGAAGACGCCGAGGGAAGAACCAACGTTCACGGGCCGATTAAAACGGGCCTCGCGAAGGCGTTGGAAGAGCTAGAAAATATAAACGAAAAAAGTAAGTCCTTTTTGAAGGTTCCGGAGCTTCGCCTGGGAGGAGAATCTCTGGGATCAAGAACGACCAGTATGGATAGTTTAGCGACATTGCCAGTGCTAGGAGCATGGACAGCACCTCGTCAATGGCACAAATAACAGATTACAAAAAAGCTCGACAAGAAGCAATAGAAGTTCGTAAGGAAGAAGAGGACTATATAAAAAAGCTAGAGAAGGAAGTGGATGAGCTTATCGAGGAATGTCAGTCAGCACCAAAGGACGTAAAACGCACCGCAGAATGTGCTAAACAACTTAAAGTTCTACTGATCCAGTTAAGGAAAGAGCACTAGGAAGGAAATAATAAAGATAAACGCTATGAAGGTGACGTGGACTACTACCAAATGTGGCACGTAACACGAGAGAATGCAAGAAGAGGCGCGCGAGGAAGACTTCTCAAAGATGCGGTACTCGACAGTGCCGGAAGCAAGAGGCCAAGGGGAAGTCCCAATAACAGCCCAGAAGAGAAGAGCGAAGGAAAACATGACACAAAGAGGCAACGACAGGAGAAAGCCTGGATGCAAAGAGAGACCCTCAGCCCAAGAGCCCCTCACAATGCACCAGAGCCACCGGCGAAAGCCGGGTCCAACAGAAAGAAGCGTCCTGAAGGGATTTTAGTGAAAGTGGGGCAAAACAAGACGTACGCAGAAGTTCTGGGGAAAATTCGAAAGGATGTAAACTCGGACACAACTGGATCAATGGTGCTTGGAGTTAAGCAAACAAGAAGTGGAGTGTAACGATGTGGATTTTGGGGTACAACTGTCGCGACCACACTCGCTAATATTCACTCCGTTCGGTCTCTTTATCTACCGACCGAGATTTATTCAAGGCGCCAGGCCGGTGATAAACCTATCCCGAAACTGCTCTGCTTTTCGCGTTGCCGACTATTGAGAACTCTTGCTCTCTGAGGAGATTCGGCCGAGGAAAAAGGGAAAATAATCGCATGCAACTCACTTAATTCACTCTTTAAAACTTGTTTAATAAGAACGTACCGACTGTAATCCCGACTGAAAAGGTTAACATAGTTTGATCTAGTAGCAATAAATATTACTCCCGGCTGTAATTATCACTCCGCACACACACTTTCTCTCAATGCGCACTAATATATGTCGAATTATGCCACGAGGCAATCTCTCCGTTTTAGAGTTTTCCGGAGTTATCCGCATGCACACACGGCTGATAATCAATCACGACGCTTTACCTCTACTCTAATTATACCAAGGGCAGTAACCTTCCTCTCGTACTGATGCTGGCTCGTTCCCTGCGAAACGCGCGAAAAACTACTATCGAAAAAGCTATACAAAAGAAAAACCGGAGGGCTGTTGATCGGGCTGCTGCTCAGAACAAAGTCAACGAGTCTTCTCCTCGACTCGTGTCGCGTCGCCTCGCATAGTTTCTCGCGTATGCGCACTACATACATCCATACTTTACATCGTGATTACGCACTTTCTTACAGAACATTCTTCTTATAAATATTGATTACATTTTCCTTACTTCTTTATCGCATAGTTAGCATACTCTTATAATTTCTACGTTTTATTCTAAAACGCCGATTTTAACAATACAGGCACACGCTGCCTCACACATACATTCTCGCGACATACATCAGCGCTCGCCGCTGCGAGGAGTTTCCCCCTCCCAGCTGCCTACTCTTCTCTCGGCTCGCGCGGCTCTGGTGAGTTAACGGCTACTCGGCTGTTTCTCGGCTCTCTGTTCTACAATGCATACCATCTAATATAAGTACTTATTACTGGTAATGCAGTTCGGACAGAGCCACATGGAGAAAGAGAGAGAGAGAGAGAGAGAGAGGACTATTCACTACTTAGACGGTCACCCCGTCGCAGGAGACATCCTTCTGAAGTTAGGAAGAGGATCTGACAGGATAGAGTTTACTGCGGAAGTAGAAAAAGCTGTGCTGGGCCTTGGACAGGCGAAAAAGAAGAACGGAGGGCCACCCTAGAAATAAGGGACATGGACTCTGAAGCTACGGAAGAAGAGGTGAGAGCAGCAATAGGACGAACTCTCGAAAAGCCGGATAACAGCAGGAGAGTGACTCTATCAAAGCCCAACACAAGGGGCCTTAGAATGGACATAGTCATACTCAGCGAGAGAGAGGTCGAGGAGTTCCTAGAAATAGGTCACATCCGTGTGGGCCTTGTGAGTTGTAGGATTAGGAAGCGAGTAAAGGTAGTGCGGTGCCACAAGTGTTTAGGCTTTGGACATTGGAAAGATAAGTGTAATGGAGTAGACAGTTCGACCCTCTGCTATAAGTATGGAGAAGTCGATCACCGCATGGCGCAATGCCAGATGGAAGCGAGCTGTTTTCTCTGCAAAGATGACGGACAAAGGGAAGAAGGCTGCAAACATTTAGCTGGCTCCGGCAGCTGCATTATATTCAGGCGCGTCCTGGACATGGCAAAGAAAAAAGAACGAAGATCCTAGGAAGATCGAAGAACAGGTGGAAGGATGACGACCACATCAAATAGAAGAGGGCTAAAGCCGTTCGCCTCCCGCGAAGCAATGCTTAACGGTTTTACCGATATAAGGCACAGAAGATGGAGCCAGGCACCTTTACTGAGGGTCGATAAAAGCAAACAGGGCGTTCCTTCAGACGGACAGGTGTTTTTCCACCTGGCCGTAAGAAGGATGGGTTTAGTCGGTTTGAATCCGACACACGGCTGCCGTTGCGGATGGGGCTGTTTCGACGACCCCATAAGCAAGGTCACGCTAAGGTCTTTCTAAGATTTTCCCTAATACCTCTTTCTCCAAGAGAAAACACACACACACACACACACACACACACACCCACATACATCCGTATGGACATTTTCTAAAAACATCATTTTTTAACTAAAAATGCATTAAAACACACTTCCCATATGTTTTTACATTAACTCCAAAAATTACTATTACAAAGCTTCCTTAGGAAGGAAGCAAAAAAAATTACGCTATAACTAATATCTAATTTCGTTCCCGTACTAATGTATAACAATGCTCCGATTATATTTCTGTACTTTAAATTATTTGATGCTGGCTGTGCGGGTTCTAAACTTACATTCTGTTTCATCGGCGTACAATATAGTTTCACTTCTACAATGTTATATTTTCTGTCCAATGACTCAATATATTCACGTTGGTCTAGTGTCATTTTCACTTTTTCATAATTATATTTGATATTTATACCCAAATACGCATTTTCTTCACTCAAATCTTTCATAGCAAGTTTCTTTGATAATTCGGTTTGACTTCATCGAGTCTTTTCTTATTTTTCCCACATATTGATAAATTCGGGCTTCCAAGCAAAAGTGGCACACCTAGCGTAGGTATTTAGAAGTAGCCGCAGCACGGAGCCATCGCCGGTCTATATATATATATATATATATATATATATAAATTATTTCAACATGGCGGAAGTACGCAAGCCTCCTGATAAGCGTGCCGCTTTTCTTGCGTGCCATCCTGTGGAAAAAGTTGATATAGCAGTGTGCTTTTCACATCAACTGTCTCAACCAGATAACAGGCTGCTTTAAATACCTGGGAAAAAATCTTATAATCTACTCCGAGCACAGCGTTAAGAACATAACCTCAAATATTGAGGAGAAAAGTCTGATTGAGCCAGAAGGATATTAATTGCTCAGATTAAATCGAAAACGACTGAGGAAATAAGGGGAGATCTATTAGCTGAGAATGAGAATAAGACTTCTGAACTGCTATGCCAAGAATCGACTGTAAATGGTAGTGAAATGGAATTTGTGAAAACAGAGGTTAGACTACTGAGAAGACTGGTGGATGAACTAACAGAGAAAAACGATCTACTTAAAGAAAAACTGCAAAGAAACTCGAATCAAGGTACGTTTAAGACCTTTTCCTACAGAGATGTTGTTAATCAACCAAAACCTTTACAAAAGAAGGTACCTATGTAACGCCCCACACCAGCTCCGCAGTGTGTTAAATAATTAAAAAAAAAAAAAAAAAAACTAAAGTCTTTTGACTTGTTTTTTAGCCAAATTACACGAAAAAAGTGTACTCTCCCACACTTTCCAAAGCTACGGGTCACAGCTGAGCAGCCAACACAAGCAACAACAGCAGCTCCATTAGGCAGTAGCGGCGGCAGCGGGAGTCACCACGCGGCAGCGTCAGCAGCGAGCGCGCTATAGGTATACCAAGCGGCAGCGGCGAGCGCGTATATTTATATATGAAGCGCAGCGAGCGGTGCGGCGTGCACAGCGTGAGAGTGGGATGATGACGCAGCAGCGGCGCGGCGCGCGCATCTCCGTATGCTTGTATGAATGGTTTTTGTATATAGGTGTGAATGTGTAGGTATATATTTGTATGTGAGAGTTTTTTCGGCAACTCGAGCCCCGCTCTCTCCGTATCCTTTATAAGGACCTGCGCGGCCTTTGCTCAAACACTAGCTTCAGCGTAATTATCAGCGCACTAGTCTCTACCAAGAGCAACCATTAAGCCTTGGTAGATAAAACACTTAGAATATTTTCTCGATTTTGAAGGACTTATAAAATTTTCAAGTCAGGCAAGATATCGCATTTTAAAGCGTATCAGTTCTAGACTTAGAACGATTTTAGTTCNATAAAAACTCTCTAGTTAGGCAAGATATCGCAATTTAACGCGTATCTGTCCTAGACTAAGAAACATTCCATTTATTATTAAACATTTGTAAAATTCGAAATAAAATAGATAACACAAAAATCAAGCATATCTACGTAAAAATATCTTTAACGCAATTAAAAGCTTTTCTCTAACGCAATTAAAAGCGTATTTAATTTTGTTTGTAAAAATTAAAGCGGATTTATCGATTTATTTATTTGTGATATTGAATATATGCAACAATCAGTGCAATATTCTCATTTCAATTAATTTGAATATATTTATGTTGTTATAAATCATAATCTTATTATTGTGTTAAAATTCCACTACCTGGTATCCCGGACCTGACAAAATTATTATAAATATCAATTAAAATCATTGTAATTAGTCTGCTGTCAGAAACACGGCACAGGCTAGTAAACATTCACTGCTTTTCTATAATAAAATCATTAAATTTCACATTTCTTGCATAAATCTAAACTATTACAAGACCGAGAAAAGTCATGACCGTTTCATCTAAGATCAAGGTACAAAAAAGTGGAGACAGCCAAGTTGATATCAAAAAGTCAGTTATAAATTGCCTAACTGAACAAAAGACTATTCAAGCCAAAAACATTTATATAAATAAAAAAGATGAAGTAATTATTAGCTGTACAAGTGCAGATAGTGTAGAATTGACAGAAAGTGTACTCAAAGAAAAACTTAAGGGACTCTGCAGTGTGAAAAAAGATGAATTAAATAATCCAAAAATAAAAATTGTCGAATGGACAATTATACGAATATGAGTATGGAAGAAGTCGAAATGGATATCAATGCTAGAAACTTCAGTGATTTTCCAATGAAAGCCAAAGTGCTGCATATGTACATCAGTAAATTCAGCAAACTAAGCACAGTGTTTATGGAAGTACCTGCAGAAATATATAAATATATACGAGAAAATAAAAATAGAGTTTACGTAGGTTATCAAAACGGTAGAGCCAACGATTTAATAAACATTAGCCAGTGCAATTAGTGTGGCAGGTTTGAACACAGTGAAAAAAAATGCACAAATGAAACTGTATGCTTGAAATGCGCTGAAAACCATAAAACAAGTGACTGTACGAGTGAAACTATTAAGTGTCTAAACTGTGATTTTAGTAACAAAAAATATTCTACAAAACTAGAAATAAATCACACTGTATATGACTCTAACCCAGGCTCTATTCTAAAGAAGAAAATTACAAAGTTTATTGACTCCACTGACTATCCGCTGAGCCCTTCCTTACCATCACAGGATACAATCTACAATAGTAGAAAATCTACTAGACAGCAGGTACCGACAGATGATAACAAGGGCCCAAGCTCAGAACCCGAGGGCTCTCACAAGAAACCAAGCAGCGATCCAGAAGCAGAAGCAACAACTAGATCTATTCACTACTCCACGGCATCAAACAAAGACAAGAAAAACAAAGATAGGTAAAATGGCAACATTTGAGTTCATAGATATGATCCAAAAAGATTCCTTTCAAAATGAAAAACATGTAGTAGTGTTGATAGCTTCAACAAAATAAGTAGCTGTAAAAATGATACAATTATGCACATAAATATTCGCAGTATGACAAAGTAAAATTACTAATTGATAGTTTGGTTACAAAGCCATCTATTGTTATATGCACAGAAACTTTTCAACTGATTAACTACAAAATATATGAATTGAAAGGATCTGACTATGAATACAAGTGTTACCATAACCATGGTACGATAAACAAAAATGATGGCGTAATTGTCTTTGTAAATATTAATCTAGAACAAAACACTGCGGTAATTGAAACTGGTTGGATTAAGTTTGTAAATACGAGTATTAAACTAAGCGATAAAAGTAATCTTAAGGTGTCAGCGTTTTATAAGTCACATGGTATTCCGAAATCAGAATTTATTCTAGAGATAAATACATTTTTAGTTGAATAAATGTGTTAAAAATCACCTAGTAATAGGTGATTTCAACATTGATTTACTAGAATATGATAACCTTAGCCAGGAATTCCTATGTAATTTCCTTGAGAAAGGGTACATCCCTGGGTTTGTTGATATTACCAAGCCGCCAATCGGAGTCGCAAAGGGTTCCTGTATCGACAATATTTTTATCAAAACAAATAATTTAACAACTACGTACAAAATAAAACTTTCAATAACAGATTACTACCCAATATTTATTGCATTAAACAAAGTAAAGAAAAAAATAAAACAACCGGAAACTTATGTTAATTATAAAAAATTGGAACGATTTATATTCTTGTCGCGTATTTAATTATTGATTATTATTACTTTGTGAGCGATATTTTTGGATTGATATGTGAACAGTCGTTTGCTAATAATTTTACAATAATATCAAAGTGCAAGAGAAAGATTTACTATTAAATACGCAATAATTACTACTGAATAAAATTAAGGAGTTTTTTCTGAGACACAAGGTACTGAGAGGGATTGCGGAATAAGGTGAATAATTGCAATACAATTGTATATATTTACTTAAGTAGAATTCGGTGAAGTTTCTATTATTTATTTGTCCAACCATATAGCGAAGAAAATAGAATGAATAAACATATGGAACTAATTCAAAGAAAATCGAGCGGAATAATACATCAATATAATACGTCATACATAGCGTAGATTTGAAGCATGTGTAAATTTTAGACAACAAAATATTTTGAAAGAATCGATTATTTGCTGGATTGTTGATACCTAGTTATAGAAATTGAAATATGGTTAGTAAACTGATGCGATGAACATTAGTTGTAGAAAAATCGGATATTTAGAAAGGAAAGAGAATCGAAATGAATTATCTATTGGAATATACAAACATTGGAATATGATTTAAATTGGCTATTAAGAAAAAAAAAGATTATTTATATTGAATGAAATTACGGAGTTTACGACTTCTCGATTGCTCCTGCTCGTGACACAGGTTCAGAGGTCACCTCTGAACAAGGCTTTCGAACAAGTCTTATGGAGAAAGCGAAAGTTTTTGCTAAGTGAGAAATATTATGTTAATTGTATGCAATTGAAACTAATGAGTCTAAATGATTAGGTTGAATTTCGTTGTACAGAATAGAAGAGAAATCACATAAAAGTAACACTTATTTGATGTAACTTTGTGCTTGCACGTGTTAGTGGCACAAAGGGTTAGTGGTGAATTATTAGTAATTATTCAAGTTTCGCGAATGCAACCATGGGAAAACCGACCCAGTCGGATAGCGTGTAGCTATATTTTTGTAACCCGTCGGTGGCGTGTTAAGAGTTATGTGCAGAAATCATCCCTATAATAGGTCGGATTTCCCCGGATCAGTCACGAGGATATCCCCGGGTGCAAGAATTAGTGAAATATAAAGAAATTAAAATATGAGTATACAATAACAGCGAAGAATCTCTAAGACTGCGCCGCTGCAACGGAAAGCTTCCTTCCTCTCGAACGCTGGCACGTGGAGAATGGCGTGGCTGAAGTGTCCAAAAGAAAGAAGTGGTCTGGTAGTTGATCGAGAGTATACTGCCTCGTGCGAGTACTCGTGCTCCTCGCGAAGCCGAGGAGACGCGCAGCTAGAAAGGGATAGCGCGATGCGTACAAACGCAATTCCATTTACATGCGAATTCAGCGCGTCGGTGGCAACGCGCACGCGCTGCCAAAGACTAACCTATCCTCTCCCGCGGCATCAGACCCGCAAGCGAGAGAGAGATAGATCCATTGCAGGGACGTATGAAGTCCCGTCGGGGCCCCTGACTAAACGCAACCTCGTGGTCAGCTGCGCCGGATCCCCTATCTTTATCCAGCTTCTGGATATGGACGTTGCAAAATTAAAAAGCATTGCAAAAAATAAAAGCTGGAGTGAAATATTGTCGATACAGGATCCTAACTTGGCAACGGATGTGCTAGTAAATGGGATCAAAGAGTGCTTAGACCTAGCAAATACTAAAAAAAGAAAGAACAAACAAGGTGGAAGGAAGAGCTGGATCACAAGTGCAATAATAAAATCATGTGAAACTAAAGAGTTTTTATATGATTTGTGGCAACTGGATTTAAATAATGACCAACTTAAATTACAGTACAAAAAATATGCTAAAATATTAGACAAAGTTATTAAAGATGCAAAAATTAAATACGATCAAAAACAAATTCAAAGCAATAGCAATAATCCAAAAAGCTATGGGAAGTCATTAATAGTAAAATCGGCAATAAGAAATCCAGAGAAACCATAAATCATGTAAAAATTAGTGATAGGAAAATAACGGATAAAACAGAAATTGCGAATATTATAAACAGTTTTTTCTGTAAAATAGGTCGAAAGTTAAGTGGACGCATTGAGAAACCGGAAAGGGGATGTGTAGAATGATTCGCCACCTGGTCTTACACGGCAACGAAGCCAGCGAAGGCGCGCTGCCTTGCAGGGGGGCGTTAGGATACGAGCGTGATTCCGTAGTGTGTCCGACGATGAGCTGACTCCGTCCTCACCAAAGTCGGAAAGCTCTCACACTTAGTTCTAGAGAGGTATAGGAGTTATCACCTCTAGAACGGATGATTCACCTGCGATCAGAAACAGGATCCAAAACGCGTGGGTTTCACTTACTATCATGGCTCAAAACAACCAAAACCAAACCAAAATCAATAGGGACTTAAAGATAGGAAGGGGAAATGTGCGCAGTTTATACAGAGCAGGCGCGTACCGGGAAATCTTAAAAGAGGCTGACGGGTACAATCTAGACTTAGTAGCTATACAAGAAACTCGGTGGCAAGATAGCGGTATGTTAGGAAACGAAAACTTCACCTTTATGTACGGGGGCGCGAACGGACATTCCCTAGGTACCGGATTCCTGATTAACAAAAGAATTTTACACGCGGTTAAAAGTTTCAAATTCGTAAACGACAGACTCTCGTATATCATCATCGAAGGAGCGTGGTACAATTACGTGGTTATTAACGTGCATTGTCCTACAGAGGACAAAGAGGAAGAACTGAAGGATCTTTATAACGAAGCTTTGGAGAAATTAATCGACCAATTCGCGTCTTACGACACCAAAATAGTAGTGGGGGATTTCAACGCTAAAATAGGGAAAGAGGAAATGTTTAGGCCCACTATAGGCAAGGAAAGTCTGCACGAAACCAGCAACGATAACGGTATTAGAGTCATAAATTTCGCGGCGGCAAAAGATCTTATAGTAAAGAGTACGTGCTTTAAGCACAAGGATATACACAAAGTAACGTGGACATCGCCGGACGGAGCCACGAAAAATCAAATCGATCACTTTCTTATCGATAAGAGGCGCCACACGAACATACTTGACGTAAGAACCTATAGGGGGGCGGATTGCTACTCGGATCATTTTCTAGTAGTGGCCAAAGTAAGAGCCAAATTAGTAGCTGGGAAAAATAGTAAACGGGCGAACAAAGTCGAAACGTTCGATATTGAAAAGCTA
>CM053170.1:34568435-34669581 GCA_012977825.3 Pteromalus puparum | reverse complement strand
CCCATAGAAACCTTGACGAAACAAGGAGGACCCCAATCTTAAAGTACACTAAAATGACGGAACACGCGGACCCACATAATTCCTAATCAAACGAAAATCGGTCATGCAATCTAACAAAATCATCCAGTATCCTTACATTCATAATCAATAGAATCCATAGATCCATATTATTATTCATGCCCAAAAATGAATGTGACTATTAAACCAAAGGACCCTGTATACAAACCCCATGTACCACTAAGTTATTTCAATTGTACCCTGTGAACTTAATATTCGTTTACAGCACAAAACAAGATGACAACAAGGACCAGTACATCAATGTTCTGCGACATTGAAATACATCTATGGACCATAATAAGAGAATTCGAACCCATAGGCACACCAAATGCCGTACATGTGGAGGACCATAGAACGGACCCAAAGAGTAGAAAAATCACTCTAACCTTTGACACTGAAAGACAAGCCACAAAGGCCAATGACCTTAAAGTCCCGCTCATGAAACAAAATAAGTTCAAGAGACGTGCAAAATTGATGCTTGGACCAACAAGGGAAACCATACCTAAGTCACCCAAAAAGACTAATATCATAAAATCAGAAGTGCATGTCGTTACCAACACGCAGCACAAGGACCATCTGAGTAAGAACAGATTATTCTGCCTGTTACCCTGGGAAGGCAAAGACAAAGAAAAAGACGAAATGTTCTTTAGACATTTCGCCCAATTTGGACAAATGATATATTATGAGACAGTGCGAGATAAGAGAGGACGTCTGTCCTATGGCTACGTACAATACTTCAAAGACAAAGATGCCGAAGTAGCAAGGACCGAAAGTAACCCTATATACAAAGCGACCATTGCAGAACCAAGGAAGTTAACTCGCTTCGAAAATGGACTGGAGACCAAATTCCATCCATTTTGTAAGAAAGAAGTAGATCTGACCCTCTACCATTTACATGACACAACATGCAAGAAACAAAGCATGTGGACCAACACCAAAAACCCCGAATTTGAGTACCAGAACATCCGAACACCAACTTTGGATTAACTAAAAAACACTCTTGCGTACCTAGAAAGCTTAGAAGAAACAAAGTCAAACCAGAAAAAGGAGCCCAAACCCGAACATGGGCCAATCACACAGGACCCAGACACAGCAAGCGCGATCACTGATGACCAGAAAGAATTGACCCTGGAAATGGACCAAACTAATACATATTTTATAACTCGTATACAAAATAGAGGTGACACCGAAGACACCTGCGAAAGTATGAGTGTAGATGAATGATTATGATCGAATAAACCATATCCTAAATGAAAAACCACCTTTTTCACATGTCTTCATCAACTCCAACGCCGCACCTGTACCCCCACATCTTCAATAATACACATCCAAACACTCACACAATACACCACAACAAAACAAGTACACCATCACTATACAACAAAAAGATCATTGCAAAGAAAACATAGAAAGAAACGTTAATGATGACAAGTGGGAGTCACAAAAGACCACTTAAGCTGAAATGTTTCTAATAACTCCATATTCATTAAAATGAGAACATATTAAAACTTAACCCATAAACAACAAAAGACACACTCTTCTATATTGTAATGGTAGTACCATTACAATATCTGGTTCGACAAACCATTCTCTAAAGCACCACTCTCCATGTGAACCTAGTTACAAAGTTCCTCTTTAGTGCATCTTTGTGCACTCTGTGAGACACTATTAAACCCAAATTAAACCATTTAACCCTCATCATTGAAACCTACCTCACAAAAGGACATTACTACATCTAGTGGGTCCATTGCGCATAAGTCCATTTGTATGCTATTTGCAAATCATCACTCCTCATGAATTTGCAGCATACATTTGGATAATGCCACCACAAATACCACCAGCCTTACGAAGCTACCAGTTTCATTAAACCATTAACAGCAGTAGCTTCTGGACATGAATAGCAATAGCTTTCGGGTAGTACCCACAATAAACTCTCGACCCGTTAAATAGGGCATTACACTATACAAAACTAAAGATAAATGATGACCAGCACACGGCCGGACTGATATCTTAACATAACAACAAAGTTTTTTTTTCCTCTGAATCAAAGAATGAATGGTACCCAACAACTTACGCACATCTAACCACACTTAACCAACTACCCGAACCCCATGACAAAACGAAACCCAAAAAGAAAACTAATGTAATGGACCCTAAAGACCCAATAAACATAACATAACCAAGCATGTTAGACAACAAGCAATCCCAAAATTTGCAAATACCCGAACCACATTAATTCAAACCAACTTGAATTGTTACAGAATGGACCCCAACATACAAGAAATCCTGGACACAATCACCATACTCAAAGTAACACCCATAGGAGCGAACAGTCTGTACCTAACATACAGAGGTAACGCCAGGAAGGCGTCAAGACTGTTAGAAAGTTATGGACCATGTGAGTTAATCCACCGACCGGCGACCAGAGATGAAGACGGAGCCATACGTGTCAACTACGAAACCACAGAACAACGGAATAAGGCAAAAGAATTAGAAAACCACGTAAATTTGACATTAAGCCCGCCCTCACCGACACCCACTCTTAGGGACACACAATCACCACCAAGGGCAGGAATCTCGGAAATAGAACACATACGGCCCAAAACGATCAAACTCACGTACAATGGAGATCGAACGGCTGCATTAAGAGTACTAGGAAACTATGGACCCAACCAAGTCATTACCGAGACTGCAGAAGGTGAACTATCAACTATCTCAGTGGAATACCAAGACATAACATCGGCAGTCATAGCAGACTTCGAAATTCAAGGCGCCTTGGACAACAGAAGTATTGCAGATTCAGATATCAGTGTGGACCCAAATGACCAAAACGACAACAACTTATCAACGATTAAGCCCGAATTAAGGAGAAGAACACCGCTGATAATTGTCAGATGACGCAATCAGCAAAGGCCAATAAAGCAAGAAGACAGAAAAAAAGAATTTTTTATTATAAGATTAGAGAAAGTACGAGATAACACCATAAAAATGATTTATCAAGGACCCAAAAACCAGATAGCACCGCTATTCCATAAAGTAGGCGCATGCGAATTTCTAGACCGACCAACAAGCACAATAAACATGGACCAAGCAGAAGTAATTTACAAATCCGCTCAACACGCTGACAAAGCCATGGAACTAAGAGACTACTACTTTTATCAACCAAGTAGACTCTCAAGACAACAAGAACAAGAAGCTGAACAAAATGCTGAACAAGGACAAGAGAGACCAAGAAATGAAAATGAGGACGACACCGCAGGCCTAAGATTATGCGTCCTAGTACCATTATGGACCACTGAGGAGGAATACATACAAGAGTTTATGAAATTCGGTCATCTGGACCACATAATCACCGTCGTAATGAATGACCAAGAAAATAACTTCAGAGAAATACGAAGAATGGGGTTCGTACAATACTTCAACCAAGAAGACGCCAGAAGAGCATTCCGAGAATGTGACATGAAATACAAGCCAACATGGGCAACCCCAGGAAAACTAAAAAGAGGATATGAATCATACAGGCTTATACACAATATCTGTGGTCGAGTAGCAGACTATAGAAGACGTAGAGAACACGAGAGAATCTGCAGGATGCAAAATGCACATCTAGAAATAAGGCACGAGCGTTGTGGACAAATGGTCCAATACAAGAATTTCCCCTTACACGAGACACTATGCGAGGAAGATGAACCTGAAGGAAGGAAACTGTCAGTAATTGATACATGGTCCAAAACAGAAGTGGAAGCACCAGACACCTCAATAAGAGGGGATCAGCTACCACAGCGGCAAACAAATGAGAACCGAGGCCAGCAACCCACTGAACCAACATCAATTTTGGACCAATCCATCGAGCAGAACCAGTACCTACTCAGACCATTATCACCTGAACGACAGGACCTAGAAGACACGCGGGAAGAAGAAATGAACGACATACTTGAGAGAATGAGCCTCATGAGCTACGACCAACTCTCCCAATAACATTAATATTATGATATACATATATATATATACTAGTGGGGCTTCGCTCGCCAACCCCCCATTTTAGTTCTTGTGTAATTTTTTTTTCAAATTTAATTTCTATGATCTGATAATTATGTTTTGTTAGTTAAGAATGAAAATAGATTAATGATAACAATTAACAGTTGATAACGATTTAAAGTAAATTATATTGAATATAACTATACCTGAGCTTGGCTACACATAAGTTATTATTCAAAATTTTTTATCTGTATGGACATGTATGTATGGACATCGCCTGCCCCCGCGCAACCCGACAGACTCTCAAGTTCAACGCATACAAATACTTCCGCAATGTATATATACACACTCACTCCGCTCGCCAACCCCCATTTCAGTTTCTATAATAATTACCGTTTTTGTAGTTTTTCTTTCATGTTCATGCAGCTTTCTGTTGCCCTTCAAAAAGTATATATATACAAAAGTCAATAAGACATATGCAAGTATAAACACATCAATGTGTCAACAATCCAAAAGCAAAAAGTCAATGCTAATATACACGCACATCAAAGCTGTTTACAATACAAAATGAAATAAAAACCTTAATAAGAATTATTTACTCAAAACTAAGTCAAACTTTAAGTCAAACTTTAACCAAAGAAATATAACAAAAAACGCTCCCTGTCTATTTACCTCATAGGTGATGTGGAAAAAAATATGAAAATAAAATTTAAGTTATATGCTCTATATAGTATCTCTTACTGTTGATAATAATTCTGATACTGATTGTGCTATGAGGCATTGTTATGAGGGCCTTGGAAAATTCTACAAAGGATCTAGGATCTTCCGAGGCTAAAACGACATATTTTATGCCAAAAAGTATTGTATTGGCTCGAGTCGTTCGGGTTGGTAGAGCGGAGGAAAGTAACGCTTATATAACCATATCTTTAATATAGTGCTAGCTAATATAGCCTAGATATATTTTTAGAAAATCGAAAATAATTATAGCGCGTCGCGAAGTGGCAGGCGACTAAAAATGTCGTTAAAGATGAATCAAAAAGTGTGTCATAATAGTGATCCGATTTTTATCCGAATGTACTGAATGTACAATTGTTGTTAGTGAATTTTTGCTAATGATAAAAACGTTATAATAAGAAAAAAGTGTAGCGTAACAATGTAATAATTTTAGAAAGCTGCTAATAAGTGTTAGGTGCGGGGGGCTGCGGGGGGGCGCCCGGGGGGGCTGTTTCACATTATCCAAATACATGAAATGAAAGAATTTTCCTTATTTTGGCGGGGGCGGGGCAGTGCGGGGGGGTGGCGCGGACGGGGGGGGTGCGGGGGGGAAGTATCCTCCAAACAACTATATAACTATAGAGTAGATATATATATATATATATAATAAGTGTAATAGTAAACATTGACAACACACCATGGACGCCATAATAAAGATATATTGTTCATATTCCTTGTAACATGGAGCCCGGACGCGCCTTGTATCATGGACCCATCCTCACATAGCATAATACTTTAATTATATGTACGTATCTATATGTAACACTAACATAATATAACACAAAACTTAAACAAAAATGAATTATTTAGACACACGTAAAATGTTCCAAGACACATAAGATAGGTTTTAATTCAAATAGCAGCGATTTATAACATCAAGAAGAAGATATTGAGCCAATGGACCACGGACCAAAACAATAGCAAAGTAAGTGAAAACAACGAACAAAAGGAAAGGCTTGATAAATTCACAACATTTCTTAAATAATCCGAATGATACCGAAGTGTTAAAACCCATCCTAAACCAACATGAAAACATAAGAATGGGAACGTAAAAGTCAACCAACATTCATCTCTCTCTAGAGAACTCTCTCGTACACTCACATGGCATCATAAAAACAAAAGGATGCGCAAAACAAAAAACACTAAAAGAGAAGCAAGCCAAAGCACGATGATAAACATCAATATAGATCCATGTGTAAAGGCAAATAACCTCCAATGACTATATGATAGAGAGAGAAAGAATGAACAAATACCAACGCAAAGAAAACAAAGTGATGCACGTTCCGCTCCAAAATGTGACCCAATACTTTCGCTAAATTATTCGGCATATTGTAACTCTTCAAAAATTTATCTTTTGTGTTAGATATATTACCAAGAATGTTGTTAGTCGACGAGACCATCAAGGACACCCCCGACCCTTAGGGAACGCGTGGTTTGCCGAGGACGGACAAACGTTTCTTCAAGGGGGGGAGGATGTTCATGTGACAACTTTCACCGTGCTATTTATAACGAAGATTTATTCAAATATAAGCTTCGGAAAGCACACATACCAAAAGAAGCGAGTATTCAAAGGCCACTAAAAATACTCAAATGACCAAGAGATCTCGCTGAGCTAAACACCTTCCCCGCCGATGGCTACTTGCCGCGAGTGCGATGCTACGATTGCAGTTCGGCGCTTGACGTTGACCAGGCCCGTAAGGCTAATGATGAAACAAGCGTCAGACGTCTGTGAGACGTAGACGGCGGGAATAAAGCTGGGACATGCGTGGGAGCTCGCGGAAGACCTTCGAGCGTCCCGCAAGGCCAAGCTTCGCTCAGTTACGTTCCGTGAATCGGGCCAATTGAAGCGCGGGCGAGACCATAAGATTTTCGTATATAGATTTCAGTACAGATTCGAGTTATAGATTCATTGTTTAAATAAATAAGAGCGCTTAATTCTTTGTTGTTAGAAGTTATTGATTTGAATTAAATAAAGATTTGGACCACATAAGTGTAAGAGTACATTCAATTGTCGACGTTGTACAACAACCGAAATTGCCCGAAACGAGACTCTTCCATCTTCATTTGTGAGGAGGTTTATTGATTGGAAAACAGGATAAAATCGAGGTAAGAATTTTGATTATTAGAAATATACGATAAAGGGAGGAAGAGAAAATTCGGGTTTAGTGCGCGGATATTCAAAGGTTAGACCAACTTTGAAAAGCGTTTCCCTGTACAGGGGAATTGATGCACAAACTCTCTCACAAAAATCAATATTTTAATCAACGGAAAAACCTCTCGGGTTTTTCACGTAACACAGGGTAGTTTTAGTTAAAAATGCATCCATTATGAGCTACAAATCGTTGAAAATAGGCAAAAAATGCAAAAATCGCTTAAAACACCAACTTTGACCAGCTATAACTTGAAGCCAAGTAAAGGGATCGCGCTGAAAATTTTTTTGGGAGCCACGGGCATCCTATAGAACCGATCGAATCAATTACATATATATATATATATATATGTAATTGATTCGAAATAATGTTATCCATCAAACAAAAATATACTTGATAGCATTCTATATGAAGCAAAAACAATTATGATATTAAGCAATACATAATGTTGAAGGAAGCTATGTGCCAAAGAATTGGCAGCGGTTTTTTCTTTTAGCCAGTCATAGCTATAGGTATACATTCCAATTCTTTTGATTTTACCCTACTTAAAATTTAATTTTATACTCTTCGATTTGATCATTTAATACGTTGAATTAATAAAAGAGAAAAGATACAACATCACAATCAAGAAATGATACAACAAAAGCAACGTTAAATAAGTTTAAAATAATTGAACTTATCCAAGTTTTGAGGCTGAAAGTTCATCTACTCAGTTATTTGTTGCCTCGCTTATAAAAGTGGATCAGCGTTATGATTAAGACGAAGGATCGATCTCTCATGCTCACGAAGCAGCAGAGATCGTCGGGCCTCGTGTAAACATAAAACATAGCCTAAAACAGTAGTGTTTTAGAGCTCGTTAGTGTGCTTGAGGACTTGCTAATCGAACTCTCGCGAATCCGTCTGCTGAGACGGAACGTGAGTACGGCAACGGTCTCGTCTAGTTCGAGAACGAGGAGGAGTAGGTAGACATCAACGAGCCAGCTTCTAATGGAGATCGGCGGCGTCGGAATCATGACTACGCTGCAAATAAATAATTTCCAAAACATTGTTTTGTTTTGGAGTCCACCTCGCTCTCTTCATAAATTGGAAATCCTGAATAAATACGCACGAGGACTCGTTCAAGTTCGAGCTGAATATTTTGCTTTCTGCTGCTGTGCCACTTGGAATCAAGAAGTTATTTTGATCTTCATATAAAATTTTACGAATGGTATTTAAGTTCTGGTGCATAATTGGTGTTGCATTCTAATTTTAAGAGTCGACGGCAGTCGCGATAGTATACAAAGAAGATACTCGTGTTATCGCTAGTGCATCGCCCGTCAAGATTTTCGTGTCAAAGCGAGCGCTCGTCAGGACGACTCAAGCGCTATAGCGTGGATCGCCAGATATCATGAGCGAGATCGATAGCGTAATCGGCAGCCATTCCAAGCTTGGCTTCAATTTTATCAAGCGCTCTAAACGCTTGAGCTCAGCGACGACCCCGTTGGCTGCAATACCTATATCTTGATCCTCTTTCTCCATAACCATATTTTCGCTTAAACTTCCGAAACGTGTCGAAGACTGCAAGATCTAATTCCTTAATCTTCCGTTACAGCAAGAACTTTAATCTTAACCTGAGCGGTGCGACGTGGACGTTACCTTGACCATAGCTAGTCAACCTGAACTCGGTCGTATGCCTTAACAGCTATATATAGCGGCTCCTGGGGGAGGCTTAAGACAACGAGCCCGAGAACGAGGCGGGGCGCGACTGCGGCAACTATTTCATGGAGTTTGAGGACATGGAGGAGAAGGTAGATGTCAACGAGGGAACGAAGAGCCGACGCTTCCCTAGGCGGAGATCAGCAGTCTAAGCTAGTCAAGCTCATCATACCCAGTACCCACGACATCCCGCAATAAGTCCAAGCAGATCGTCACATACACAATGCGTACGTTAATGCTGGGTACAAAGAGTAAACACAGCAACGTGCTCGGGACCCCTGGCGCACATTGATGGACTGCAAAGTAGGTACTGGCAAATCGTTTCATGACTTGCTGGACTGTGACATAGAGATCAAGTCGACAGCGTGCGTGATCCACGGATAACCGAAGATTGGCTACAATTCTAACCTCAACGACCATTTTCGCTTGCTCCAGAACCATACACAAAGGCAATACAAACTGATCTTTCACAGGCTTATAGCGCTTGTTTCCTTGAAATTAGTAGAAGAGTTTCGATTCTTGTTCCGTAAAGATGACTGCTAACGCCGAAAGGATTACAGGCTGGGCTGCGCAAAATCATCTCAAATTTGATGTTTTCAAAACACAGGCAATCTGGGATTGGTGCTTGACTCCAAACTAACGTGGAAAGAACACGTTAAATAATTTTGTAAATGTGCTCACTCAATAATGTACAGGCTATACTTTTTCAGGAAAAGTACCAACCTCAGGCTGCGCAAACATATTGTGCAAGCGCTCCTGTTTCCAATCATCGATTACTGCTCGTTAGTATACTGTGACCTTACCCAAGAACTTGGCACAAAACTCGAGAGACTTGTAAACACGGAAATTCGATACATCTTTGGTGCAAGGGGGGGGGGGCGAGCACATCTCCTCTTACAAATGTAACCTGCAATGGCTTGCAACCGCTGAATCTTAGCCTTTTTGACTTTTACGTCGCGCTCAGGCCTGTGAGGAAGTTGACGCCTCTGAATATCCCGACCTCCAAAACGAAGACACTGAAGGGTTCATTTCATATAAGAGCTTTATCTGGAATTCGCTACCATCACGCCTTTGTAACACTAAATCCATTTCACACTTCAAACAATCAGCCAAACAATACTTCTTAACACTTAAAAACTGATAATCATCTCACTAACACCACAATCATTTACTATATATGTATATACTGAAACCGCGCGAGGACAGCGAACATAGTCCCTTTTTTTGAGTAGTTTTCCAAGGTCGTAAATCGAGGAAGGGACCCCAAACCTACTAAAAAAAACGTACCTACGTTCACTGTCCTCGCGCGGTTACTGTATATATACTAGTGGGGCTTCGCCCCCCTGCTCGCTTCGCTAGCCAACCCCCCATTTTAGTTTTTGTGTGATTTTTATTTTTCAAATGTTATTTTCATTATCTGTTGATTAAGTTCTAGTTGGTCAAGAACAATCTTATTGTATTATATAAAATTTGTAGATCATAAAAAGGTCAAGAATTTAATGTTTGTTGAAATAGAGAAAATCAAAAGAAAAAAAGGAAAAGTACTGAATTAACGCCGAACTTCTACTGCTTATGGCATTTAAAATATATAGTTTTTTTTTCATTTTTTCGGTAATTGTTTTAAAATTAATTTTGATTCTTCCCATTTTCAATTATATGTTACAATTATAAATAAATCGGGTCCACCACTTTTTCTTATAATAACCATTGCTGCGTTGTTGTATGACCTGTGGCCTCTAATATATGTTGATGATCGATCTTTTTGAAGTGAATACTTCTATAGGCTCGTTAGGTACACATTTTTGACGGGGAGCGAATCGAGAAAAAACCGACCGTCACGCGAACGCTAGGAGGGGAAATAAGCGTACGACCGCAAGGGAAGAGCTCTCTCCCCCCTCCACCGCGCTCTCTTCGCCGCACAAGACGTACGGACTATACGCGCACCTCTCCCTTCGCCGCGCTTTCCTTCTCACTCTCTCTCTCTCTCTCTCTCTCTCTCTCTCTCGCTCCCCTCCACCGCGCTCTCGTCGCCACGCAACACGTACGCGCACCTCTTCCTTCACCGCTCTCTCCTTCCGTATCTTTCCGCTGGCTTTCGGGCCCCTCGGTGCTCTCGGCGTTCTCTATACACAACGCGCTCGGCGTTCTCTACCTAGCATAAACTGAAATGATGTTATCCCGCGTCTTCGCGTCAGTTGTACGTAAACATGTATATCGTTATTATTATTATTAAAGTGAATCCTTATATTTAACTACAAGTGTATTAATAAAATTACATTGATCACTACTTGCATACACTAAAGTAGGAGCACGGGAACTAGATACAAATGACCATGAAATGCCACTGATTTTGGCAGGAGATTTTAATGTTAACTTTGCAGACGAAAGTGCACAACCATTAATTGCATTCCTCAAAAATAAATTTCAATTAGAAATGAATAATGATGCTCAACAATCAACTACTAAGTATGGCACAACATTAGATGCAGTATTTTCAAGATTTTTATATAAAATAGATTCTAAAACATTTATATCATACTTTAGTTATCACAAACCGATTGTTTCTTTAATTGAATTAAAAAATGAAGATACCGGTGATTCTACCATAGATAAGTAAAGTTGTAAATAAAGTATTTAAGAAATAAAATAATGTACGAATAACGATAAACATATTTTTATTATTTCACCTATTAAAAAAAACAAAATAAAAATCTACAACACACCTATTTCAGTATTCAGTTCTATCGGCTGTCCCCAAGACAGCCATTCTTTTTTGTTTTTACGTAGCATAATAAGGAAAAAAATCTGTTTTTCATTTTATTAATGTTTTAGTTTCATAGCGATTCTTTAATTTAGTTTTTTGTGATAATTTTATCGAGAGTTAATAAAAATAGTAAATGTGTACCTAAAAGTGAATAATATTTCCTATCTTTTCACCGCAGATAATTTAAATTACAGTTTATTGTTCTTTTGTTATGCACCAAAAGTGAAATTTTTTTAAACCGTTATAACTAGAAAAATTAGAGGGCGCTTATCAACGAGGTCGGACGTGCTTGCTCGTGTTCCGGTGTTTCCGACTGTTTCTCGCGGTTAAACCCTCCAAAAACCCAAAATATACGGCTCGGAGGCGAGCACTGCTACCCAGTTCTGTGCCGCTATAAAATTTCGTGACGGCGACTCAGGATTTCTGAGATTGAGGCGGATTACCTTGGTGTATTTTCGCGGCCGTTGCGCGGCCTCGTGGCGATCTGCGTGACTCGGCGCTTCTGCTGCGCTTGCGCCTGCCCCCCCCCCCTTGGATTCGTCGTGGGAGTGCTGCATATCCCTGAAAGTCGGAGCTTGGGCCTGCAACGCATTGCAGCAATTCCGGAGTGCAAGGAGTGGTGCCCAGGAAGTGCAGTGGACGTGGCGCGGAGTTACATAACCTCCTGCTGCCATACTGCATCGTCGCTCTCTCTCTCTCTCTCTCTCTCTCTCTCTCTCTCTCTCTCTCTCTCTCTCTCTCTCTCTCTATCTATCTCTCTCTCTCTCTCTCTCTCTCTCTCTCTCTCTCTCTCTCTCTCTTTCGCTCCTTCGCAGTGCTTCGTCCGCTTTGCTGCTGTGTTCGGGTGTCGTCGGCGGTGTTCTCGTGCCTGTGTTGACCCCTGGGGTGTCGGTGGTACTGTCATCGTGTGTGTGCTGTGCTGGTGGTGATTCCTGGTGCGTAATGACTGAGGCCTTCTACGACGCGAACGTCTCTAGACGCAAACCCATCAGGAAAAGCCATGCGTTGGCATGTGACTATGAGAAATGCTCCGGGTTCGGTAGAGGTGATATTTCGTGCACGGGATGCCACAGGTGCTTTCACCGGGAGTGTGCTCTCAGTGATGGCTCCGTCTGGAGCAAAGCCACTAATGACTTAGTCACCTGTGACCTGTGTCTTGATCCAGCCACTCAGCTGGCATTCACCCAGGAGGCACAGCACAGGATGTTGATGAGACCACTGCTGGGCATGGACTGCAGAGGGTCTCCCAGTCACCTGTGGCACCTCTGTCAGTGCCCCTTGATATGGGTTCGCTCCATGACAACCTCTCGTCTCTCATCAGGGAGACCTCTGACGGACTCAAAAGGTCTATCTCTTCTCTTGACTCACAAATCGGAGTCTTTCGCTGCCAGCTGGAAGGGCACAGTGAGGACATCAACACCATAAAGACAAGTGTGGCCTCTATCGAGACCAGGCTCCAGGCTGTGGAGACCCAGCTCTCGTCGCAGAGTCCAGCTGTGGACCGCTCGTCGACATCTCAGCCCCAGGGTGAGCGAGCTCTTGGGGATTCGGCTGAGGAGGTTAGGTACCAGATATACCGTTCCTTCAACCTCCTGCTCTATGAGGTGCCTGTCAGTGCCGATGACACTGCTGTGACCAGAAGGTGCCTCAAGGACATTCCCAACTTGGATCTCATGAAGAACCATGTCCGAAGATTTGCTAAGCCCACGGCCTGCAGTGACATACCACCTGTAATAGTCAGATTCTGCACCAGCGCTGAGGTCATCCGGGTCATCACCTACAGGAGCAGATTACCGGACGGGGTTTCTTCGACTGCTGACCTCACACTAGCCCAGCGAGCCCATCGTAGGAGACTGATGGAGGCGGCCATCAGGCACAATCAGGCTCACCCGGACAAACAGAAGAAAGTTAAATTTGTGAGTCGTCGTCTAACCCTTATTGATGCTAGAAGTCGTCAGCAGCTCTTTCCTGGCGGACGTAGGCATCAAGAACAACAATCTCAAGCTCTCCATCTACTACCAGAACGCACACTCGATGGTAAATAAGCTGACTTATCTTAAATCCAATCTTGTTCAACTGTCTTGTTTACCTGACATTGTCGTGCTCACAGAGACATGGTTGCAGCCTAATGTGTCCTCCAGTAAGAAGTCATATTGATGCTACAGAAATCAACTGTGAGTCTTCGTTGGAGCAGATATTCATCAAAATTTCTCTTCCTGGCTCAAGGCTCATACTCGATGCTGTCTGCTTCCAACCTAACTCCAGGGCCGAGTTATACCAGGAATACTCCAACTGCCTTGAATCAGTCGTCAGAGGTAATGAGGACTGTCGCTTCGTACTGGTTGGCGACTACAATATTCCCCTGGTCAATTGGAGTTCGGATCCACAACAGTTTCACCAGACTGGCTATGTGGAGCCCAATCACCGTCTGTCTGCTGAGATTGTCTGTGCCTGCTCTTCTTCGTTGGATCTAGCCCAGCATATTCCACCTCATCCTGCCAAGGGATACTCTCTGGATCTGCTGTTCGCTCCTCAGGGCCTGCTCACCCCTTTCGACCTACAGGAGGAGCTGCTGCCAACCGACTCTCATCACGTGCCTGCATTCTTCTATGTGAATTGTCCTGTGGATTGTCCTCCATTTGTCCTGTGCGCGTTCTTGTATACCTGTTTCTAAGCGTAATTTTTATTCTGCGGATTACGATAGCATTGTTAACTCTCTTTCGGGTATGAACTGGGACTCCGTCTTGTCGAGTGACTGCATTGATGATATTCTGCAGGACTTTTATAATATTGTCAATGGCTGTGTCGATAAACATGTGCCTTTGATAAAGACTAATCCCAGTTCCTACCCGATATGGTATGACCGTGAGTTGGTCGCTGCGATTCTTGAAAAGAAAGTTGCTCACGTGGCCTGGAAACGCTCCGGCAATTACGATGACGATGCCTCATGTATCCGGTTATCTCGTGTAAAATACAAAGCATACATCGCTTCCGTTGAAGCTAGTTTAAAGAATAACATGGGCTCCTTCTGGGCCTATGTTAAGAGACTCAATCGCGATTCGAGCATTCCGTCCACTACTTTTCTCAGTGACGTCAAGACCACTTCCGAGATTGATACATCTAGTCTCTTCTTGACTTACTTCGGCTCCGTTTACGCCGATAGTGCGGCTGACCCGCTTACTCGGCTCCTTAATCCTGATAGTCTGTTATCAGAATTAAGCGTGTCGGCAAGCGACCTGCGTCCTATTGACTACGAATTAAAAAACTCTGTAAACCCGGGGCCTGATGGTCTACCCAACATTTTTGTCAAAAATTGCTGGTCAGCACTGGAGAAGCCGATTCTCATCATTTTTAATAGGATGCTATATTTAGGCTATTTCCCCAAGGACTGGAAATTTTCGTACATTCATCCTATCTTTAAGAGCGGAAACAAACATGATATTAGCAATTATCGCCCGATTTTTCTTATAAGTTGTATTCCGAAGATTTTTTATGTGTTTTTGTCAGTATCTTTATCGGCTAAGCTTCTGAGTTCTATCACAGTCAAACAACACGGTGTCTTGCCTGGTCACTCGACCCTGTCTAATTTACTGATTTTCAACGATTTTATTTCTGAGTCGCTCGAATCTTCTCACCAAGTTGACGCAATTTATATAGACTTTTCTAAAGCTTTCGACAGAGTTGACCATGGCAGGCTACTGACTAAGCTATGAAACTGTGATATCAGGGGTACAGTCTTTAAACTGTTATCCTCTTATCTGTCTGATCGCTATCAGGCTGTCAGGATTAATGGATGCGTTTCACCTTCGGTTCTGGTGACGTCTGGTGTCCCACAGGGCTCTCTCACCTTGGCCCTTTTATGTTTCTAATCTTTATCAATGATTTAGTACCGCGCATGAGCTTTTGCAAAACTCTCTTGTATGCAGATGACGTCAAATTGTAAGCACGCGTGTGCTCTGCCGAGGATGCCTCGAGGCTTGAGGCGGATGCTACGACTCTGCACAATTGGGCACGTGAGAATGGGCTTAGCGTCAATCCCGTGAAATGTCACGTCATCTCTTTTTATAAAGGCACACGCTTTCGCTCTTTTAACTATTCGCTCGATGGCTCAGACGTCTATCGGGTGGATGTTGTAAGATACTTAGGAGTGTTGTTTGATTCTCGCATGACTTTTCGCCCACATTTGGATAGTCTGGTCTCTAGATGCCACGGGCTTGTGGGATTTATTAAGCGTACTACGTTCGACTTCTCTGATACATCGGTCATCTTATACTTATATAATGCTTTAGTTTTGCCGCACCTTACTTACTGTTCTCAAATCTGGTCCCCATACACTCAAATAGCCTGGAACTCTCTTGAGTCAGTACAGCATAGATTTTTGCGTTACCTAGCTTACAAGTACCACCGGCCCATGGCATTCACTGACCACGACTATACCCCGGTCGCGTCGCAATTTAGTTTCCCTTCCTCAGTTCACCGGTACCACGATGGCTTGCTCGCTTTCAAGCTTGTGAATGGAACCATGGCATGTGACTCCCCATCGTTCACGTTTACTACCAGGGAGCTGTCCTACAATCTGCGTAATCACAGAATACTCCATGAAAATAATTGTCACTCCAACTTCGGGTTCTATTCCACTCTTAATAGGCTCAAGACGTCCTGGAATCTCTTGCCGAAGTCTCTTACTGATCTCACATCCCTTGCTTAACTTAAATCGCAGTTAAGATCGTTTGTCTTCTCGTTTTAATTTTGTGGAACTTTGTATACCATTCATTTTGTATATCTCATATATATATTTTGTATTAAGGGCCTTTGGCCCGTTTAAGAAATAAAAATAAAAATAAAAATAAAATAAAATAACTTGCTCAAATACTGTATAAGTTCTACAAAAATCATGATTGTTATAAATAATACTTACTATGTAAATATCAAGTTATTTCACAAATTATTTCCTGAGAAAAAAACTCAATTATTAAAAAATAAAGTTTTTGTTTCCTACAAAGGGAAGCTTTGCATTTTACAGACCAAGTTAAGTAAAGAAATAAGGCATAAATCATATAAAAAATTTTGATCTGGACGGATTTTTCTGTTATCTCAATTCTTATTTCTATACGAATTTACCGATCTCTGCAAGTTAAATATACTTCTTAAATCTTTACTTGTAGCTACTCATTAGCTTTATTCGATTTATTTTTTGTCAATATTTTTGTTGTAATATGTGAATTTATACAGTCGTAATACGCAGAATGGTACACGTCGCGACATCTCTGGGTTCGCGGCGATTTCGTGCAGTCAGACGAGCTCATGCGAGAGCAAGTGAAGTGCGCATGCCTTGCATGTACAATCTTAGCGCCAACTACACTGTATACTCTGTACTCGCATCTTTCTCCCTTGCCTGTAAGACTCCGTGCTGAGCGGAAGCACTGCCGACTAGGCTCTCAAGCCTTTCAATATACAATATTATTTAAACCTCACAAGTGTTTGTTTATTTATCGCATCCTTTTCAACATGGTAGCAGAGCGTGGTTGGTATTGTTTTTTCATATCTTCTACACTGACTTTCGAGTCGTATAAAGATAATAAGTCATAAAGTTAGAGGCTAGAATAAGAAAAGCCACGTGGAAAAGGAGTCAACGATTATTATTAACAAAGTGAATCGCACAGTGGTGACAAATTGAAGGACAACATTTCTTGGAAAAATTACATACTTGTAAAATATTAAAATTCGATTTTGTGTGGCGAAACGTCTGTCAACGAAAGAAAATTTTTAAGTGAAGATTAACCGGACAAGTAAGAGTTAAAGAAGAAAAATATACGCTCAGCAAAAAAGATAAAGTAGTCAAGTATTAAACAAAAGGAAGATTTTGGAAAAATAATCAAGATTTAAGTGCGATGCAAGAAGTTTAAAGTCGGCAAGTGAAACACGTGGTGAAGTGCTGTATCAGAGCACGTGGCAATTTTGAGGTTAAGCACGTGTTCTTGTGGCTTAAATATGAAGTGAATCTAGAACAAGATTTAAATGAAAAAGAAACTATTTAGAAAGAGAATATAAGAAATCAGATTTGAAGAATATTTTTCAGAACAGTAAAGAAAATTATTATAAATTGTTTTAATAAATACATGGAAAATTTAAACTTTGTTAGAAGCAACTATGATAAGTGTCTGTGCATAAATAATACAAGCAAAGATACAATATATATATATATATTAGTATTTGTAGATGATCTCCTAATTTGTTGTAATTGTAAAATTAAAATAAATCAAGTCAAAGCTAGTTTAATGGAAAGATTTGCAATAAAGGATATGGGCAAAATTAGCCAATATATAGGCATTAATATAGATTATAGCAATGATAGACACAAAATGACCTTAAGTCAAACAAAATATATTGAATATTTGGCTGCTAAATATAATCTAGAAAATGCAAAATTATACGATACTCCAATGGAGACTAATCTAAAATTAGATCAAGCTAGACAAATAGACGAACAAATAAAGTACAGAAACTTGATAGGAGAACTGCTATATATAAGCTCAGGTACAAGGCCAGATATATCGTACAGCGTAAATTATTTAAGTCAATATCAAAGTTGTTACGATCAAACTCACTATAAATATGCGATGCGAGTCTTGAAATATTTGTATAAAACTAAAGACTTGAAACTAACATATCGTGATAATGTAAATAGCGAAATACTAGATTGTATGGTAGATTCCGATTTCGCAGGCGATAATGTAGATAGAAAATCTACAAGTGGATACATAATTAGATTATATGGAAATGTAATTTTTAGGAAAACCCAAAAACAAGGTGTGGTAACAAAATATTCAACGTTTGCAGAATATGTAGCTTTGTCAGAGGCAGTCTCCGAAATATTGTTTATAAGAAATTTATTGAGCGAATCATTCGATGTAAGTTTAAATGAACCAGCAACAACAACTATTTACGAAGATAATTCAGGCGCAATCGCGATCGCTAAATTCGGAAACTTTACTCCAAATTCAAAGCACATTGAAGTGCAATATCATTATATAAATTAAAGCTACGAAAAGGGCGAAATAAATATTGTAAAAGTGGACTCGGAATGTAATTTAGCAGACATCTTCACAAAGAGTCTGGATAAAACAAATAATAGAAAAGGTTTAAATTTAATCTAAAGCATTTATATAATCGGTTCAAGTTCAGAACTCAAGTTCACTCGAAATATTCTAAACTCAATTAATCTCAAATGCGACAATAAATTGTATGCGTAAGTGAAAATCTATGTAACTCAAATGTATTGAGAAATAATGTAAAAATATCACGACTGTAAAATTCAGGAGGCGTGTTGTAACATGTGAATTTATACAGTCGTAATACACAAAATGGTACACGTCGCAACATCTCTGGGTTCGCGGCGATTTCGTGCGGTCAGATGAGCTCATGCGAGAGCAAGTGAACTGCGCATGCCTCGCATGTACAATCTAAGCGCCAACTACACTGTATACTCTGTACTCGCGTCTCTCTCTCTCTCTCTCTCTCTCTCTCTCACTCTCTCTCTCTCTCTCTCTTGCCTGTAAGACTTCGTGCTGAGCGGACGCACTGATGACTAGGCTCTCAAGCCTTTCAATATACAATGTTATTTAAACCTCACAAGTTGTTGGTTATTCCTCGCATCCTTTCCAACAATTTTTTCGAAAACTTAAGGTTAAATCTTACACCAAAGTACATGAGTTACAATTTTTACTTAAATATTCTTTAAGGCGGGCCCTCGAACATATCGCTATAGATATATAGCAAACGAAAAAACATATCGTCCCTTTGCGATGTACTTTTGAAAAAACAGCTACACCTAGGACCTTGAAAAAAATATATGACATTGTTTGATGTGCGCTTTGCGCGCTGAAGCAAGCTGAGATATCTCCGTAAGCTAAAACATTTACAAAAAAATAATTGAAAAATGCGTTTTCAGAAGCTGTTCGATCGTAATATAAACATATTAGCTCGTTATCATGGTAGCAAGGTTATGCACTAAGACAGATCCTGGAAAGGTCATTTTGAATGACTTATTATAAATCTTCTAATTCATGGAGACATCTCAGCTCGCTTCCGTGCGCAAAGCGTATATCAAACAATATCATTTACTTTTTTCTAGATCCTAGGTGCAGCGGTTTTTTCAAAAGTACATCGCAAAGGGACGATATGTTTTTTCGTTTGCATATATTGATGTGACCGAACTCGAACGTTGCGCGATTCGAACATCAATAATCGCGCATAGCGACCCCTAGCAACGAGATCAACGACGTCGCGGATGTTATTGTTTATGTTCAGTCTGATCGTGACAGTTGATGAGTTAAGCCGTGTTCCATATTAATAAAGAGTCTGAGTTGTGCTTTTCTAAATACGTCTTCTCATTCACTTTACCCGAACCCGATCATAACATTTTGGGGGCTCGTACGGGATAATATTTTTCGGAAAGTGACCAGTGAAGGTTTATGCATTAACGTTTCGGCAAGATTACAATGGTTTCATCATCTCAACCATCACTCTCTGCAGCGAATATGGAGATATCAGGATTGAAGAGACGGATGGAGGAAATTACTCAAGAACTCGCAGAAGAGCGCAGATTGAGGGATCATTGCAACGAGGATGCATTGGATTTGCAAAGGGAACTCCACGTTCGTGATACAGAACTATTGGATGCTCGTCGTCTCATTGAGGAACTCGAAGAAAAGATTCACCGATTGGAAGAACAATCGGTTCGGAGGGAACTGTTCAATGACCAAGGACAGAGGACTGCTTTGAATGAGGAGATAGCGAGTCTACAAACTCTGAATAACAGATTGATGGCAGAACTGCGAGAACTACAACAACAAATCAATTAGCTAAGTCGATTACAAAATAGAAACACGCATTCACACGCAACAGGAACAGAGAACACTAGAGTCAATAACATTGGATTATTTCCGAATCAGAATAGGTTAGGGCTTAGAACCTCTGTTATTGATCCATTGATTACTGGAACACGTGGTGTAGGCTCCAATGTAGGCAATTCTGTTTTACCGAACATTGAACCTATCCACTCAGGAACAGATTTGGGTTTAAAATTGTAAGTTGCTTCATCGCCTCTTCGTGAATTCTTAGTTCAATTTCAAGTCATTGCTAAAGCAAATAATTGGACATCTGAATCTAAAGCTGCAGCTCTTATTTCTTGTTTGAAAGGAAGGGCAAGATCAATTCTTGTTGAATCTGATTCTACTTCTTCGAATTTCGATAGTTTGGTGTCACGTCTTGAACTTCGTTTCGGTGATAAACATTTGGCACCCACTTATCACACACAATTACAGAATAGGCGTCAACGTTTCGATGAAGATCTCCCAACATTGGCTGCTGATCTTAAGAGACTTACTACTTTGGTTTATCCAGAATGTATGGAAAGGATAACTTCTCTCAAAGTTGCTCTTGCTCGTGCCATGGAAATAAAAGTTATTCGCGATTTAAATAGGAGAGATGCCTCAAGGAGTAAGAATGACACATACAAGACTCGAATCAACTCTTCAAATTCTCAGTCTAAAGGTCCTCAATCTTTTGACAAACAGAAATCTCAAGATTTCTTTAAGAATGTTGAATGCTGGTTGTGTAGTCAGAAAGGTCATATTAGTTCGCATTGTCCAACTCGAATGAGTGGTCAGGGAAACTAGGTTATGTTGAACTTTCTGGAGCGAGTTCAACAGAATTTAACAAGACTCCAACACACACACACACACCGTTGTCTGATTGATTATCATGTTGGGAGAATTAATAGGAACTCAAATAGATTTTATTTTGATGGTTTCATTAATGAGAAAACTTGTATTTTTAAAGTAGATTCTGGTTCAGATGTGACTATTATAAACTCATAATTTGTAGAGCCAAAAGATATAAGAATTCCTATTAATTTTACAATTCTTAAGTATCCAACTGGAGAAAGGGTACCGGTTGAATTTTTGATTTCAGTCTCAATAAAGTTGGGTAATCATTCAGCTAATTTGGATGTTTTTGTTGGGAATATTATTGATGATTGTATAATTGGTAGTCATTTTCTTGATACAACCGGTATTACAGATTCAATTACTAAAATTATTTTAAATACTCCAAGATCGATCAACGATAAACGGATTTTAAGAATAGTTGATTCTAGTAAGATTGTACCAGAGGCATTACAAGAAATTTCACCTGTAGTTCCTAAGAAAAAGAAGGATGGAAAAATTCGTTTTTGTATTAATTTCCAAAAAATAAATGCAATTACAATTAAGGATTCATACCCTTTACCAAGAGTCGATGATACTCTTGATAAACTTTCAGGATATTCGTGGTTTTATACTTTGGATTTGAAAAGTGGATACTGGCAAATCAAGATTCGCGAAGAGGATAGGACAATCACAGCTTTCTCAATTGGAAAAGGTCTTTGGCAATTTACAGTTATGCCATTTGGTTTATGCAACGCACCTGCGACTTTTCAACGTCTAATGGAAAATTACTCAGAGATTATCTTTCAGATTTCTGTTTAGTTTATTTGGATGACGTCATGGTTTTGGGAAAGTCATTTGATGAGGTAATGATTAATCTGAAGAAAGTATTTGTTCGTTTTCAAGAAGCAGGGCTACGTTTTAATAAGAAGAAATGTGTGTTCTTCAGCAGACAAGTTGAATATCTGGGTTACATTGTTTCGGAAAAAGGGAAAACAGCTGATCTAAAGAAGATTGAATCTGTTGTAAACTGGCCAATCCCTTACAACAAAAAGGCTGTATTGAGTTTTGTGAATTTCTGTGGTTATTATAGACGACTTATTAAGGGATTTGCTGATATAGCTAAACCTTTATATAAGTTAACAGAAAAATCGACTAAGTTCATGTGGTCAGAAGAATGTCAAAAAGCCTTTTCAAAATTGAAAGAGGTCTTACAAAACCTCCAATCTTGGCATTTCCTTCTCTTTCTTCTGAGTTTATTTTAAATACTGACGCTTCTGATCATGGAATTGGGTCAGTTCTTTCTCAGAAGCAGGATGGAATCGAACGTGTCATAGGTTATCATAGTAGAGTCCTTTCTAAACCGGAGAGAAATTATTGTGTCACTCGACGTGAACTCCTCGCTATTATTGAATCATTGAATAATTTTCATCATTACCTTATTGGTAAACCTTTTGTTATTAGGACTGATCATTCTTCTTTGACTTAGTTATTGTCGTTTAAGGAATTAGATAGACAATTGGCTCGTTGGTTAGGAAAATTGGGTCAGTTCAATTACAAAATTATTCACAGGAAAGGCAATTTACATGGGACCGCCGATGGACTTTCAAGACGGCCTTGTGAAGATATTTCTTGTAAATATTGTTCCAGAGTAGAAGAAAATGATAATGTTGAAATGTTTGATAATGTTGAAACTATTTGCCGCATTATTTTGGAAGAAAACACTTTAGAAGAATGGAAGAAAAGTCAAGCAGAAGATGAGGCTATTTCTTTTATTTGTCAAACGAAATACTTACTGAAAAAACCAGAATGGCAAGATATTTCTTCAATGGATGAATTCACCAAAATTGTTCACAATGGGATTCGTTGGTAGTAATTGGAGAAATTTTGTATAGAGATTGGGTTTCAACAAATTTAGATTTCAAAATTCGTCAATTAGTTATTCCTCAACATAAAATTAAAGATATTTTAGAAGAAACACATGATTCACAATCTGGAGGACATTTCGGAATAAATAAGACCTTAGATAAAATTAGAAAAAGATTTTATTGGGCTATTTGTAAAAGAGATATGGAAAATTGGTGTAAATCTTGTAAAATTTGTATTTCAAAGAAAGGTCCTCCAGATAAAGGTCATGGTGAGATGAAAATTTATAATTCGGGAGTTCCATTTGAAAAACTTCAAATGGCTATTTAAGGCCCCTTTCCACTTTCTTCTTTGGGCAATAAATTCCTCTTAGTTGTGACAGACTGTTTTTCAAAATGGGTTGAAGCTTTTCCTCTCTCAAATATGAGAACAAAAACAATTGCTGAAGTTTTCGTTGATCAGATTGTTTGTAGGTATGGGGTACCTTTAGAAGTAAATACTGATCAAGGAACAAATTTTGATTCAAAATTGATTAAAAATTTGTCTGAATTGTTAGGAATCATGAAGACAATAACAACACCATTACACCCACAGTCGAATGGACAAGTAGAAAGACAACACCAAACACTTCTACACTATCTCACAAAATACATACATGCAATCAGAAAGACTGGGATCGTTGGGTTTCACCATTTTTGTTAGCTTACAGGTCCTCCAAACATGCGACGACCGGAGCTACTCCAGCTGAGATGTACACCGATTTTGATCTGAGGCTTCCTTTGGACTTGATTTGAGGGTGTCTACCAGAGGAGGTTGAGATTGAAGGAGACGGGGTCTACGTACACAGGCTTCGGAGGAAACTCAGCGAGATCCATAAAATGGCACCAAACCGAATCAACTTACAAGCGGAAAAGACGAAATCTTGGTACGACAAACGAGCTCTCAACGTTGAATATTCCCAAGGCCAAAAAGTTTGGTTCTTTAACCCTCGAAGAACCAAAGGAAAAGCGCCAAAATTACAGTCGAATTGGGAAAGACCTTGGGAAGTTGTAAGAAAAATCAATGACGTCGTTTATTGTATTCGTCGTTCACCAAGACACAAACCCAAGATAGTCAACATCAATCGTCTTGGGACTTACACTGAGAGCGACACCTGATAATGAAGACTGCTCTGCTCACGGTTCTTTTGAGCTGTGGTTTTTTCTGTGGGCGTGAAGGTGAATATCGGAGCAGGGAATTGAGGTGAGGTTTACAGCATGCCAACTTTCCCCCCCTTGTCTGAAGACCGATTTCGACCGATCCTATGATGAGCGAATAAGAATGATGATTGGAGTAGATTGTTCAAGAGACGGGTCCGTCTTATATTAGTCCTGTTAAGTGATGATTGGAATGACATCTACAAGCATTGCTCGGTAACTTGATGCCTAGGATGGGTCAAGGTAGAGGATGCTGATATCAGTTCCTGTAAGTCATCATTGGATTGTAAGAGGATCAACACGCTTGAAGGATGGATGGTTATGATTGTCGGGACGACAATCTGAAAAGGAGAGGGCAATGTTGTGACCGAGCTCGAACGTTGCGCGATTCGAACATCAAGAATCGCGCATAGCGACCCCTAGCAACGAGATCAACGACATCGCGAATGTTATTGTTTATTTTCAGTCTGATCGTGACAGTTGATGAGTTAATACGTGTTCCATATTAATAAAGAGTCTGAGTTTGAGTTGTGCTTTTCTAAATACGTTTTCTCATTCACTTTACCCGAACCCGATCATAACAATATCTATAGCGATATGTTCGAGGGCCCTTAAAGAATATTGGAGTGAAAATTGTAACTCATCTACTTTGGTGTAAGTTTTCGAAAAAATATTGACAAAAAATAAATCGAATAAAGCTAATGAGTAGCTATAAGTAAAGATTTAAGAAGTATATTTAACTTGCAGTGATCGATAAATTCATAAATTAAATCGATAAGAAGAAAATCCGTCCAAATCAAAATTTTTGATATGATTTATGCCTTATTTCTTTACTTAACTTGGTCTGTGAAATGCAAAGCTTCCCTAGGTTGGAAACAAAACTTTATTTTTTAATAATTGAGTTTTTTCTCAGGAAATAATTTGTGAAATAACTTGATATTTACGTAGTAAGTATTATTTGTAACAATCATGATTTTTGTAGAACTTATACAGTGTTTGATCGAGTTCTAACGGTTTAAAAAACCACTGCCAAGTCATTGGCACTTAGCTTCCTCCTATTCAGCTAGTATAAAACGATTACATAGTTTCTAAAAAATCTGTACGGATGCATGATATTCCTTTGACGATTTGAGAGTTAAGATGCATGAACACGACACTTGTAGGGAAGGGGTATCAAGGAGGTAGGGGTTAAGGTGGATTCCAAAAGGATAGGTATAAAAGTGCTGCATCAAGCAAGGGCGGGAGGGTAGGCAATTTAATGATATTTAATTTCGGAGATATGGCTTGATTCGCAAAAATCACTTTTTTCACCTTTGCTGCCGAACAGTGCGGTAGATCTCGAGGGCTAAGCGGGGAAAGGAAGGTATTTTTATTCTCTTTTAAATGCGCTATAGCTGTATTTTTGTGTAACATTAAGATTATACGAAAAATGTCAAAAATAGTTTTTCAAAATTCAATAAACGGCCATAAAATACAATTTAGTTAGCACAATTAAAAATAACTTCTTTTCCCGAATTCAGAATCCAAAAAAGGATATACATGCCAAATTTTGTAGAGATTCATAACCTGGATTCGATAATATTGCAGTATACACACACACACACCCAGACACACACACATTCGACGGACATTTTCTAAAAACATATGATTCGAACTCCAAACCCTTCCAAATGCGTTTCTACAAAGTTTTAGCAAAAGTGAAAATTTTACTTTGGTGCATAACAAAAGAACGATGAACTGTAATTTAAATTATCTGCGGTCAAAAGATAGGAAATATTATTCACTTTTAGGTACACATTTACTTTTTTTATTATAAACTCTCGATAAAATTATCACAAAAATCTAAATTAAAGAATCGCTATGAAACTAAAACATTTATAGAATGAAAAACAGATTTTTTCCCTCATTATATGCTACGTAAAAACAAAAAGATCGATCATCAACATATATTTTAGGCCGCAGGTCATACAACAACGCAGCAATGGTTATTATAAGAAAAAGTGGTGGACCAGAATTATTTATAATTGGAACATATAATTGAAAATGGAAAGAATCAAAGTTAATTTTAAAACAATTTCCGAAAAAATGAAAAAAAAAAACTATATTTTAAATGCCCTAAGCAGTAGAAGTTCGGCGTTAATTCAGTACTTTTACTATTTTTCTTTTGATTTTCTCTATTTCGACAAATATTAAATTCTTGACCTTTTTATGATCTACAAATTTTATGTAATACAATAAGATTGTTCTTAACCAACTTGAACTTAATCATCAGATAATGAAAATAACATTTGAAAAATAAAAATCACAAAAAAACTAAAATGGGGGGTTGGCGAGCGAAGCGAGCAGGGCGGCGAAATCATGCGCTTTTCGATTTAGTATCTTATGGGAATTAACATGGGACATCGTAACCTGAGTTTTGTTTCGAAGTTTGTGAGTTAAATATACATATTTTATGAAATTTTTTTTTCTCTATTCATATGTTTACACAGGCAAGATTATATTTACGCGTTTAAACATCAAATAAAAGAAGGAAGGTTCAAGTCAATTTTTTTGGGAGTTAAGCCGACATGATACTTTAACTGCCTGACCTTAGGACTACGACACATGTTGCTCTTCTTGGCTCTCGTTCAGTGAGAACAATATTATTTTAAATAATATTTCAAACAAAACATTAATTTTTTAATAATCACATATATATATATATATATATATATATATATATTAGTGTTTCTCTGTCAAATCAAAGATGAACAAATTTTTTTTAGTTGAATCTCTCTATATATGAAAGTTTGTACTCCTCTCCATGTTAAAACAACATATATACAATTTCAAATCAAAAGTGGGAGGACAACCCAGGAAACATTAACAACAACTCATATTTTCCATATGTAAACGGCGACGTTTCGTCCTTGGTGGGGACCTTCTCAAGCCTTTTTGAATCTTAATAAAAAGGATAGTTGGGCATTCGACCTAGCTAGTTGATGTCGAAAATTGGACCACTTCTTTAGAATTTTGCATGTCTGATCTCCATAATTAATGTAAATATATCTATAAAAGCGCATCCTAGTTTGAGCCTGGTCATCCTTCCTTTGTAGACCGTGATTACGAAAGTTTGAACTCCTCTCCATGTTAAAACAACATATATACAATTTCAAATCAAAAGTGTATATGTAAATGGCGACGTTTCGTCCTTGGTGGGGACCTTCTCAAGCCTTTTTGCATCTTAATAAAAAGGACAGTTGGGCATTCGACCTAGCTATTTGATGTCGAAAATTGGACCACTTCTTTAGAATATATGAAGAATATAGAACATATATATTCTCTATATATATGTTCTATAGGATGCCCCTGACTCCCAAAAAAAATTTCAGCACGATCCGTCACTTGGCTTCGAGTTATAGCTGGTCAAAATTGGTGTTTTAAGCAATTTTTGCATTTTTTGCCTATTTTCAATGGGTTGTAGCTCATAAGAGTGCATTTTTAACAAAAACAACCCTAATACTTTTTGTCAACTTTTCTGAATTTTTTAGTACAAATCTTTTTAAAGTCATATATATATATATATATATATAACTTGTGTACTTACATATGTGTATTTGTGCGAGTATGTATGTGTGTGTGTGTGTGTGTGTGTGTGTGTGTGTGCATTGTGTGTTTACGTCTGAGTGTATATATATATGTGTATGTGTAGCAAACTACAAATACTATGATTTTAAAATCGCATGAAAATCATCACCGACTTTCTGCCGACCATACCACTTACTCAAACGGGACCTCGACCATTTCAACTATTCGTACTCACTTTTCAGCCCAATACCCCCGTACTTCTTCGCCACTTTTGCGATATCTGTCGATCCGGCCAGATAGAAGCCACAAAGACATGACTTCAAAATCGCATAAAAATCTATAATCGACTTTCTGCCGACGATGCAACCTACTAAGATGGGACCTCGGTCATTTAAATTATTTATATCGATGTACTTACTCTTTAGCCCTATAGGCCTATACGGTTCCGCCACTTTTGTAATATTTGTTGATCCGAACGAATGAGAGCCACAAAGGCGTTCTAACCGCAAAATCGCATATAAATCTGTAACTGACTTTTTGCCGTCCATTCCACCTAACAAGACCTAGGCCATTTAAATTATTCGTACTTATTCTTTAGCCCAATAGGGTATACGTCTCCGCCACTTTTGCGATATCTGCCTTTTCGGCCGAATGGGATTTGTTTTGACCTTCGGTTCGCATAAAAATTGTCAATCGACCCGTTGCTGACCATTTCATCCACTCTAACGGGACATCGGCCATCCAAACTATTCCTTCTTTCACTTTAGACACATACCCCTACAAGTCTCCGCCATTTTCGCGATGTCATGCAACCTTAGAAGATAGGCGAGTGCCTCATGTGAAAAGTGCTAATACAATCTTCTTGCAAGATACTGTCTGAATGAAGATTCACTATCGCATAAGATTTACCACTGGTTTTCCTTTGTTCTTGTGTTCATAATGTTTACAACAGATATCTATTGTGTTATGTGCAGTAAAATCAGTGTAATTTTGTGATCGATTTTTTAGAGTTAAATCAGTGTTATAATTCCGATTCCTCCCAAGACCACCCTAGACTGGAATCACCAGCACACACCGTTGTCTCTCGTACTTCCACATCTCGACATGAGAGTTTACCCAGCCTGGACCATGTGGATCTCCTAAAGAGGAATACTGCGACGGATGCGCCACTGGGTGAGATTAGCCTCCTGGGCGTCTCTAACATCTTAATTCCGGTGACCACGATGGAGCATTTCTTTAAGCGTTTTGTCATGCTTTAGGACCAGCTCGATGAGCTGAAGGCTCTCGTGAGCAGAGGTTCGGCATCACGTGGCGTCTCCCCTGCCCCTGCGGAGAGGGCCGCCACAGTAGGTGCGGAGGATTTGTATACCCGTATCTCTGCTCTCGAGACTCAGCTAGTCGAAAATACCGATACGTCTAATAAATTGCTTGACATGAACAAGCTGCTCTTGGATGAACATAACACCCTAAAGGGCGAATTGCTAGCACACATTAATCGGTAACCTCCATCGAATCTGAAGCCCATTGCACAGGGACTGGGCTTCAGGTATGTCTGGCACGCGGGTAGCAGATTCCTGGTAAGGCGTAGGAGGGGTCTTTGCGTCTGCTGCCGACTTGCAGGCCATTCTCACGGCGTGTCAGACAGGCTCAAATAAAATACGACGACGAACAATCACACATGTGACTGTTACTACAAGAGACAGGGGCGTGAACACTGCTACCTTACACAACGGCACAAGCTTAGTCTGGCAAGCGATTCGGCAGCAGTGCCATTACCATCAACATCAGCATCAGCTTTATTGACGTCTGCATCATCTCCATCTCCATCCTCACTGACATCACCATCGTCGTCAACATTGACATCAGCGTCTTCACTACCAACCGCTCCCACTTCATGACTGGCGAGGCCTTCCGACAAAGGGCCAGAGGTTAGGAGTAGCTTGAGGGTGGGTTATTTGAATATACTCCATCAGGGCCCGCATTGAGACTATTCGTGCATTTCTGAATGAGCGCTCATCGTATGACGTCTTTGGCTTTCGCGGAGACATGGCTGAGTCCGATAGTGGATGATAGCCTCATTAGCATAGGAGGATACACCGTCATACGGCAGGACTACAATGTAAACGGGGGTGGTGTCTAAGTGCGCCACGGTCTGAGAATTAAAAAGCTAGCCTCCTCTGACACCATGGGTCTTGAAAAACCCGGCATTCCGGAGTACCTTTTCTGTAGCGTACAACGGGGCNTACAACGGGGCGACCCCCCCCCCCCCCCCCCCGTATTGCTCGGAGTTATATACAGGCCCCCCAAAATTCCTATGCAAAGGGACTCAGACCTCTTTGATGTAATGCGGGATCTATGTAGCGAGTTTAGCCATAGGATCATCATGGGCGATCTGAATGCAGACTTACAGTCTGTGTCAGATGACGCTGCTACCATCAAGCGTTTAACTGAAGAGTTATCTCTTCAGATAATTAGACATGGTCCCACGCATCACACCGCATCTTCCACACATGGATTGATCTAATCATGACTGACGAAAACGACACGATCCTGAACTCGACTAATGAATGGATGCCCAGTCTCGGCAAGCATTGTGTCATAGATGATTCTCTTGACATCCGCTCTCCCGGCCCTGGGAAAAGCTCATTTTCCTACAGAGATTTCAGGAGTATAGATTCTCCTACTCTTTGTGACCTCTTGTCTTGCTGTGACTGGACAGCCATTAATTGCAAACCATTTTCATAGGTGCCATGAATTGGCACCTATAAAAATGGTTTACCCTCGTAAACGATTTGCTCCATGGTCTGGTCAGGAGTTGAGATCTCTCATAGAGAAGCGAAATGCCACTCTCAGGCGCTCTGAACGCACGGAGAGCGGAGCTTTTCGATGAGGTTCTTCGACTTACTAATGAGGTCGACATGCGTTCTGCTCAAGAGCGTAATTCCTTCCTTCGTCAACAACTCTCGGACGCTCTTGATGAGAATAAAAATATCTGGAAGGTTATGCGTCATCTCGGCCTCCTGCCTGGGCGAAAGGAGGAGAAGTTTTTCGGTTTCACGCCGGGGGAGCTGAACGGGCACTTTGCGGGAGTATCGGCGTCATCCCTTGAAAACATAGATGATGCAATGTATTCGAGTAGATTCAATAAATTCAAATTCGCCGAGAAAGCGACTGAGTCGAAGCTGGCAGTTACGTAATTTTTAGAACGCTTCTGGTCAGCTCTTTCGAATAGGGGGTTGCTATGGCAACGCTCGATCGCTCGCTCCCTCTCTCTCGCTCTCTCAGCAGTACCGGTTGCCCGACTGCAGTCAGTCGAGCTGTAGAATCAGAGCTGACCACACTGCAGTGTTAGCTACTGGTATCGTTCTCACTTGGAAAACGACCGTTTAATCTGTATTTTCTCACTCACTTTTCCTTGCTATTCTCAAGTATACATACACTCTCTCTTGAATATATTTAGCTCTTTGCGAGATTTTGTTTGTTTAAACATTGAGTCGCGTTTAATTCACACCAACCTTTATCCTAGAAAAGATCCAACGTCTACTAATTTTAATAGACGCTAAACATTTTGGTAGCAGAGCGTGATTTGGTACCGTAGGTGACGGTTAGTAAACGAAAATATTCAATGGGCTTTGACACGTCGTCCCTCTAGACAATTCTCTGATAATCAACGTCGCCGAGATGAACTCGTATTTGTCTAAACTTCTTTACAATATCCACCGTGAAGACAACTGCGAAACAACGCCAAATGGAAATGATGAGAGTCACGTCCGACTGGAGATTCTGTCCAGTCAGTAGAATATCGTTAAGCGAAACTTTCCCGTAAGATCCATTAAATACTACTCTAAACCTCTAACTTCTAGACTTCTAATTATCCTCTAACAATACGTGCACTCTAATGCTTCTAATGAAAATTGACCGTTGCGACAGTTACAAGGTCGCAATCGGGCGCTGTAGCCGTTTAGTTACTGCTACCAAAATGTTTAGCGTCTATTAAAATTAGTAGACGTTGGATCTTTTCTAGGATAAAGGTTGGTGTGAATTAAAAGCGACTCAATGTTTAAACAAACAAAAGCTCGCAAAGAGCAAAATATATTCAAGAGATAGTATATATACACTTGAGAATAGCAAGGAAAAGTGTATTTTAACAGCAAGCGAGGCGGGTTTTTCCTTCAGCTTCAACGGTATGAGCGATATTGTCCTTGCCATTTCACATGTTTCCTTGCAAGCGAGGGGTGTCGACGGTATTTCCTGCGGAGTGGTGTAAAGGCTCTCCCAATTATTTGCGAATATATTTTAAATTTATTTAACTGCTCCCTCGTTCAAGGGGTCTTTCCGAGTATCTGGAAGCAGGCACAGTTGATTGTCCTAAGGAAGACGAGTGCTCCATCTGACGTCACTGACTTTCGGCCGATTGCACTGCTTTGCTTTGTGCTGCTTTTAGAAATTTCGGGGATGTCTTATAGATTAGCTTTCCTTTAGGTTATCTTCGTTATTTTACGAATCACTACCTGTAGAATCTAGTAGTGCTGCCACCTTCTGATCATTGTTGTGAATCATTTTTTGCGAAAAATTGTACGGGTTAGAGGGATGTGTCAGGCTTCTCAGAGCAGGCTGAGATATCGCATCTCACATTTTTCACGCGAGATAAAGGCTAAAATATAACTTTTAGCTTTTAAAAATATAGGAAAGTTCTTAAAAATTATTTGAGTCAGATTGGGCATATTGTTCCAAAGTTATTATTAAATTTATGTATTAAAAAATCGCTTCTACGGTTATTGTATGTCAAAAAGTGTTATAAAAAAATATTTGTTACGATAAAAAGTTGTTTTTTGAAAACGTCAAACAACTTTCACATCCAACATTTTCAAGTGAAATGTAAATACGCAAAGTTCTATGGTAAATAATTGGTTTTTTTAGCTGTAAAAAATCGGTATTGAGGTGTAAACTCGAGTTATAAGCATTTTTATGATTAGATCCCCTATTATGAGGGGATTTCGCACACAAATTTTTAGCCCGATTGATTAAAGTCACTCCGAGATAATCGCATCACAGGAAAACTTTTATTAAAAAATACGCATATAAATCGAAGAAATTGTGCTCGTATTTTAAAATGACGGAGAGGATCGGGATGAAAAAAAAGTTCTTTAGTTTTTGCGAGGGAAAATTTATCCAAAAATTTTAGCCTGATCGGTTAGAAATTGCATGAAATATTGCAACTCACACATTTTTTTACCCCTAATATTTGATACTAATATGAGATAAAAATATTAAATATCTCATTAAGGGAGCACACCACCTTTAAACTCTGAAAAATAAACTTCTTATAAATAATAACAAAAATAAATTTCAATTGTTATATAATTTTTATACTAATATTAGCTTATATTACCTGTATTTTTACCATGGTAAATCCATATTAGCACCTACTTACTCATGGTGACTCTCCTTATACTGTTTTGAGCATTTTGGCACTGTCCGTAGGATTCCATGTGACCACATGGTTTGATTGGTCACTTGTACTTTTGGTATGAATAAAGGGATTTTTATTTGAATGCTTAGAAAATGTGTAACAATAAAAATACCTAATTTTTGGCCTTTTTTAACCTATTTATGCCACATTTTTTTCATAAAAGATTTTCTAAGCATTCAAATCAAAATTCCTTTATTCATACCAAAAGTATAAGTGTACAATGCATGCTCCTAAAATTTTAGCCCAATCAAACCATGTGGTCACATGGAATCCTACGGACAGTGCCAAAATGCTCAAAACAGTATGCGGAGAGTCACCATGGGTAAGTAGGTGCTAATATGGATTTACCGTGGTAAAAATACAGGTAATATAACCTAATATTAGTATAAAAATTTATAACAATTGAAATTTATTTTTGTTATTATTATTAACAAAGATTATAAGAAGTTTATTTTTCAGAGTTTCAAGGTGGTGTGCCCCCTTAATAAGACTAGATACCTTGTTTTTATTTTCAGTAAAATTTCCAAATTCATAGATACATTTACTCTAGAAATAATTTGATTTCAAAATTATAGATATGCGGAGAAAAACAAACATTAAAAAGATACAAGACTGGTTAAGAATTAACGAGTGAAATAAATACTCCCACGACAATAGACTGCCAGCAACTTTAAATATGGCTTAAAGTGATGTGTAACTAAGACCAATGTGAGCGACGTGTGATATCCGCGAAAATACAGGATTTAATACAGCAAAGAATAGAAATGAATAATAGAAGACAAGTAACTGAAGTAAACTCTATACATCTCGATTACCGAGCTTACATTTGCGAAAAGGAAAAATGGAACTCATACAAAATTCGCAAATATCATCGTCTCTCCATCTACGATTATAAAAAAATGATTAATACATATCCGAACATCCTTGATGGTTTAGACAGTATAACAAACAAAATAATAAATACTTGATTGCTCAAAACTGGCAACAATAAGGCAAATATCAAATTCATTATTTTTGTTGAAGGACCAACTAATGAATTGAAAGACAACAAAAATCCAAATATTGAAAAATATAGATTAATAGAAACGGTCTTCTCCATGATAAATGAAATGGCTAGTAAAAATAGCAAAAAAGCAAAAAATAGAGGAGAAACAGCCGCACCTGGAGTAAAAACACAGAATCAGCATATGGCAATATCAACTATTTATGATTTAACAAGGCTCTTTTCTATTTTGACAACGGAATAAGAGGAAAACAGGTTTTTACAAACTCAGTATCTACTCTTAAATTGCGACCACTTTATAATGATATAGTAATAATAGATAATATAGTTTTTATAGCACAGTGTGATTTAAGCCCGCGCTTAGGTCACGCCTATCCATGACCTAAGCCTTTGCCAGATAGGCGTGACAGTTTTCTTCCCGGTTTAGACTCAACTCAACAGAGAAAATTTCATACATAAGAACAAAAACCGTTGTTACTTCTCTGGGACGTAGCTTCCTTCAATATTATATATTGCTTTGATATTAAAATTGTTTTTACTTCATATACACATAATTCCACAAAGTTTTTATACTTTTTCATTTGCTAGGTAAAATTATGTTTAATCATTTAGAATTCTCTCTCTCTCTCTCTGTATCTCTTTCTCTCCCTGCTGCCCCCGAGTGCTACAATTATCGTTATTTTGCTGATTCAGTGCCGTGCATAACTGTGCGTTTTTTTGCCAAGTTACAGGGCATTGTTAAGTGTGTCAGTGCTGGATTTGTTAGAAAAATTGTGGTTTCTGTAAAAGTATTGTAGCACGTGGTCAAGTTTAGCGTTCATGAACCCAACAGCTTTTTAGGCACGACCGCGACACGGAAGTGCCTTATTATTTATGATACGTGCATAAAAAAGACCCTTTTCCATGCATGTAAAATGAATATAAAATCAAGTATTTCTTAGTTCTCTCCCGCTGCGGCGGGAGGGAAAATTTTCTTTCCTGCTACGGCAATTAAAAACCGCTGCCAATTCATTGGCACGTAGCTTCCTCCAACGAAATTTATTGTTCCAATAAATAAAATATTGTTTTAAAATAATATAAAAAATCGGTTTTTACATTTTAGCTCTTTATTTGAGAACTGCTCAACAAAATCATTTAAAATTTTAACAGCGGATAGCTTTGTTTATGATGAATCGCCACATAAAATTTTGAGGCATTTGACTACATTGTTTTAAAGATATAAGAAATCAAAAAATTTAAAAAAAAAAATTCAAACCTTGATATCTTGAGAACCATAGGGGTTTAAAAGCTGCGCAATGAACTTAACCAAGACAAATAAAATATCTACCTTTTCCCAAAATCTCAAGTGCAATTAGGCTTTCTTACGACCGTAATCGAGGCACAAAAAAAACTCATTTTTTTCAGTTTTCGATTTATTACTGAAAAAATACGTAGACAAATCACTTGAAATTTTAATGAAATATAGTTTGACATGTGACCCATCAACATGATTTTTTTCGTGAGGTTATGATGTTTAGTTTCAGAGATATGAATTTTTAAAAAAAAATCACCTTTTTCATTTTATCTGCCGAACGGAGCGGTCGATCCCGAGGACCAAACGGGGAAAAGTAGTTAATTTTATTATCTTTAAAATGCATTTTAGCTGAATTGTTTGTAACAACGGGATGATTGAAAAAAACGGAAAAAAAAATTTTTTTAAATCAAAAAATCGCCATAAAAAAAAAATAATTAAAAAAATTAAAAAAAAAATGTTTTTCCCGAATTCAGAATTCAAAAATAAATATGCATGTTAAATTTGATTAATATTGACGAAGTAGTTCCAGAAATATGACGGTATACATCCACACACACACACATCCACACGCACACACACACACACACACACATCCATACAGACATTTCCTAAAATCACGTAATTCGAACTTCTAACATCTCAAAACATGTTTCTATAAAGATTTAGCGAAACCGAAAATTTTACTATTACAAAGCTTCCTCTAGGAGGAAGCAAAACCGCTGCCAAGTCATTGGCACTACGCATCCTCCTATTCTGCTAGTGGAAGATAATTACATGGGACAATCAACTCATTCTTTGATTTAAATATTCGCTACGATTCGATACTAAAAGGATAGGTTAGGAAGACACTTGTAGGGGAGGGGTATCAGGGGAGTGGGGGTTAAGGTGGATATCAAAAGGATAGAGCTCCGTGAACTCCTAAAATAACGTACCAATATCGTAATAAAAAAAAATACCAGTAATTGCGGAATCATTAATAACGTTAACAACTGCAAGTTACAAAATTGCGGGTGGCTTCATTTTTTTGTGAAAAATCAAAAACTTTTTGGGTCGCCAAAACTATGGATATACGGTTTTGTCAGGAGATACGCGCTATTTATAGATACTAACCTGATGTGAATCGTTCCTAATTTAATTGCGGTTTATAAAAATAATTGCATTATCACCAAATTTTCTATAATTATTTAGTTTGTTACGTGTGAGGGTCGATGTTTTGTTCTCCGTGAGGTGTTAAGCTCACGATTGCTGCGAAAATACCGGGGCGATAGATGAACACGAGAGATTATCGGTGAATGTGTTTGTTTATTAATCGTAATTTACAATGAATGATTCGTGTGAAAGAGAGATACGCGTGTTTAAAGTGACCTCGGAGAATGCGCGTCTCTATAATTATGCGATCCTATCTGTCGTCTCCGAGTCAAAACTATCTGTCTAGTGCTGGATCGCGGGTGGTGGAGTAGAGGCCGAGCGCCTGTATGCACCCCCTTTTATAGCCTCCCTGGGTGGCGTGATTCCTACCCGTGCGCTCGTCTGAAGTCGTGGAGGGAAAGTCGCGCTGAGTCGGAAGAATCGGGCCTCGGGGTGCGCCCGAGCTGTTGCCATGCACGTGTTTGGCGATTTGTACTCGAGTGTGTTATAACTAGCTATGCTATATACGTGTGAATATTCACACGTGACACGTCCTTGGGGTCGCTACTGGGCGCCCTCGCCCGCAAACTTATAATTATGCAAATAAAATCCCGCGTCCGAAAAAAATTTGAGTTTTTCTCATATAAATTACCCTCTTATTTTACTTGTAAGTTTCTATAGACTATTCCGAGTGAAGATGAAGGTAAGTGTATCTAATCTATTTNCACGTCCTTGGGGTCGCTACCGGGCGCCCTCGCCCGCAAACTTATAATTATGCAAATAAAATCCCGCGTCCGAAAAAAATTTGAGTTTTTCTCATATAAATTACCCTCTTATTTTACTTGTAAGTTTCTATAGACTATTCCGAGTGAAGATGAAGGTAAGTGTATCTAATCTATTTAATATGCTAGGTTAGGTTAAGATTTATGTGTTATTTTTCTAATTTACTCGTTTAAAATTTCTAAGATAGTACGCGTTATTCTCCGGTCACATGAAACTTTGCTAAGGTTGGTCGAGCGGTTAACAATTTTTGCTTAGGTTGGTCGAGCGGTTTTATAAGTATGTTGTTTTTCTAAAGTGTGATTGTTACAATATTGTGTGTCGTGTAGTGCGCCATTGGCTGTGTTTGTGTGGTCCTATCATACATTATGGCTACCTAGCGAATCTCTCTTTCCTTTAAGTTTCTTAAAATGTACTTTCGCTTAATCTTATATTGTGTCTTGATTGGTTGTCTTGATTGTGCTTGGCTCCAATCATCTGTAGATTCAACCTTGAATCTCTTGGCATCGGGGCTGGCTGAAGGAGCATCCCATTGGCTGCGGCCAGCTGCTGCAGATTTGGGAGGCTGAGGCCTGTTGATGGCCACGGAGTGTAGTGTGGGAGTATCTGGTTTGTCATCTCGGGTCGTCTGGCCTCATGCATCTGTAGATGCTCTGCGCTGGGTTGCGCATGAGTAGTCCTATGATCTGAAATCAATCTATCGCGGATTAGTAGTGGGGCCCCCCTTTTAGTGAGAACTTTCCATATTATCACTATTATTATGGCAAACGTGAGTATGCCGGTCCCGGAGTAAGTTACTGTTGATTGAAGGGACGAAAATCTACCGTAAATGTCCTTGTATTCGCCTAGCCTTTTTACCTTATCGATAATGTCGCGAAAATCTCGTCCCGTTTTCAATGAACGCGCTAGCATGTCCTTCCTAAGGTTTAAAGATTTTACTGTGTTTTCCTTTGCTAGCGTGTCCTTAATAAAGGCTAGTGGCGTGTTACCCGTGTTATTTATTAATGCCACTACGTCCAATTCCGTTTCGTTAAATATTACGGCTGTGTAATTTACGCGTGCTTCGCGAGATGCTACGAGTCGCACCGTGTTTGTGCGTGCGTTGCAACCGTGCGGCAGGCGCAACATGCCTACGCCGTCGATGTCTATCGCGTTGTCCGTCAGTCGTTTGCAACTAGAAAACAGTCTCTCTTTTTTATTTGTGGAGAATATCCAGGTGTTTGGAGTGCTCGTGCGCAACCAAAATGCTTCCCTTGATTTTATCATCTTGATTTTACATTCCGAGAGATTAATGGCATTTTTGCCCGTGCTGATTTTAATTTCACATCTCGCGTCGTCGTTAATTTCGTGAACTGGTTCTGTGTTTTTGCATATGTATAGGTTGCTAAGCTTCTTGCATTTATTCAGTGCATCTAAGGTGATGGGGATGTATGTGTTTGACCCTTGGTCCAGTGCAAAATATTCTATTTCTGGCGAAATATAATCAAATGTGTCTGATGCATTAAGTGATTTCTGCTTGATCGGTAGGGCAGAGGCCTTGTGCAAATCGTAATCGTTGAAGTCGAGCAATGGCATTCCTATGTAATATACCAGGTGCGTGTCTTGAAATAAAATTGAGACGTCGGATATTTCAATCAATTCGGTGATGGACATATCTGTCCCAATAGGAGGGAACCGTGAGTCGGTTATTGTCTCTTTTGCAAGGGCTTCCGATTTTTCTATCTGCTCTGGTGTTACGAATCGTGGATGTACGACTCCTTGAGTTGCAAATAGTACGGTGTCCGTTAAAATCTCCGTTCTAGCTCGTACTGTAGTACGTTATCCTCTAGTAAGTTTAAGGCTTCTGCGATTTCCTCTTGGTTTTGCAGGTTTGCCTGTTTGGCCGTTAATTCTTCCATTGCGCTTTCCAGTTCGTCGGCTTTTTCGTGTAATACGCCGAACTCTGTATGTATGAATGTTCGGTCTGGTTTGCTAGCAATTTCGCTAATTGCCTAGTATCGTTGGATGTGATGCTAATGAGTTGCTTGATTTCTTCTCCAGCTTCCTCATCTAGGGTTCCAAATATTGTACGGCTGATTTTTCCTATTGCAGAAAACCAGGCTCGTTTAATTCTTGGTTTCTGTGTCGTTTCATGGCCTTGTAGCAGCTCTTTTACTTTGTCAGCGTTCCTCATAGTCTCTTCGATCTGCTGACGTATCTTGGTTAGCTGCTGTTCGTATGGGCATGCTGTGTTTCCTTGAGTGCAGAATGCTTTTAAAGTATTCCAGCTTCCTAGTAAATTATTCCATCTTGAGAAAAATGCCTCGAGATTTATGCGCTGTATCATCTTCCATGTCGTGCTGGAGGTCGCTAATGGGTTTAGCTTTTCGACCAGTAGCCCTGGATTATGGTTGATGGCCCTTATGTCGATTCTTCCATCGATATCCTTGGGTACGGCGCACCTGTAGCTGCNTAGCTGTCCCTTCGTTCTTATGATTCAACGCGTGGGTTAGTAATATTAATGCCCATATTCCCGTTTGATTTATTTAAATTATTAGGCTATATGGTGCTAGACAAGGGGCATTATGGAACGTTCCTTTAAGGGATCCCCTTAATCGGCCAAGGATTATAATGCTAGCCAATATTTATTCGATTTTGAGTTTAGCCGTGATTAAACTTTTGTCGTCTACCCGGCTCTTCGTGGCTTTTCTGTGCGCTGTTTCGTGGGCGCTCAGATTTCGCGAGACGCGATCTCTGCGTTTCTTCGTCCGGTGGCTCTTCTCTTGGTGGGGTTTTCTGCCATGGTTGCGTCTTTTTATCTGGTTTCCGTGGCTTGCCGGTTATATGTTCATTCGCAGTCTGATTGCGACTATCGTCAAGCTCCATCTACTTGTTTTCTCTCTGGTTTTTCTGCTCTTATCCTATTTATTTCCACCTGTTGTAATATGGCTGGCTATTTGAGGTTCTGGGGTCTTGGCGAGGAGCCCATGGACGACCCGGAGGAGGTAAAATTTCGTATCGATATTTTCTTTTTCAATAAGCGTTAATAATGATTTTCCCTTAGGTTTTGTCTGATGATGAAGGCTTCGAGGAACTCCTAGGGCCTGATGGTGGAGTCTATCCTTGTCACGGAGTGGAAGGCTCCACACTCTTTATCGGCGGGCGGTGTGTCTTCTGTCGACAACCTTCGGGAGCGGAGTCCTATCTCAGGGTCCAGCAACGGTCCTATGGGGTCGTCGTGCTTTATATCTTGTACCGCACGATGATCCCCTTCGTTGCTGAGGGAATGTGGTTCGCCTGTCATGAGGAGGACTGGGGCGTCCCTGCGGATGCGGCGCCGTGCTCTATATACCGCCGGCCCCTTGATGAACCTCCCGGCATGATACGGCTCCCTGGGCACTGGTGGATACTAGTTCCCGATGCTAGCTATTTTTAGTATTAATGTTATTATTATCTCCCTAATTTTAATAATAAAGCGACCTCCTCCTAGTATCCTGATAACCCAAACCAATCCTGATAACCCAGAACCACAAATAAAAAAAAAATATATAAAAAAATAAAAAATAGAGAATTAAACGGACTGCACCATGCAGACGCTATTACAGTCATAATATAGGCTGTTACTTATTCTCTCAAAAAAAAAAAAAAATATAAAAAAATAGAATAACAAAAATATAAGGGAGGTTGTTCTGGGCTTGAACTCAGCTCCCCGACTTCTGAGGCAGGCGCCTAGTTCGCGCTGCCGTTGCAATATCTTGTTGTTGTGTGCTATCATGGTATCGGTTTCGTTCTTCGCACTCTGTCGGTAAGTGAGTGCGCTGTGTCGGCTAATAATGCCTAGCTGGCCTGTTGCTCATGTCTCGTTTTTTGTTGTTTGGTTGGGTTTGTTTCGTTTATTTATTTCTTTACACTTAACATTCTCCCCGTTCTACTCTTGCTTGGTCGTCCATCTTCTTCCTAAATCATTCCTTGTTTACCTCGGGGTCCTTGGACATTACGCAGGAGGTATCTCTCGTCGAGTCATACAGAACTGCTCTTGCGACGACTATTTGCCGTCGGAAGGTCGAATTTACCATCGTAACTACGGTTCCGCAAGGGCAAACGTACTCGTAGTGTTCGGCCGTGAACACTTTTTTCAGCTGTTTCCTAGTCTCGGCTAATTCTCTTTCCCAGAGAACCATTCAATATGCGAGCTGGTTTAATTCCTTTCTGCTGGTCCGACGATGTTCTCTACTTTGCTGTTGGCGTCGGTCTGACTGTCTCTATGTCAGTGTAGGCGCTTGATATTTGACGCTGTCTCTATGCGACTTTTTTCCTTACTGTGTCTTTTCTTTTTGGTTTTGTCCGAATGCTGAACTTGTATTATGTCGAATGGGTGTGCGTCGGGCTTAGGATTAAGGAATGCCCGATACGTCTCTACAAACATTTTCTTGACCTTACTGTAACTTCCCGAGTGATGCGTTAGTCATCTAAGATTATTTAAATAATTGGACGACTATTTTCGCTTTTTATTAACTCTTATAAATGCTTAATATGTGTGTACAGAAACTTTGATATGTGAATGTAACTTCCCGGGTAATTCATTAAACATCTAAGATTGTTTAAATAATTGGGCGTCTATTTTCGCTTTTCGTTAACTGTTGGAGATGCCTAATATGTATACGTAAGATCTTTGATCTGTGAATATAACTTCCCGAGCAAGAGAAAATGAACAAATATCTTAGGGAAGTCGCAAAGTGGCTTACTGTAAATAAATTATCTTTAAATGTTAATAAAACTGTATATATTGCTTATGGTAGCTACTGCCATAGTGTTCCTGTCTCACTTAATATTGAGATAGGCAATAATACAATAAAAAGAGTAGAAAGTTATAAATATCTAGGTCTAATTTTTGATTATAACATGAAATGGGATAAACATGTAAATTATTTGGTTAAAAAAACAAAATACTTAGTTTTTATCTTTGCCAAAATTAGGAATATAATGGACTATAAAACTTTAACTATGATATACTATGCTTTTTACCAAAGTTTAGTAAATTATGGCATAATTGCTTGGGGTGGAGCGTACAATAATTGTGTTTATCTAATACAGGGTATTCAGAGGAAAATATTGAAAATTATAAACAAAAATAATTTTCAGCGTCAAGACCCTCCACTTACAGTAAAGCAATTATTCCATTTAGAAGCTATATCTTATCATTATGCTACGTTAAGAAATAAATATATAAATAGCAAAAGCAATACTAGAAATAAGAGTCTTCAATTGCCAATAATTGATAAAGCTATAAGCAAAAAAAATAGCTACTTTGTTGCGTTAAATATTTTCAACTTGCTAACAAATGATCTGAAAGCACTTGTGATTAGCAAAGTCGCGATTAAGAAGAGACTAAAAGTATTTATATGAGAGAAATATTGATTGATCAAAGAGAGATTTATTTTGTACTGTTACTTAACTTTTGCGTTAATATTTAAACTGTTATCGGGAAGATTGGCTCGAAATCTTCCTGTACTTACTTATTTAGTTTTTTTAAGTTTAGATTCTAAGTTTTTTTTTATGTACCATCCCTATGTACAGACAACTAAGTTTGTCTCTATAGGATGTCTTTTTATAAGACATATGTATATGGTCTAAATAAATAAAAACAAATAAAAAAATTCATTAAACATCTAAGATTGTTTAAATAATTAGGGGGTTATTTTCTTGATTCTTTAATTGTTAGGAGTGCCCAACATGGGGTCGTAGAAATTATTCTTCTCTTTAAGTAACCTTCCGAGATATTGCATTTAACATGTGAGTACGATTTCATCCCGCTGGTCATTGCCATCAATGTACATTTTAATATATTCTTTGAGCGTATGATGCATTCGCTCTATACCTCCGTTGGACTGTGGATAGTGCGCGGTTGTCGAGTACTTGTTTACTTTACGGTTCATGAAATGTGCTCCTTGATCGGATATTAGGGTTACCGGTGAGCCAAAGTAACAGATTAATTTTTCCGTGAGTGCTCGTGTCACTTCCCTTGCCGTTGCGTGCTCGACTGGTACTAATATGCAGAATTTCGTAAAGTTATCTTGGATGGTCAATATGTAGCGGTTTCCTCTCTCAGTCTGAGGCATTGGTCCACAGAAGTCGATCGATATCTTGTCGAAGGGATGGGACGGGGTGTCTGTTATGAGCATTGGTAATTTTGTTTTTACTCGAACTAGTTTCTTCTCCTGGCATCCCGCGCATCCTCGAACAAATTGCCTAACGTCTGCTTGCATGTTTCGCCAATAGTACTCGCCGGCTATCCGGTTGTATGTTTTATTCCTTTCCTTATGGCCGCCGATTGATGACTCGTGATATTCTTTGATAAGCCTGTATCTATCCTCGACTTTTGGTACTGGCAGGTTATTTTTGAATAGAACAATCGATATTGCTTTCCGTTTGAAAATTTTATTACACTGTTCGAATACGTGTTCCCAGTCTGCGAGTGTAATTATCCCTAAGTCTCTGATAAAACCAAACGTCGTTATTCCGTGTTTTTCGATAAGTAGTTGTAGTGTCTTTATACATCCCGTAATGTCCGGTCTTAAGGGCTTGTCGTGCAGGTGTTTTTTCAAAACTATGCCGAACATATACATATCTCTATGTTTTGTTACTATTATCTTGCCGACTGATCGTTGCGTTCCTAGTAGATCTTCTACGTGTATGTAACGTCTTTCTATCAAGGCATTCAGCACCTCTGTGTCGAGGACTAAGTCCTCTGCTAATATGTAAACGAGATTGCATTTATGCGAAAATGGGTGATCGTTTAAACCTTGTACTCCGGTAAACAGACCACTGTCGTCGGGACCTCTTTCCCACGCCGGTGCGCCTTGATCTGGCCGCGCTTCCGCTATTAAATAGCGCGCCATTGCTTTTCTAACGTGCGGATTTCGTTGCTTATTTGAAGGTTGTTCTCCTGGTTCTGATTCTGACTCGGATTCTGAATCTTCGTCAGAGTCGTCTGCTGTCTGTATATATAGCGTGAAGTGATTACCGGCTAGATGTAGATGTATGAATTCTTTCTCTTTGTCTAGGTTGAAGTGGCAGTAATTATTGTGGTTGTCTGTTTGGAAGTGTACGTACACATTGTGGTTGTCTGTTTGGAAGTGTACGTACACATTGTGACCAAACTCCCTTTCGAACACATATATGCAATCCGCATCTCCATATTCCACTTCTGATAGCAAGATCCGGCGTGCCTCTTCTGGATCGCCGCAGGTCTCTACGTGCGGGCTGCACAAAAGTTGATACCTTAGCTGACTCGCTGTCATTTGCAGGTTCAAGATTTTTATTATTGAATTAAACAGGCAGTTTCCAGGTGGGTCCGTCGGTATATTTCTATCGTGCGTTAGTCGCTTGAGTGGTTCTGCACAATCGTCTTGCTGCCAGTATACATAAAATCGCTGGGCCATTTCGTCTAGGGCTATACCCGAATAAGGTCTTGGGGTGCGCTGAGCCCCAGATGTTGTGCCCATAGTCGCGCCCGTTTGGTCCATCGCTGGCTGGTTATTGAACGAGCCCTCCATTCGATCCATAGATTTTTAGCTGTCTATCTTCTTCGCAGGGCTATATCTATTGTGATGGTTCGTATCGTGAGGATGTGGATGAGCGTCTTCGATCGGTGAATCTGACGCACTACTGGCGGGTAACGGTCTTGCACTGGCTCAGTCGTCTATTTGCGGAGTAATGTGATAGAAATCCTGCCTTGACTTACACGGGGGAAGGGTGCACTTCATAATGCTAGGGTGGCTGTCGGTGTGGAGCTAATGGAACATGTGTAAGAAGTATCGGTTGTGGAGAATCTATACTTTCGTAAGGTGTTTCCGTGCTAGGATTTCTTCTGTTAGTGTTTCTCTCATCGGGCAAGTCGTTGTTGCTCTGAGTACCGGTTTCCCAACTACCTAGACTGCTATCGCTCTCCTCGCTGATCTCCATGTCGTCTCGGTGAAACTTTGGTGGACTTCTATTGAGGGTGTGCTTTCGTATAGGCCTTCTTGGGTCATTATTGCACTCCATTCCCTGATGTTGCGGTGTGCTTGCTGCTTGTACTCCGAGTTTCATGTTTTCTTCCTTTCATAGTTTCCCTAGATTTTTATTCGGGCCCGCCTGACTAAGAATAGGCTCAGAGGTTTCCCCTGAATCTTGCAGCTTGTTACATATGGGGTATGTTTTTCCCGTTTTCTCGCCATGAAATTTCTTGTAGGTTCTCTTCTTTCCAGTGCGAGCTGCCGTCCTCGGTCGCCATTCTTCATCCAAAGAATGATCTGGGCCCGTACTCTCGGTGTACACTTCGACTCGACGTTTTCTTTCTCTTGGATTTCCAGAGGTAATGGGGCGAGATGGTTTATGGCGTTAGTCAAGTTAGCGTTCAACAGTGTGATGCAGTCGTCAAGTGATGATGTAGCGAGCAATGACCAGTCGCACGCATCCAAGAAGTCCCTTAGCTTCTCGGCGCAGATGCCTTTGTAGTTTCTGTAAGAGTAAGTTTGAGGTGCGTGTAGTGGCATCTGTACGTCGAGTGTGGCCGTTATAAGGTCATGTCCGTTAATAAATGGTGGGTCGGTCTTCCAGTGTGCGAGCAGGCGATCCTGCTCGTCAATTAAGCAGAGGTCAAGCCAGGTGTCGGAATCCTGTTTGTGGTGCGTTGCACCATAGGGAACCGACAGAAGTGAGTTCTCATCTATGAATGACCTGATGAAATTGGCATCCTCAGAAGAGGAGAGCTGATCAGCGTTGAAATCACCCATGACAAGTTTAGTGGAGTAACAGTGCATGTGCGTGGTTAGTTTTTCCATAAAGTCACTGCCCTGGATGAAAGGGGCATGGGGTGGTCGATATACAACGCCGACGAAGATAGGGTTAACTCCCCTCGCTGAGACCTCACAGAAGAGATACTCAGGCTTCCCTGGCCTGCCCAACCAAGTGCCGTCGGATGAAGTGATGATTTTAGCTGTGAGAGAGTTGTGTATGTAGAGGGCCACACCTCCGCCATTCCGGTTTCTGTCTCGTCTGAGTAGTATGTAATTGTCCAGTAAAGGGATGGTTTTGATTTTGTCATCTAGCCAGGTCTCAGTTACAGCAATTACGTGAAAGAAGGAACGAGTAGACAAGAAGAGCCTAACCATCTCAATGTGACCCGTGAGAAAGTTAGCATTGAAATGGCAGGCCCTTAGTCCCTCGGACAGAGTTACCTTGGATGATGAAGATGTTGATTTAGATGACGATGAAGGTGGCGAAGGACGAATGATGTGTGTGTATAAGCGTCGTCCTCTTCAGTGGATGATGGTGCTGTTGTTGTTGTTGTTGCTGCTGCTGTTGTTGATGGCTGGAGGGATCCTGGCTAAAAAAACATCCAGGTCTTCCTCACTGCTGACGATGGTGGCCATGTCCGAGTTGTTGGGGGACCGGACGAAGATGGTGCCGTCCCTGACGTAGGACCTGCATCCTGGTCTACTTTTGACCTCCTGTCTGGTCCTGACGCGCAGTTTATGTATCTCTGGAGGAAGCAGCTCGTTAACGTTGATTAGCCCCTGATGGTTTGGAGCCTTTGCCTCCTCCAGGATACCTGCGTCGAGCTCTGCCGTGTGCAACTTGCCCTTCCTTATCTTCGCTCTGATGGTTGAGCGAGCGAGGGCATGAGAAGAGAAGGTGACAGCAATCGGTGGAAGTCTGCTGTGTCAGCGGCCACATTCACTCTTCCCATGATTCTTGAGAGAGAGAGAGAGAGAGAGAGAGAGAGAGAGAGAGAGAGAGAGAGAGAGAGAGAGAGAGAGAGAGAGAGGGGCTTTTTTCGCCATCACGGCAAAATTGTAGATACGTAATACAATTATATACAAGACATATCGAGGTATAGATTTTACAATTAAATACATAAATAAATAAAATACATAGAAAAATATACGTATTTATTTCAGTTTTTTATTACAGTTGGGTAGTTATCACTAAAGTATCTTTAATCTTAATTCAATTGGATCACTTCATTTTACAAGCTCTATGAGAGTGATAACACCTTCGTCTAAAATTAATATAAAAGAGTATTGCACAAAAGATTTTTGGCTTCGTCATTGTAATACATAAATATAATATATCATGTCAAATTATATCAAAGGTCGATATCAAGGAGATATCACCGCACTGCACCCTTGAATGCCGCAAGCGATGGTATGTGGCGCACGGTGGGGGAAAGGGAGTTCCAGAGTCGAGCTCCTTGAACCTGAAAAGATCCCTCACTCGCTCTAGGGATGTTGAGCTCCTGTGGTACTCCCCTAGCTGTAGGTCTGGGCTTGTGTCTCGTGAATAGGTCAGCGAGGTAACTCGGTTAAAGATGTGGTTGATGTCTTGTCCGTCCAGAATGTCTCGTTGGTCATTCACATAAAGACATAAGAGCAGTGGACTCAGGACAGATCCCTGTGGGACCCTCAGGTTAAGTTCTAGGTACGCAGATCCACCAGTCCTTTGCGAGGTAACCATCTGGGAGCGACCCTGCAAATACGACTTGACCCACAGCAGAGCCGCCCTGGAAAAGCCCAACTGCAGAAGCTTTCTCAGGAGCTTTGATGGCGAAATCGTATCAAAAGCCTTACTAAAGTCGAACAACAATAGCAAGGTTATTCTCTTTCTGTAAATGGCCGTACGTATGTCGTCAGTTAGTTTAATAAGTGCTGTCTGTGTACTATGGTTTTTAATTTTTTAATACTATATCAAAAGGGGATAAAAAAGCTTATTTAAATTTAGATACTTCATGATTTGGGTGTGGGCAATCTTCTCAAGAACTTTAGAGATGAAACAGAGCAGAGCAATAGGACGAAAGTCAGAGGCGTCTGACGGCGAAGCATTCTTTTTAAGCGCGATAAGCTGCGCTTGCTTCCAAGCCCCCCGGGAAGAAACCCTGAGCAAAGGAGGAGTAAAAGATTTCGACTAGAAATTCTCCGATCACCGGTAGAGCCTTGGCGATCACCTGTTGGGGGATGCCATCCACCCATCTTGCCTGCGAGGAAAAGTGTGACACAGCAAGGACGACATCAGTATAAGTAATGGGCTTGAAATTAAAACCCTCCTCGCTTGCAGGCATAATTAGGTCCGTTGCATCGTCGACATTTTCAAGAGGGGAAGACGAGATCCCGGCGAAGTAACCAGTCAATGCATCCGGTGAAAAACCATGTGAATCTCCTCTTTTCTCTTTGGGAGAAGGCCGAGGTTGCGCATTTCATTCCAGATGTTTCTATTATTATCAAGAGCACTCAAGAGATGTTGCTGCATATACAAGTTGCACTCCTCTATTAAACGCCCATCGGTCTCCTCGGTGAGTCGAAGAAACTCAGTGAGTAGCTCAGCTCGGCTAGTGCGTTGATAACACCTTTGCGTAGCATCATGCTGATCAATGAGTTGCCTCAGCTCAGGCCTAATCCAAGGAGCATATTTTTCATTAGGGCCAACCTTCTTAAGAGGCGCCAGTTCATGAACTACTGAATTAATATTTTCTTTCAAGGTATGTAGGCACCCTCCAGGTCAGCCTTAACAGAACTGATGGCTGACCAGTCGCAGCCGAAAAGCGAGCTATTTAAAGTTTCAGGACAAATGCTGCTGAAGTTCCTGTACGAAAATGAATCTAGTACAGGTGCTACCGAAAAGATGTCAATAGTCACGCTTCAGATACTGTGCTTTCCAAAACTAGGCAGCCACTTGTTCTGAGAGTCCAGTACAGTGTCATTCATGTCCGTCATGATCAAGTCAATCCAGGTGTGAGAGGATGTTGTTCGATGTGTCGGTCCGTGGGGGATAATTTAAAGCGAAAGTTTGTCGTTAAGACGCTTGATGGTGCTCGCGTCGTCAGATGTGGGCAAAAATCCGCACTTAGGTCCTCCATGATGATTTTGTGGCTGCATTTTGATGTTAAGACCCTAAGGGTCGAAAAGGTTAGGATCCTTTTGCATAGGGATTTTAGGGGGGCCTGTATACTACGCCAGCCAGTATGGGAGGCGAGCTGCCCTGCTGCACGCTGTAGAATAAGTACTCAGGAATTCCAGGTTTACTTGGTCCTTGGGTGCATGAGGAGACAAGTACTTCGACTTTGTAGTCGCTGCGTACGTACAGGATAACTCCTCCCCGTTTACATTGCGATCTTGCCTGGAAATGGAGTATCGCTGTACCTGAATGAGGTTGTCGTCCACAACCGAAACCAACCACGATTTCGCGATCCCGAAAATAGTGTAGGAGAGATGATCCGCCAAGAAAAGACGGAGCTGCTCAATGTGAGCTCTAAGCGAGTTGACATTGAGGAATCCCGCCTTGAAGAAACTGCCCCTCCCCTCCCCTCGCCCACCCCCATTCATACCCAGTCAGATTGCCGCCGGTTTATTTGCCTGATCAGCGCCATCACCAGACCTTGAATTATTCAGTGTTGCCGCACTCTTTGTGTTTGAGGATCTGGTAGAGGCAGCCTGGCACGCCGTTTGAATGGCTTGTAGGTCAGCAGCTGACGCGAAGACGTGTGCACGCTCACCACCCTTCTTTCTAGCCAGGATCCTGCCGCCTGCATGCCAAACATACCTGAAATACAGCCCTTGAGCAATAGGCCTCAGATTTTTAAACAGTTGAAATTTTTCTTGAGATAACATCTCATTGATGAAGACTTTGTGTCCTGCAGCCTCCGGGGCCAGCAGGTCAGGCTTAATGTCGCTAGTAGACAGTTATTAGCCAATGCGCTTTTGGCTCGCATGTCGTCCCTTACCAAACCTGGCTCAGCAAGTCTAGCAACAAGAGAAGGGAGTACACCCTGGCGTTTTCCGAATATGACTTTTTAGCTTCGTCTCCCTGATCTCCGTCCAGCTTACGAAACCGTAGTACGCGAGTGTTAACGATGTCCTTTTTTTCCAAGGAGGGGAGAAGGGTGCTGAGCAGTGCAAAGGCAGCTCTGTCAGAGATTTTCTCATTGAGTTTACCGTCGGCTTTTTAAAGACCATGAATAATTACCTCGCACCCCTCAGCACCGCCATCACTCAACCCTGAGCTGCCGCCAGTAGGTGACAGCCGCGGTTAGGAGCACACCCACGCTCCCACAGCACCAATGGTCCCAGATTCATGGATGCAAGGATCTGCAGACCGCTGCCCGATGCCGACTCTATGCCTGAGACAGGAGCCCGGTGAGCAAGCTGAAGGTCCTTAAGCAGATGTTGCGTTTGTTCTTATGCAACTATTCTCCTCTTGGAGAGCAGAGATACGAGTATTCAATTCCTCCACATCGACTGCGACGCCCCCTTACGCTGAGGCGGGAGAGACATCACGCGGTGCCGTACCCCTGCTCACGAGAACCTCCAGCTCATCGAGCTGACTTTCCAGCATGTCAAAGCGTTTAAAGAAAAGCTCCATCGTGCTCACCGGGATAAGGATATTTGAAACACCCAAGAGGCTGGTATCACCTAATGGCGCATCCGTCGCACGAATCCTTTTCGGCAGGTCCATGGGATCCAGGCTGGATAAGCTCGCACGTCGAGATAAGGAAGATTTAGATTTAGATTTTAAGTGTTTTATTACTGTACATTATGTTGTACAAATAGTATTAGAAGACGGAGAGACAACGGTCTTCGTTGGTGTTTCCGATGAAGCAGGCGCCTGAGAGTCGGTGACCCACCCGACAGAAGTGTTGAGGCTCTGCTGATCACTCTCCCGCTGCTTCTGATCGTCGACGGAGCGAAGAGGGGAGTCAAGCACCGAGTTGTTGTCACCGTGGTCGCCTTTTTGCAGCTTTGCATGCGATGTCGATGACTGCTGTGACTTGCGTCGCGTCTGCTGCTGTTGCTGCTGGTGGGGGGTGACGCAGCGCGTCGCTAATGTGTCCTGAAGCAAGGCCTTGAGCCCGGCACGTCCGCTCACTCGATGTTTTTTAGCAGGCGGGGAGAGCTTCCTTAGCGCCGATTTGCTACTCTGCCGAGCTGACTTGGCCAATCGGACTACGTTATCGGCCGGGCCGTAATGGCCGGGAGAGTGTCGCCGAGCGCGCGAACGCAGCGTGACTCGGCAGTTCTCGTCTGGATCCCGTCGACGCGACACGTCGACGAGAGAGAGAGAGAGTCGCACGCGAGTGTGACGTGTGCGAGTGTGTGGAGAGAGAGTGTGTGAGGAGAGCAGCAGCAGCATCACGACCTGGACCGCCATCTCGAGGAAGGAGTCCATCCCCGGAGACGACCATCCAGCCGCCCGCCACTGCTGCAATCCAGAGTCTTCACCGCCCGGCACGAGAGGAAGGAAGCCAGAACGGGAGGAAGGACGTCGGCAGGAGAGTCTTCGCCGTCCAGTCGCCGTCCGCCGTCGAGCAGGCACGGGAGGAAGGACGACAGAACGAGAGGAAGGCCGCCGGCATCGAGTCTACGTGCCAGCGAGGTTACCTTGCGTTTGGAAGTGAGAGAGAGAGCGAGAGAGAGAGAGAGAGAGAGAGAGACGAGAGTGTCGGTGTGTGGTGCGGGCGCACTCCACGACGTCATCTGCGCGAGGCGTCGAGCCAGCGCTCGCGAGTGTGTGTGTGTGTGAGAGAGAGAGAGCGAAGACGCGAAGAAAGCGCGGGAAAGCTGTGCTCGTGTAGCAGCAGGACGGGCTTGCCGCCAACGTCGGGCATAGCCTGCGCGCGAAGTAGCGAGAACCAGAGAGAGAGAGAGAGAGAAAGAGAGAGAGAGAGAGAGAAAGAGAGAGAGAGAGAGAGAGAGAGAGAGAGAGAGAGAGAGAGAGAGAGAAGGTCAGCTGTGTTCAGAGGTGAGAACCTTAGGACTATAGCGTGGCAGAGTGTGTGTGTGCGGAGTGTGCGAGTATCTGCGGGCCTTGCGTGGCTACCTTGCGTGGGCGGCTATGGCCACCACGTTGTAGGGAAGGGCTGGGCGAAATACATGTGCAGAAAAGTGAATAAAGTGGTGTTTGTGTTTGACTTCTTTCCTGTTTTCCACCTCTCCCTAGCGTACTCCCATACGTCAGCGATCGCGTGTAAAATCCCGCGAAATAAAGAAATCCTAGTGCCTACGGAGGCGCTAGGTGTTGCGCACCTGTGTTGGGAGGCAGAGGAGAAGAGTAAGCAGTTGGGAGGGGGAAGCTACTCGCGACGATGAGTAGAGGCGTATGGCGCGCGCGTGTGTGTGTGATGCGATTGTATGCGTTACAAACTATTATTTCCCGTAAAGATGTACGAATAAATTATGGCGAAGTGTTAATGGAAAGAGTGTGCGATTGTGAGTATGGAAATAATATTTGTAAGAGAAATCTTATGTCAGTAAATCTACAGAAATCATGTAAAGTATGCAAGTATGTGGTGCGCATGTGCGAGAAACTCCGCGAGGTGACGCGACACGAGTTGACGAGTAGACTCGTTGACTTGTATTCCAGAGAGAGAGAGACCAGCTAACACCTTCCGGTTATTACTACGTTTAGAGAGAGAGTTTTGTTAGTTTTTTCTCTTTCGCGCGACTTTACAGAGAACGAGACTTCGCAGAACTAGAGGAAGGACGTTGTTGCTGAAATCCCGAAGGTAGTGTGGTACCGAGAGTTTGTTTTGTAAGAATAATAAATCGTTCCGTCGGGAAGAGCCGAACTGAGAGTCTAGCCGTGAAATAGTCGGAGTCTTGCCTTGTGGCATTGTTGTAAAAATATTGTCGTCGGGCTAACTAAGTGAGTGCGAGTGTTAAGATTGTTGGATTGAGTGATAAACGCGGATTGCGGCGTAACGAGCGAAATATTCCAGTCGGTTGTAGTTTGTGAATACGTCGAGAAGTGATTGTAAAAATATTGAAAGCCGGATTACAGTCGGAAGGTTAATAGAATAAAGATACTAAATATTATGTGTTAAACGAGAGTGAGGTTATTTTTCCCGATTTCCCACGACCGAATCTCCTCCGGGATAAGATCTTAAAATTAGCCGGACACGTGAGAGTGGTAGAGTTTTCGGGCAAATACTTCCGACCTGGCGCCGCATACAAATTTCGTTCGGAGTCCGAGTAGATTATTAACGTATTAACGAGTGTGGCCGCGAGTAATTAGGCTTAAGAATCCACATCGTTACAAAGGGATGATCAGTTTCGTAAATCAGGCTTAGCCTCAATAAAACATCTCGTTAATCAGATACTTAAGATTTTTTTTATACATAAGATTTGTTCAAAATTTATCTCTCTACGAAATTACAGTAGAATCTTGATAAAAAAAAAACCTTTTCATCAAATATGACATTACAATGATTAAAAGAAGCATCTCCGTGGTCAAATCCAATAGGCTTTCGCCTTAGGTATAATACTTTCTTTAAAACTATTTATACTCCGCGATAGCCTAAAAAGTTTGATTTGTTGAAACCAGTATAACTCAAAAACTGAATTGGAAACGCATAAAAAAATTATGGTAATTAAGCATGATATTAACTATTTTCTGCATAAGTATCGAGTTATTTCACTAATTATTTCCTGAGGGTAATAAAAAAAAAAGTTTTTCCACAGACCACGATAACGGTTGAAAAACCGCTGTCAATTCTTTGGCACGTAGTTTTCTTTAACCTAATGTATTACTCTTATACGAAAATCGTGTTTACCTATATAGGATTGTATTGCTTATAAAAGAATTCCATTACTTATGAAAGTTTTATATCATTCAAATCGTGTTTTTTAGTACTCGATCTATTTCTTGTGATCAAATCAATGATAGCACTTGAAACTTATAGCAAAAATTGTTCTTATGAGAAAAAATAAATTTTGAAAGTGTATAACTTTCTTACTACGGTGATACGAGTGAAACCCAACAAAATATTCTCAAACAAAAATTATTGTCTAACTCCTCTTAGCTCCTGGTATGCGAGATTCAAAGACGAGTTTCTTCTAATAATATTATAAAGCGTTTCGTCCTAGACTGTTGGACTGGACTCCTCAGTAAGGATCCAACAGTCCTCCTTAGACATTTTCAAGTTATACACTTTCAAAAATTTTTTTTTCTCTGTAAATTCACGAGTGTTAGATATATACTTAGTTCTTATGAGTTTCTATCACTATATCTTTTTTAAAGGTTTTGTTGTTTACTAATTAAGTTTTAACGTTTCCAATAAATTAAAATAAAACAAATTATCAAATATCTTAAAATCTAAATAAGTTGAGGTGCAGCCCAAAGAAAGGGATCTGGATACTACAAATGTTTAGCTAAATTGAAATTTTTAACATAATTCATGCCTTTTTATTCCAGTTATCGTGTATCACATAAAAGCGTATTTTTGTTCAGTATTTCATCTATTTCTCGGGAAGAAATTAATGAAATCGCTTAAAATTTATACTGTGAATTGTTCTTATTACTTACTATCACTATATCCTCTTTAAAATGGTTTCACTGTTTATTTAACCAGTTATATCGTTTTGAAAAGAAGTCAGTGTTTCGTGATTAAATAAAATGACAATCGATAATCTGAAATAGCACGGTAAAAATGTAGTTAATTTTGTGTTTTCAAAGACATAGTCATTGAATTAATTAGATAAACATTATCAATGACTATCATAGAAAAAACTAAATTCTCAAAATCTAAAAATCAATGTAAAAATAAAATAACGTCAAAAATAAAATACAAACGGACATTTTTCCCACTATTTTACCGTAGAAATAAAGAGAATCAGCTGCGATGTATTATAATTAACTGAGTAGAAGCTGAGATACAGGCATGCGCGCGCACACACTCACGCACACACACACACACACATCCATACGGACATTTTCTAAAAATCCTTCAAACGCATTTCCAACATGTTTTTATGAAAACTGTCAAATTTACTAGTACAAAGCTTCCTTAAGAAGGAAGCAAGAGTCAGATTCATATTAAAAATTTGGATTCAGACAGATATTGTTAGTGCCTTGATTCCTTTCTTCGGGCTACTAATTAGCTCCAATATATCTTAAGATATTTAAAATTTAATTTATTTTAAAAAACTTTTGAATTTGTTATAATTTTAGAACTAAACTGCGGAACTTTTTAAACAAAATCATGATGATTGAGCAATATAAAAACTTCTTTCTATACAAATATCGAGTTATTTTATTAATTATTTTGTAATAAATTTGATTACTGAAAAATAAGGTTATCGTGATCATGCAGATTATTAAATGAAATTAAATTATACACATCACTATCGATAATTGATTAGAGATAATTGTACCTATCAAACCCTTTGTAGAATTATATGTGAGTTAAAAACAATTCTATTATTATAGCAATACATAAGGTTAAAGGAAACTATGTGCCAAAAAATTGGCAGTGATTTTTTGTAAATAACAATAAATAAAGGCACTGTAACGTGTCGACTTTGAAAATTTTTGATCAATTTTCCAACTAATATGTGAACATATTTACTAGGTAAAACATTACATTATTATCAATATTTACATTAAAAAAAACTTACAATTCCGAGATTCCGCCAATCCAGTAAGTCACTTAAGCGTTCAGTTCGATTCCGCTGTATAATTCTTTGACGTCTATTTAAACGGCAAAAATCAAACATATATTGAGCAAGTTGTTGAACACTTGCTTCTAAACTGATAAATCTCCGATCAACTATGTAAATTCCATAACTCATCGGATCAGCCACATGTTCTTGCATAAAACATCCAAATCCTGAAAGATTTGTAGTTATACTCGGTATTCCCATGACTGTACATTCAGCTGGAGTATATCCCCATGGCTCATAATATGAAGGGAAAACTCCTAGATGACAGCCGCGAACAAATTCTTCATAGTCTAATCCAAAAAGTGGATTAGTGGATGACAAAAATTCTGGATGAAATACCACCTATTAAAAATAAACGCATTTTAAATTCTAAATAAATAATGGAAAATTAGTAGAGATACAGTTCGATTAACTTTTAATACCTATTCACAAGATCATATCAATACTTAAATAAAAAAACCGCAGCCAATTCATTGGCACGTAGCTTCTAAATAACTAAACTAAATGTATAGCTCCAATACAAAAAAATATTGTTTTAATATATATTACAAGCAAAAAACGCTCGCTTCACTCGTGATTATCATATTTTGTTGTAAAGCATGTTACGGAATATTTAGAAATTATATTCATTTGGATAAATGTGGGAATGAAGGATTCGTGGTGCAGGATTTTCATAAGAGAGTCTCGAATACTAGGTTAATGTTTAATCGTATATTGAAATGTCTAGGGTAATAGTAAATACATAGAGCATGAAGCTCCGACTATGGCTCGGTAAAGACTGACCTCGGAAGCCTCGGCAGGGCTACTTATAGGGCCAGGGGCTGACGGTACCTCCGTCCTCCCCTTCTACCCTCCCTCTCAACCGTCGGGCTGGTTACAATCACAACCCCCGCCACCCATCAAAAAACAAAACTACCCTCGGAACTAATGTACCTTATTACCGAGAAAAACAAACTGCGCAAGCTTTGGCAAACAACTAGGAACCCCAAGCTTAAAACGGAACTAAACGCGATGACCAAAGAAGTAAGCGCCCTTGTTTCTGAGCATCGTAATAATGAATTCAAAGGTTTCATTGCCGAAGCCGAACAAAATCCTAAGAAAGCTTGGTCGGTCGTGAAAAAACTCAGAAACAAGAGGCCTTCTCTCCCCCCTCTAAAACAAGGTAACAACTCTTTCTCTCTCGACTCAGACAAGGCCGAGATTTTTGCAACCTCGCTACAACAGCAATGCTCTCCCATCCCGAATCCGGATGACTTAATGGAGACCCACGCTAGCGTAACCGAGGCTGTAAACCTACAACTTCTAGATAACCCCGAATTTGCACACACAACACCTCAAGAAATCAGCGCAATCGTACGCAACCTAAAAAACCGAAAAGCTCCGGGCAAAGATGGAGTTACTAATAGCGTTCTAAAAATCCTCCCCAGAAAACATCTAGTTGCAATTTGCAACATTGCAAATGCTTCCATGCGACTGCAATATTATCCAGCAGTTTGGAAAGAAGCTACCGTAATCTGCCTCACGCAACAAGGAAAACCCCTCACATCCGCGTCCAGCTACAGACCAATCAGCCTCTTACCATCTCTCAGTAAAATCATTGAAAGCGTTCTTCTCACTCGTCTGAACAAACATATAGACGAAAACAATATCCTGCCAGACGCCCAACACGGCTTCAGAGCTAGGCACTCTTCCGCACATCAACTCATGAGAGTTTCCGAACACATCGCAGACAGCCTCAATAAAAGACACTACACAGCCATGGCCCTCCTCGACGTGCAACAGGCCTTCGACAAGGTCTGGCACGACGGTCTCATCCATAAATTGATAGAGCTTAAATTTCCGCATTACCTCATAGGTACAATCAAATCTTTCCTCTCCGAACGATCACTAAGGGTTAGAGTAGGAAACTCCCTGTCCAGCAGTAAACCCATCACTGCAGGTGTCCCACAAGGGTCTAAACTGTCCCCCACACTCTTCAACGTATTCGGCTATGACATACCTCAAGATAAAGGTATTATCACTGCAATTTACGCAGATGACATAGCCGTCATGCGCCCAACAAAACAACTCTTCTTTTACACAACCCTGCTAAACAAACACATTTCCAAACTCATCGACTGGTATACTCACTGGAGATTATCCATTAATGAGTCAAAATCTGTTGCCATCCTCTTCTCAAGAAGAAACAAAACCCCACACACGGGCATCAAAATAAAAGGTCTCACCCTCAAATGGAGCAATTCTGCTAAATATCTAGGAGTCACTCTAGACCGCAAACTCTCCTGGGCCAAACATATCAAACTCACCCGAGCCAAAGCCTTCGGTGCTTTCATCCAACTTAAACCCTTCTTTAGTAACAAAGCAGTTTCTCACAAAACCAAACTCCGAGCTTTCTCAGCTATCATCAGGAGTATCTAAACCTACGCCATACCCATTTGGGGAGCAGCTGGTAAATCTCGCCTAAAACCCATCGAAGGCTCTTTCTTTAAGATGCTCAGGTCCATCCTCGACTTCCCCTGGTTCATTAGGAACAAACAGATCCTGAAAGAAATTTCATTTACTTCCCCCTCTCAAGCGGCCCCTGTTTTCGCAGCCAAACTTCGTGAATCTATGAGAAATCACCGGAACCCTACCATCGTGGCATCCGCATCATACTCATCAAAGTCATTTGACTGGGTGAAACGCCCCTGCTCTATTTTAGAGCCTCCCACCGCTTAATAGCCTTTCCGCAATCCTCCGCGACACTTACACCAATACACCCGCACGTCCCCATCTACTCATTCTCCACAGCGTGCGCACACTGACACAATCACAGATACACTCAAATTCCTCACCTCTCTTCTAAAGGCTTCACCGCCACTCAATTCGAGCTTCGCTACTTTAGCATCACAGTCCCCTCTTCACAACCCTAATCACAGTCCCCTCTTCACAACCCTATGAGAAGTGTGGTGACTCTCAAAACCCCGCAGCAAATCACTCTCTTTATTCTTCATTCTAACTCTCACTTCCTTTCTTCTTCTGGGCGTATAACCTCCGGGTTGGTCCCCCGAGGAGGTGTTTTTAGTCGGTAGGCATCACTGCACTGTGATGAATCCGACACTACCTTCACTTCCATCTCGAAGGTGNCTCCCCCCTCAAAAAAAAAAAAAAAAAAGCTCCCGGCGTCATTCGCTCGAGAGAGCTCGAACAGGATGGAGCACTAAGTCTCCTGACTAAGTAGAAATTTCTCGTAGCTACTTTTTTTTGGCGTGCGAGTCGAGAGACTTCGGCAATATGTCCGTTGTCTTGTACTCAGCGTTCTTAAAGCAAATAAAATTTCAGTTGTATATAAACGTAGGAACAATAAACTATTTGTTCACATATAATATATATATATATATATATATATAATTTTTGTATTTTTTTCTTGGTATTATTTATTTTATTAAAACAAAATAATTATTATATCGCAATAAAATTCAAGTCTAAATGGTTTTCAAAAAGTTTAAAATGATTATTGCAATATTCTTCAACTTTGCGTAATATAAATTTTTTTCCCCTGCCCTCGGGGGTAACAAAGCGGTATCCTATCTTTAAGTAAATTACACAGGGATCATTTTCACCGAAAAAAAATTATTTTCCGTACATAGCCTATCTAATCACGAATTTGTACCATTTTAAGGCATTGGCCCCACTGTGCGCCGTCGGGCCGCCAGACGGCGACCGGTTTTCCCCAAACCTTCATTAGTACTTGGCTGCCGCTTTATTGCTTTGTTTATGCGTCGGACGTCGATGTTCGAGGAAAAATGCGTGATGATCGAATGGTTGGTATATCGTTCCTCCAAAATGTATGCATGACAAAGCCTTCGATGTTACTACCGAGAAGATGTAACCGAAATGCGTCGAATGCAGCAGGATACTACATGAAAAATTTTTTTAATTGAATATTCTGGATTTTTTGATACAGAGGGTTTGTTTAGAATTTATTTATCCACAAATTTACCGTAGAATATCGATGAAAAAACCTTTCTATCAAATATGGCATTGCAATAATAGAAAAACCGCTGCCAAGTCTTTGGCACGTAGCTTCCTCCTTTTCCGATTTTTGATATTGTTTTAAATGTAATATTACGCACGCACGCGCACACACACACACACAGACAAAACCATCTGCACGGACATTTTATAAAACCATGAAAGCTCTCAAAATATACTAAGCTTTAATTATCAAATTATATGGTTTAACAAAAATAATAATGTTCAGTCACACAGAGTATACAGGGTGAGAGTTGAAGTATTTGAATCTTAATATCTTTTAAACTAAAAGGTTTCATAAGCTACAAAAAGAACCTAGCCGAAGTGATCAAAAGATCAATCTTTTCCTAAAATTTCAACTCAATTTAAACCTTTTTACTCCCGTAATCGTACGACATAAAAAAACCATTTTTTTTAGTTTTTGATTTTTATCTCAAAAACTAGTCGCCAAAATTGCTTAAAATTTTTACAACTAGTAGATATCGTTGTTTTTTATTGTCATGAATTTTTTCAAAACATTTAACTATTTATTTTTTGAGTTATATATGTTTATCGAAAAATTACCTTTTATATCATAAAAAATGAACAGATCAGTCAATCTAGAAAATCTTGCGGGAAAAAGTAGACAAATTTATGTTCTTTTAGATACACTATTGTTGAATATATTGTATAAATCATATCATTATAAAAAAGCAAAAATATTTTTTCAAAAATAGAAAAATGGCTATAATATGGCCATAAAATGGTCAGAATCATAAAACAAAAAATGACCTAAATTCAGAATTAGAAAAAATATATGCATGTCAAATTTTATTACGATCCGTCGCATGGTTCCAAAATTATGGCGGTATACGTACACACACACACACACACACACACACACACACACACAGAGCCATCCGCACGGACATTTTCTAAAAACGTATGATTCGTACTCCAAACACCTCCAAATGCGTTTCCACGAAGTATTAGCAAACTGAAAATTTTACTATTACAAAGCTTCCTCTTGAGGAGGAAGCAAAATACACTTTCGTGGTCAAATCCAATAGGCTTTCGCCTCGGGTATAATAGTTTATTTACAACTATTTATACGCGGCGAGTCCCTAAAAGCCGCTGCCAATTGTTTAGTACGTAACGTCCTTCAACATTATTTATTGCTATAACATCAAAAAGTTTTTACTCCATACATAATTATATACATTTTTTTTTACTTTTCTGTTTGATGTATAACAGTATATTGTGTCCCAAGGGCGTAAAGTGGGCTTTTTTAGACCAAGTGTGGAGTTTGAAGTACGAGTCAAGGCGACTAAGCTCAAGCCGAAGGCAAGAGGGTATACAAGCCGCAGACGAGTACTGCAAACACACGAGGTCAAAAAGCCCACTTTGACCTTGGTGCACACCATATTTTTTGTGACGCGCGGACGTATTTTCGAGTTCTTTTCGTGCGTGTTAAGGAGGTTCACCACCGACAGTCCCTGCCAAAAGTTCTGCTCGCTGCTGCGCTCTCTCCGCATGGCGTCCCCCTCTCCGCAGCGCAGAGAGTTTTGAACGCGCCTCTCCCGGCCGCACGCACACATCGTTAGGCGCGCCGTGTCGGTGAGCGAGAGACTCACACGTACACGCCGGCGGCGCTAGATGCGTGCGCGTACGGCTGACGACAGCCTACTTTAGATTACAATAACTCGGGAACTAGACGTCAGATCATTGCTCACGAGGTCTCAAAAGATTCGTAATATCGTCCTTAACCTTACTATAGTTTTTCAACAAGATCGTAAGAAGCGTTCGGCTATAATCAACGAAAATGTACGTTTCGCGCGGGCCCAGCATAGGGATCGCGTGTTAAACGCCCGAACTTTGAGGCTTCATATCTCAGCTTCTAGACGTCAGATCGATCTGAAATTTTAGGTGTGTATGGACAAAATCATTACGAAGCAGTGTGCAAAGAAAATTAATTTAGTGGTGAACCTCCTTAAGCGGGGCTTATGTGGCTATTTTTTATCACAGCAACCACGCTCTTGTTCAATCATTATCTAAAGGTAAATAAACAAATAACGTAAAGTCATCAAAATCAACTTAATTTTTAAATTACGAAAAAAAATTTAGCGGGCAAAAAAGTTTTTTTGACCTAAAATTAGGGATAAAAGTAGTCGTTTTCCGACCGGCGGGCGAAAAAATGCAGCAGAGGGCGCAAAAGTACTTTTGCGCCCGCTACTAAATTCATTGACAAATCTTCTAAAAACGCTTAAATACTCAAAAAACGCGAAAATACGTGCATAAGTTACAAAAAATATGGTGTGCACCAAGGGCTAAGTGGGCTTTTTCGCCTCGTGTGGTTGCAGTACTCGTCTGCGGCTCGTATACGCCCTCGCCTTCGGCTCGGACTAACTCGCCTTGACTCGTACTGCAACATCTATGGTCGGCCTAAAAAAGCACACTTTACACTCTTGGTNAAAAATATTTTTTTTGCCCGCCAGTCAAAAAAGAGTCAATTTAGGCCCAATTATTAGGTACGAAAAACGCGAAAATCGTTCGCGTGCTACAAGAAGTTATTTTTTTTTTTTAAGACATGCACAATTTTCGCGTTTTTTGTACCTATTAGCGGGCGCAAAGTACCACTTTTTTTACCGGCGGGCAAAAAAGTGAGCAGCGGGCAAAAAAAGTGAGCAGCGGGCAAAAAAATGATTTCTGTTAAACAACTGAACTTTCTTTTTATGTATTAGAACTTCATAGAAACATGTTTTTAGATGTTAAAAGTTCGAATTACCTGTTTTTAGGAAATATCCGTATGGATGTGTGTGTGTGTGTGTGTGTGTGTGTGTGTGTGTGTGTGNTACACTGTGTGTGTGTGTGTGTGTGTGTGTGTGTGTGTGTGTGTGTGTGTGTGTGTTTGTAAGGACGTCATTCCTTTTTACTAACATAAACAACCACTGTGATATTTTTATGATGGATACGTCCTTTGTCTACAGCTATTACTAGTTATTTGAATCATTTCTGAGGGTTTTTCACTACTAGTGTCCCATAAAAACAAAAAACAAAGGCCTCTGCCATTCTGGCTCTTGTACAGGTACTTTTGCACTATAAAAAGGTATCTTTTCACCGTACGAAAGTAGTCGGAGTCCGGATCAAACCCTTCGATTATCACATTTTAAGGTTTAAAATGCAAATAAGGTAGCCTAAACATGTATATATGACTTTAAAAGTAAATTTATTGAAAAATTTAGAAAATTTAACAAAAAAAGTATCAGGGTAGTTTTAGTTAAAAATGCATCCATTATGAGCTATAAATCATTGAAAATAGGCAAAAAATGCAAAAATCGCTTAAAACACCAACTTTGACCAGCTATAACTTGAAGCCAAGTGAAGGGATTGCGCTGAAAATTTTTTTGGGAGCCACGGGCATCCTAAAGAACATACATATACAGTTTGGATCAAAAAAAATTTTTTCATCTTCGATTTGACAGAGAACCACCCATATATATATATATATATATATATGTGTGTGTGTATATATATATACATATATATTCAAAATTAAACGATTGAATCTGCAATTTCGCTATTTTGGAGATTTTGATCGAATCTTTCTGATTATTATATATCTTTTGCTATATGAAAATCGCTTTTACGGCAAAATAATTTAACTTGGAAATATTTAAAATAGCATTCACATACTGTATTTTAAAACAATATTTTTTTATTGGATCAATAAATTTCATTGGAGGAAGCTACGTGCCAATGAATTGGTAGCGGTTTTTAGTTCATAATATAACTTAACTGTGAGTCGAGTATGCCCTTCAATAAACTAAAAAGAATTTGTATCTTTATTATGATATATACTAAACTTGACTTTGATTGAACTCAGTTTTTTTTATTTTTAATTTCGTTGCAGAATATATCTGTTAAGATTTGAAAGTATGTACGCGATCATTTTTATGTATTCCAATTATTTATATGTACGCCGATTCACTGTCTATGTACATGCAATATTTCAGACGTAGAATCACACGCTATTTTAGATATTTCGAAGGATTTGCATCTTAGGCTTATGCCGTATGTCTAAACAATTGTAAAAGTACCATTAGGCTCATTCCGAAAACTCTGAATTGGCGTCTGTCGCCACGTTCTTATAGTAGTTTACAGCTACTTTCTTCGTAGCGCTGGCATTATGCATGGTTCTTACGGAAAATCATTGTTACACGATCAAAACCGTACGCAACCGGTAGACCAGCTCCACCCTTGGCCGCTAGCGTCCCTTACGCAGGTATACCAATTTCAGGTATACTCTCGGAAATCCCTTCCCTTGTCTTTGGATCCTTGATCCTTCCGCTAGAGGGCTGATCCATAGATAAAAAAGTCATGACCGGATGTTGTTAAGCCAAGATAGACGTTATGTGATTAGCTCATGTAGTGCGCATGCGTCTAAGTCAGGAAATCTGAACGTCTTCTAGGTTAGGGTGCGAAACGCACGCTATTCAAACTCTAGTACTATAAAGTCTGCATGATCTCTAGTATCAGGTTAGTTATATTCAAACTAACTGTAACGATGTGGATTTTTGGGGAGAAAACCCCGTCACCACTCTCGTTAATATTCACGATTGCTGAAGGCACTTTTTTATATCCCGATCGAATTTGTTAATGGCGCCAGGTCGGAGATACGCACCTATGCACAACTGCTCTATTCGGGTTTCCGGCTAGACTAGACTCCCTCTCTCTGAGGAGATTCGGTCGAGGAAAAAGGGAAAATAACAACACTCACAATTAGCGACACTCTCTTAATTTAATTTGTTACTAAAATCCGGCAGTAATTTACTCGACTGAGAGAAAGAATTCCGACTACTATGCTTACAATCACGAATAACCCCGCGTCGATATTTACAAAACCTCTATTAAAAATCTCACTCAACTCTCGCACTACAAATTTCGGGCTACGGTTAATAACCGACAAACAAATGCCACGAGGCAGCAACTCTGACGATCAACCTTTTCCGGCTTATTTTGTCGCTCGCGATTAATCGAGATTACTCTCAATTCCACGACTACCTTTTCTTTTTACTCAGCTTCAACCTCCTTCCTCTCGTTCGGATGCTGGCTCGTTCTCTGTGAAAACGCGCGAAAAACAACTATCGATAACTCAATTACACCAAAACCGGAGGGCTGTTGATCAGGCTGCTGCTCAGAACAAAAAGAACGAGTCTTCCTCTCGACTCGTGTCGCGTCGCCTCGCATAGATTCTCACGCATGCGCACTACATACATCCATACTTTACATCGTGATTACACGCTTTCTGGCAGAACATTCTTCTTATAACTATTAATTACATTTTTCCTTACTTCTTGATCGCATAGTTAGCATACTCTCATAATTTTACTCTTTATTTCACAACGCCGAATTTAACAACACAGGCACACTCGGTCTCACACATACAATCTCGCGACATACACCAGCGCTCGCCGCTGCGAGGAGTTCTCCCCCTCCCAACTGCCTACTCTTCTCTCGTCTCGCGCGGCCCCGGTGATGCCTGCACTGCTCTGGCTTGATGTGCGTGTGTGTGCTTGAGCTGGTAGTGGTGCGGCGGGCTGCTACGTACTTCTCTCTCTCTCTATCTCCCGGCTGCTACTCGGCTGTTTCTCGGCTCTCTCTCTGTTCTACAATGCATATCACCCAATATAAGTATTTATTACTGGTGATGCAGTCCAGACAGAGTCATGGAGAAAGAGAGAGAGAGAGAGAGAGAGGACTATTTACTGTTTAGACGGTCACCCCGTCGCATTCCCCCTCCCAAAACTAAACATCCCCTGAATGTTCAGTTTTCTCTCACTAAATAAAAAAAAACAAGTCACTCTCTCTATCTCTCCTTCTCCAAACTACAGTCTTGGAACTGCAGGGCTGTAAGAATTATATGATTAGCTTAAATTAAGGTTACGGGTGTAAGTAGATCATTGGGTGGATACCCGGAATAGAACAAGGATACTCACTCTCACGGCTGCAAATTGGCTCCTCATCCGGCTGCGATGACGACCTCCCTCTCTAGTCCCTCTTCGGGCTCCTTCTCGACTTCCTGGGCTGGGTCTGGCAGAAGGTGCGTCTCAGGATGGACTCTCTGATGTCCTGCGGCAAATCTCGGACTTCGTCCATCAACCGCAGGGTCTCGGCCACCGCTTCGGTGACGCCGCGGGTCGGAGATTCCTCCCGAGACGATACTTCACCCCTGGGCGAAGTCGATGGGGTGCTCGTCGGGCTCCCGCCCTCAGCCACAGCATAGGGCGTCTCTCGACGTCGACCTCGACCACTAGTAGGGCTACGAGGGCTGCGTTCCGTGGCCTTAGAAGGTGCGGGGCGCTCCCAACTCGGCCGGCTCTCCTCCACTACGCTGACCCTCTCACCCGTTCCAGTCGGTTGTAGCTGATGGTCGGGGCGAGTGGTCGTGCGACTGCCCTCTTCCACCTTGGTGCTGCTCCTCGCCTCGTCTGCTCGACTGCGACTGCTGGCTCTAGCGCGGCTAGGCCCACATCCTCCCTCCTGGCTCTCCGCGTACCGATCTCGGCACCGCGGGCATGTCCTCAGGTCCACTCCGAATCGGCCGCAGTTGAGGCAGATCTTCCCCTCTCGCGGCACCGGGCACTGGAAGACTGTGTGACCCCTCTTCCAGCAATTGAAGCAGTGGTACGGGGGTGGGTCGAGCTCCGGGTCCGTGGGTATTGGTGTTAACCCACTGAAACGCAACCCCGAAAGCTTAACCTTCAACGGCGGCCCTTCTCTCTTCTCCACCCTCGGCTGCTGCAATTGCTTCTGGCTGCAACTTCTTTCCCGGCGTAGATTTCCTCCCCCATCACGCCAGCTCCTTCACAGCTTCTCGGCTTGCCCGTTCCTCTGCGCTCTCCAGACGCTTCCACGCGGGGACTCTCGCCGCTGGTTAGCTGCCCTTGCTCGTGGTGGTGTTGGCGGGCGCAGGGGCGAAGGACACTGATGCCACCTCCATTGGCTCGGGCTCCTGGGCTGGTGGGCCTCCCACGGAAGAGACGAGCCTCAGCGGTTCGACCTCACCTTCGTCGTCCGAGACGGCCAGTAGCTCGTACTCACGCCGCTCTTCCTCCTCTCTCTCTCGGCGACGAGCGGCGGCTCGAACTCGGAGCTCCCGATGAAGAGCCTCTTCTCCCTTCGGGCCATCCGGGTGGCGATCGCACTGGTGTCTCGTTGACCACTGCGGGGGCACAAAATTCGGCGACACGGCTGAAAAGTCCGGCGGTATAAACTCCCCCTCGGCGACGTGGCGTGACTTAGTCACGGCACTCCGGGAGCGAGTCGGGCGATGCATCTTTTCCTGCAAGTCACAAAATTATAAGTACAAATTCTACGAGCTTCGGACAACACAATTTTCCTCTACACCATCACCAATACGAACCACATTTATTTTGCTCCTGGAATGACGGTAGGTCCCTCAACAGGCTGGCTTCCGCTACTGGCTTCTAGGATCAGGGCTGGGATTGTTAGATTTGGAATTACGCGGCGGTAAATATCTCTTTAAATCTGACACATGCACTTTCGCGATTTTCCGACTATCACCCCCCTCGGCTTCCAATATATATACGGTAGGAGATTTCTGCTCGGTAATTTGAAAGGGTCCTTCGAACTTCGGGGCTAGTTTGGCAGAGAAACTCTCGGCGGCTTTTGAAAGGTAATGGGTTCGTCTCAAGACAAGATCTCCGACAGAAAAATTGGCTATACGGCGACCTCGATTATATTCTCTCCCCTGCTTGTCTCTCGCATTATCTATGAATTTAGCAACGAGTTCTCGTAGGGCATCTAAGCGCTTCATACGGTCTTCCCATACTTTAGGGTCCAACTGCAACTTAGGTCCCCTGTTCTCTATTTCTCGGCGCAAGCTTTTAACTGGCGTGGGGTGTCGACCGTAGTTCAAGAAGGCTGGGGATGTTTTAAGAGTCGACTGCACGGCCGTATTCATGGCGTGACGAAGTTCATGAACATGTTTGTCCCAGTCTCGATGATTCTCGGCGAACATAGCTATCATGGTCTTAAGTGTTCGATTACTCCTCTCTACGGGATTGGCTTGAGGGTGATATGGTGGTGAAGTAACGTGCGTCACTCCATACTCCTTCAGCGCCTCGGCGACATTCTTGTTGATAAATTCGGTTCCGTTATCAGTCAAGAGATACTCTGGCGTCTCCCATCGAAATAATACTAACTCTTCGAATGCTCTGGCGACTGATTTCCCGTCCGCTTTACGTAGTGGCTTGACTTCCACCCAACGGGTAAAGAGGTCTTGAAAAACCAGCAGGTATTTGTTCTGACTCTTACTTCTCGGAAACTCCATCATGTCGGCTGCGACTACAGTCCACGGCTGCTCAACGACTCTCTTCCCTATAAGGCCTTGCGGCCCTTGCTGTGAGACTTTATATTGCTGGCACGTCTGACAGGACGTCACGAAGGCGTGTACGTCATGATACATTCCCGGCCAAAAATATTCTCTGGCTATTCTGTCGTAGGTCTTCTCGACCCCTAAATGTCCGGCAGTGATTTCTCCGTGCGCCACGTTCATGACTCTCTCACGCTGCTCGGCTGGTATCACTAGTTTCCAAGCCTCGTCGCTGTAAGTAATGGGATCTAATAGCGGATCTCTTTTATATCTGTACAATTTCTCGTCCTCTACTCGCCACTGCGAGAATTTGCTCGGCGACTCCTTCACTTCTTTCAATCGTCTGGCGTACCACGGATCGGAAATCTCGGCTACGGCTGCTAATTCTTGCTCAAACATTCTTGACAAGGCGTCGGGCACTTTATGGTTCGCACCCTTACGATGCACGATGTCGAAGTCCCACTGCTGTATTTCAAGGGCCCATCTGGCCAGTCTTCCACTTGGTTCTTTTAATGATCGAAGCCAGCGTAATGCACTGTGGTCTGTTATGACTGTGAAATGGTACCCTTCTACGTATGGTCGCAACTTTTTGATTGCCCATACTAACGCCAAACATTCCTTCTCGGTAGTAGTGTAGTTTTTCTCGGCTGGAGTTAATACACGGCTGATATAGACAATCGGGTGTTCCCCGTCTTCAAATTCCTGCGTTAGCACGGCTCCTATTGCGTAGTTGCTGGCATCACATTGGATACAGAATGGCCTTTCAAAGTCTGGCCTCGCTAGTACTGGCGCCACTGTTAGAGCTTTCTTGAGCTTTTCGAATGCTTCTTGCTGCTCATCTCCCCATGACCACGCTTGGTCTTTTCGTAAGAGCTTTACCAACGGAATTTTCGTTTCGGAGCTATTTTCTATGAATCTGGCGTACCATCCGATCATTCCTAGGACTCTTCTTAACTCTTTGACGTTTCGTGGAGCTGGGCAGTTTAACACTGGCGCAACCTTGTCTGGATCCGTCCTTAAACCATCTTTATCCAATATGAAGCCCAGGTATTTAATCTGGCTCACGCAAAAATCACACTTCTGGGGATTAATCGTCAAACCGGCTGATACTAACTTTTCCAACACATACTTAATCTTAATTTTATGCTCCTCAAATGTGTCGGTGGCGATAACGATATCGTCTAAATAACCAAAGATTTGCGGTGCGTCTTCTGGGCCAAACAGTGAGTCAACTAGCCGTTGCAGGGTCATTGGTGCGTTAATGAGGCCGAACGGCATTCTGGTAAATTGCCAGAGACCATATCCCGGTACAGCGAAGGCTGTATACTTCCTGCTGCTTTCTTCCATCTTCACTTGAAAGTAAGCTTGGCGGAGGTCAATTTTGCTTAAGTATCGGGCACAACGGAGTCTATCTAGTATAGCGTCCATTTGAGGCAATTGATAACCGTCTTTCTTCGTGAATTTATTAATGTCCGTGAAGTCCACACACAGCCTCTCCTCATCTGTACCTTGCTTCGGCACCATGACCACTTGGCTGACAAAGTCACTGGCTGATCTCTCTATTATGCCTAGTTTCTCTAGCTTCCTGGCCTCCCTCTGAATCGACTCAATCTTTTTCGGCGATCTTCGGCGGAATTTCTGTCTTACTGGTGTGTCGCACGTCAATAGAATGTGATGCTCGGTGAGGTCCGTATACCCTAGAACGTCTGGCGAGTAATCTGGCAGAATTCCATGGACTATCTCTTCGATCTCTTTCCTTTCATCATCGTCTAATTCAGTAATTCCGGCACACTCGGCAAAGACTTTATCGTCATCCGACGGATTCTGGTTATTGAATCTACGCCATTTTCCAACATTCGCTCTCCACCAACCTCTATGATCTGTATCTATTTTAAAAGTCTCGCAAAAGTCTCTACCAATCACTACATCATGTCCAATCTCTTTGACTGCACGGGCTGTGATACTGGCATTTATTCCTTCTAATTCAAAATTTACGCGTAAGTTTCCCATTACAGGTGACACTTCGCCCGTGATTGCTTGAATAGAGGCTCTAGCAGTTGTCAGTCTATCTTCGAACCTTTTGGCTACTCTTGGTCCCACTAAGGTGATCATGGCGCCAGGATCGAAGAGAGCCCGATAAGCAGTTCCACCCATGACTATTTGCATGTAGTTCCTGTTGTCAGCAGTCACGGCCGCAGTGGAAGCGTGATTCTCATCTGCGCCGAGAGTCTGCGACAGCTGGCACCAGTAGTCTGAGTCAGAATCTGGCGGGATTGGCTCTCTCGTCTCTCTAACTATTTTCATCTCCGGCTGATTTTGCCCTCCGACCACTACTTCTTCCTCACATAGCTGATCGATCGTCCACGCGATCTTTCGCAACTTCCCAAAATCCTCTTCCTCCTCAACTAATTCCATAATCTTCTCTCGTGTCGACTGAACAGATGTATCTTCCCAAGTTTCTGAAACCTCTACGAGACTTGCTTCATCAGATTCATCAGACTGTTCAGGCTTCAACTCGAAAGTAACTCTCTTCTCTGGTCTCTCAAACTCCACTCTCACGAAATCTTCCTTCTCTTCGCCTGTTAACTTTCTCTCTTCGCCTGTTAACTTCCTCTCTTCTTCTCTATCCACTACTCTCTGTTTAACTCTACTCATACTCTCTCTTGAGAAGATAGCACCTTGATTTGGCGTGTAGTGCTCTAATTTAGATGCACCTTTGCCTAACGGGAATTTCCCTCGGTTAATCTTCCTGACTTCATCTGATAATGACTCCTCGGACTCGCTGCTCAGTTCCAGCGTTACCGGCGAGAATTCTTCCGACTTTTTTCGAGTTTCGAATTGGCTACTACTCTTGCTCCTCAGGGTTTGATTCCCCCTTTTGCGAGCTTCGTAGTCCTCTTCATCACTGGACGAGTCCTGAACTTTCGCCTCTGCTGATAACTTGCTATCCTCGGCTTCTTCACTACTTGTACTCTTACTGCTGATCCGCCAACGGGTTACGTTAGCATTCGGCAGTACTCTCTCACTCTTCTCTCGCGGCTTTAAATCTGGCTTAAGCGATGTGCTAGGCCAGCAGGTCATGCTAGCTGTCGCACTATGCTGATTCTTCATCTCCGGCGGCTCTAAACTCAGTAGTCCCTGACTACTCCCTCCCCCTCCCAAAACTGCAATCATTCCCTGCGAATTAGCCGGGGAATAACCAGTTTTCAACAACTCCGGCGAGGCCGTTACTACTGAACTGCGGATGGCGCCGGCCCCAGGGGCGCCCCCGCATTTCCATTTCCCAACATCGACCGAACTGATGCACAGTTTCCACAATTTTGGAACGTTACTCCTAGTTGGCCACAAACTTGGCATTGAATTTGGTTACGGCTACGCTGAGGGCAGAATGGTGATATGTGGCCTTGCTGCTGGCACGTATAACACACGATAGTCGGGCAGTTAGCGGCCCTATGACCGACCAATTGACAGTGATAGCAAACGCCGACGAATTTAGGTGTTTCACCGATAGCATTCTGTCTCGGTGTTTGGTTCTGGCTGGCAATAGCGCGGTCAGTACTGTCTGGTGGTGGTTGGTTCTGACTTTGGTGTGTACTGCTGCTCGGCTGCCATTTGGTTTTCCCATTCCTAGTCCGTTCGCCTCCACTGGTCTGGCTAGTATTTACTGGTTGCTCAGTTACGACCGTAGAACTCGCAGAAGATGCATTGGGTTGTTGCTTCTGCTTCCTATTTCTGTTTTTATAGTTGTGTGTGTTATTGGTATTGGCAACGTTATCTGCCATAACTCCGGCAACTTCGTCGATTTCTTTAGTGGCCGCAACTCTGGCTTTCGAAGCAGGTGACCAGGCGGCGGCTGGTAAACGACTTTTCTCAACGCTGGGTGGTGGTATATACCTGGAATCTTGCTCCATTTCCTCCTCAAGCGCCCTGCAATATTTTTTTACATCGTCGTAAGACTCTATTTTCTTCCTACGGATCACTCTACGGTACTCCGGCCTTAATCTTTCCGTCAGTAACTTTAATTGCTCTTTCAATTTCATTGGTTTCCTCAGGTGGGAAACTATGTACTTGAAATTCATGACGTACGTAGAAATCTTCTCCCCTTTTCCTTGCGTGCGCCTAAGCAATTCATCCATGACATCATTATCATTCATTTGGTTAATGAATTGTTGCCTAAAGGCTTTCTTAAAAGACTTCCAATCAGAGAGTTCTTTCTTCTCTGTCCGAAACCACATACTGGCTCTCTTAGACAGGGTGTGCGGGATCACGGCTAGAATCTCGTTGCTCCTAAGCCCCAGGCTCTCCTTGCATTCTGTAATTTGGGACAGGTATTCTTCAGGGTCATCCTTCGACTCCCCGGCAAATTTAATGTTCCAACCTTGCACGATTTGCAATTGGTAGAGTTGCCTGGCTGACTTATCTTCTCTACCCCGTCGCTTAGCCAATTTACCTTCACCTTCCGCCCGTCTGGAGGATCTCTTCTTGCGATTTTTAGCCTTCTTACTATCCTGGTTGTCTGAGTCCGAGCTCTCGGAGTCACTCTCCTGGCTACTACTACTGTCATCGCTGCTAGAGCTGCTGCTCGAGCTTTCTTCACTGGCTCTTTCTTTCTTTGACTTCTTGATAGTCTTGGGCTTATTCTTGACACCGATGGTTTTCGTCGGAGTCATCACCTCAGGACTTGGCTGGATTTCGAGCTGTTCGACCTCTGACTCATCACTGTCACTATTCATGTCGCTACTACTGTCGCTCTTATCTGGCTGAATTTTATCTTTAGGTTGAGACGTTAGTTTCTTCGAGGTATTCTTCGCAAACCATGGCAATTTGGGTGATTGCAGCGTAATCTTCTTCTTCGCTGATTTACTGGCTTCACCGGCCTCCGTCGGTTTCTTGGCCTCTACGTTGGCGAGTTCGTCGGGTTTTGTGTTTAGGCGGACTGGCTGAACGTGCTGCTTGGACTTCGACTTTGGTGTTCTTAATTCCCAGGTTTGTGGCTGATTTGTTCCTTGTACGTCGTCTGACAATGATCTTCGCAGTACGTGTGCTTTCTTGATTGCTCCTGTGCTCGGCGGTACCGTGTTCCTATTAGTCTCAGCACAAGGCCAGATCCCCATGAAGCTAGGAGTTCCCATCGTACTGTCGAGAGCAGGGCTGGAGAGAAAGTGGCCCGCTGGTATGATACCTGGCTGAATTCTGGTGGTTTTATTGACGAATAACAGCGATGTGGGGTCAAGCGATTTTCGAGTTGTGCTGTATTCAGATGGATCACTAAGGGCGTCAAGGACTTGTGCAGAAATGAGCTGCTGAAGCTGGTTAGAAGTGGTTAACCGGCTGCTAAGCCCACTCGGCTCGTCTTCCTCGGAAGTCAGATTCGATAAGGTCCGAATCTGTTTCAGTGAGGAATTGACAATCTCCTCTAGGCTCTCGTTTCCGGCTTCATTCTCAGTTTCTTTCTCGACTTCTGAGTGTGAGGCTGACCCGACCGCTATTTCCTCCTTGTTTTGTTTGTGACTCGTCTTGGTCTTTCCTTTCTTATGGTTAAGGATAGCATTGAGAGCTTCTTCGGAACTTGGTGGAATAATACCACCATTATCCCAATCATACCAGGGCACTTGTTCGCTTAATCCGGCTCTAAGAATCTCCGCTCTTAATAGTCGATCTCGCAAGATGACTTTACTTCCTAGCGTATTGATCTTCAATAATTTCAATTCCTCTATTAATTCGTCTCCGTCCAACTTTCTGATATCACTAGCTAAACTTCGAATCTCGCGATATTTTCGCAAAGCATCCATGATCGGGCGATGGTTCTCCATGGTTGTTTTCCTCTTAATTAGATTTTCAAGATTACTGGCTATTACTGTCGTTGAACTGACTATAAAGATTTTACTCGGCTTGATTACTTCCAATAAAATCACGGCGTTCAACGAAAGAGGGCTGGATTAGATTTATTTTTTATTTTTTTTTTTTTTATTCTTGGCGGACAATACCAAGCCAAGAGAATTTCTTTTTAGCTATCTAGGGATGGGCTTTCCGACTTAACCTAGTTTCGTGGACGAGACGAGCTCTGGTTTCTCTCAAGTGTCGCCCAATAGCTCCGTCCGGTTCAGTATAGGGTGTAGGGCCCCCTCCCAGGTCACCGATTCTCGCTGGCAAGTCCGACTAAACGTATAAAAGCAAAAAGAAAAAAAAATCTATACGACTCCCTCGTTGGTTTTCTTTTGAACACGCGACTATTATTGTAAAAGGCTCAAACCCGGGCCAAGAAAATTTTATTGGAGTTTTCTGACAGTTGAGTGCGTAGTCTGTATAACCTAATAGGCTGAATAACCAAAAAGGGCGAATTATCCAGCTTCCGTATCTAGAATTTATTTGGGGTTTCACTCTCTCTAGCCGTTCAACTGTTAACCGGCTGAGAGAAAAGACAACAGTTATTTTACTAGGAAGAAGGGATACTTCGTAATTCGTTTACCACGGTTTGCCCTAATCCAGCGAGAAATCGAAATTCGTGGTTAGTTTACCCAGGAAAATTTCTCTACTAGGATACACAAAATATACACAAATAAACAAAAATATTATATGTGGTAAAAATGTAAATTATCAAAATAATATTATATATGGATAAATATCATAACATGACATGCAATATAAATATTTTATTATTCATATATATATATATATATATATAGCGTCTTCTCGCTTGCCGTCGCTTGACTTACTCGGCCCTCAAACTACGTAAATTCTTTGGATTCTACTGGGTGTTCGATAAGCAGTACGGGTTGATTTTAAACCTTTTTATTCAAAAAAAAATTTTTGAGTCACAGTTGCTATTTCAGATTTGATTGTCGCTTGACTTGCTCGACAATCGCGCTATGTGAATTTCTTTTGAAATTAGTTTGGCTATCCGATAGGCAGCACTGTGGCTGTGAATTTAATCCTTTTTTTTTAATAAAAAAAAATATTTAATCCAATCACGGCTGCTATTTCGGAGTTTTGCCGGCACTGAATTCTCAATACAAAAAGAAAATCTACTAACTTACACGATTTTATGAGGCAAAATGTCGTGCGGCTGTGAGCAAAAAAAAGAATTGTTTCTTTCTCTACTGGCACACCAAAGTAAGAAGAAGGACAAACAAAATTTTTTTTTTCTTTTTGAACTCTAGTATTTCCTCTAAACAACTAATGACTGCTCTTCGCTTAAAATTTTATAATTCGGCGATAACTTACGGCTGTAATGTACGCGTCGGAAAACCGTGGATTAGCTTATGCGAATCCCAATTCAACACGGCTGCAAGTTGTCCCGAAAAAAAAAATCTATTCTCTCACATAAATCTCAAAAACAATTTCTCAACTCGAAGAAAATTCACTCGCGTAGATCTCTAGAAAGAACAATTTTTTTATTGCTGACTAAAATTTTACTCACGCGAATTTCGAACGAAAATTTTTGTGCACTAAAATCCACTAGCGTAAATTACAAAAAAAAAATATTTTTACTCTGACTGAATTTCGATCACGTAAATCTCAATAAAAAAATTACACACGACTAAATTTCACTCGCGTAAATCACGAAAATTTTCTCACTGTAAATTAAATTCACTCTCAAAAAAAATTATCTCGGATCACGTCACTACACGGCTGGAATTTTCTCTAATTCACAGTTTCTTCTGAAACTCTTCCTGCTCTGAATTAACGGCAATAAATTTTTGCGGTTGTCTATTATGTCCTAAAAAGGAAAAAAAAATTGCATTCACTCGCAACAAAACTCGTGATCGCTGCACTAAAATCACCAGAGAAAAACACGAGGGTAAACCATGGGCTTACTCTTGTGAACCCCAGTTTTTCGACCACGTGGTCCGCACTTTTCGACTGTTGCGCAAGTCTACAATTTTTCTCGGCACTTTATGCGAATTTAAACCGTACCAATTTATTTTCATTAAATTATTTTTTTCTATAATCACCAATCGGCTGGCTAGCACAAGAAATGCCAGCTAAATTATTTTGCACGTGGCCGACGCCAAGTATTCAAAATGGCCGTTCTTCGGCTTTCCGGCGTGCAAAAATGTCGCGCACTGCACACTTAATTTTTCTCCTATTTCCCGCGACCGTGCCCCACACGTTGGGCCGCCACTGTAACGATGTGGATTTTTGGGGAGAAAACCCCGTCACCACTCTCGTTAATATTCACGATTGCTGAAGGCACTTTTTTATATCCCGATCGAATTTGTTAATGGCGCCAGGTCGGAGATACGCACCTATGCACAACTGCTCTATTCGGGTTTCCGGCTAGACTAGACTCCCTCTCTCTGAGGAGATTCGGTCGAGGAAAAAGGGAAAATAACAACACTCACAATTAGCGACACTCTCTTAATTTAATTTGTTACTAAAATCCGGCAGTAATTTACTCGACTGAGAGAAAGAATTCCGACTGCTATGCTTACAATCACGAATAACCCCGCGTCGATATTTACAAAACCTCTATTAAAAATCTCACTCAACTCTCGCACTACAAATTTCGGGCTACGGTTAATAACCGACAAACAAATGCCACGAGGCAGCAACTCTGACGATCAACCTTTTCAATGCATATCACCCAATATAAGTATTTATTACTGGTGATGCAGTCCAGACAGAGTCATGGAGAAAGAGAGAGAGAGAGAGAGAGAGAGAGAGAGAGAGAGGACTATTTACCGTTTAGACGGTCACCCCGTCGCACGGTCAAGCTAAGCAGTAGTTCTCTACTCTCATGTATATATTCTACACTAAATAAAGCCTTGCCTTAAGCTTTGTCACAATAAACTTCAGAGTAATTTAATTCGTTTCTATCAATCCAAAGAACTTCCTAGACCTTGCCATCGGTCACCCCGTACAGCTAGATATCGTCATCAAATGATTTCTAAACCTAGACACAAAAAAACACGAAGCGCGCCACGTAGACCTCGTAATTAGCCATCCCGTACACCTAGACGCCACCCCCGCATTATTTCTACACATAGACACTAAAAACAACAAAACGCACCACCTATACCTTGTCATCGGCCACCACGTACACCTAGACGCCACCCCCGCATTATTTCTACACATGGACACTAAAAACAACGAAATGCATCACCTAGACGTCGTCATCGGCCACCACGTACACCTAGACGCCGTCCTCGAATTATTTCTACACCTAGACATTAAAAACCACGAAACGCACTACCTAGACCTCGTCATCGGCCACTATATACACCTAGACGCCGTTTTTGTATGATTTATTTACCTAGATATCAAAAACTACGAAGCGCACCACTTAGACCTCGTAATTGGCCACCCCGTACACCTGGACACCGTTCTGGTATAATTTATTTACCTAGATACCAAAAACCACGGTGCGAACTACCTAGACCTCGTCATCAGCTACCCTGTACACCTAGACGCCGTCCTCGTATTATTTCTACACCTGGACACTAAAAACCACAAAACGCACCACCTAGACATCGTCATCGGCCACCACGTACACCTAGACGCCGTCCTCGTATAATTTATTTACCTAGATACCAAAAACCACGGTGCGAACTACCTAGACCTCGTGATCGGCCACCACGTACACCTAGATACCGTCCTCGAATGATTTTTACACCTAGACACTAAAAACTACATGTAAGTGACCATGCAAGAAAACCGATGAGAAACCAATACCCATCTGCATATAGCTGTGCGGCCAATTTAACGTTCCTAACACTTCTTGCGGCTAACTTAAGGTGGCTTGGACGTTTGGTGCCGTATTAAGCGAGGGGCCCCGTGGGTGTACATATTTTACGAATGCTCATTGCTGCTAATTTTTTTTTTCAAATTGTATGTATTTAAGTCATATCCAAGTAGAGAAGTAACAAAACGCGAAAAAGTTACAAAAAGGACTATTATTCGATTTTGACGAGGAGTCCCATAAGACTGCGTGTTAAAGTGGCAATTTAGCGGTAGCGATTATTTAAGTGCACAAAGCATGCTCCTAAAATTTGATCCCAATATAACCATGTGGTCATATGGAATCCTACAAACAGTGCTAAAATACTCAAAACAGTATACGGAGAGTCACTATGGGTAAGTATATGCTAATATAGATTTACTATGGTAAAAATACAGGTAATATAACCTTATATTAGTATAAAAAATATATAGCAATTATAATTTATTTTTGTAATTATTTATAAGAATTTTATTTTTTAGTATTTAATAGTGGCTTGTCCCCTTAACGGTCCAAACGTTTTGGTGGAAAAAAACTCAGATTTGATTTAAGCATTTCTGAATGGCACACTCGTATATTATATGAAGGTCGCTTTTTTTTATTAATATTTTTGTTGAAAATCATAGTTAAACATAATAAAATATGATATAAGTCAAAATAACTTAGAGATAACAAAAAAAGCATTTATTTTTTTATAATGAAAAAAGTGAACACGAACATGGAAGTAAATAGTAGCGCGACGCCACGGCTTTGTCTGCTTCTCAAACTCGCCTTCATTCGCGGTAGCGCCATTTGCTTAATGGATTCTACTAATTTTAATAGAATTAATTTTTTTTAATTGACAGGTTAATATAATGACCTTAATCCAAAAAGTTTTGTATTCATGCAGCTGCTCTAAATCGCACATTATTACAGACCTCAAACTCCCAAATGAAATATCTAATCAATGTAAAGAATTTGTAGCTCGTTCTGTAGTATAACTTAGTCTTTCTATTGTTTTAAATACTATGATTAGTAATAATTTTTAATACAGTACCTTAACTCGATCATTCACTGTGTTAAATAAGTTACATCGTCTTATAGCGTTCAATACAGGATCATTCCAGTCATCGATTATATTATGAGTTGTTATTGGTGGAAGTCCATTTCTTTGTAAGGCATACAAACATCTGCAAATAAACGTTGCTTAAGTATTTTACTATAAGAGTTATATTTACATAAAATTTAAAAAAAAAAAGGAAATAAATTCTTAATTAATGCAAAAAAAAAACTAACCCGGATATAATAGTATATTATGCACCTAGGAAATGAAGTGGAGTTAAAGGAAAGACTGCTCATTACTGCCACCCGGAGATACGACCAGATGCCAACAAAGTTATTATTTAGTTTGAATCATTGCATTGGCAAGCAATTGCAATTCGAAGTAGAATGTCGATTGAGAAGAAACATAAGAAATTTTTTATCCAAAACTAATTTTCTAATGCAAAAAAATTATTATTATAATCTATAATAACGTTTATTTTGTATCCAGACTTAGTGCTTCCTCCTAGAGGAAGCTTTGTAATAGTAACATTTTCAGTTTCGCTAAAACTTCATATAAACATGTTTTTAGATGTTAGAAGTTCGAATTACGCGCTTTTAGGAAATGTCCGTATATGTGTGTGTGTGTGTGTGTATTTTTTTTTTTGTCTGTGGAGAAAGAGGTGTAGGGTAAAAATCTTAATAGACCATGACATGACACTGACGGTGAGGCAGCCGAGGCCACCCACCCCCAGTGTCACCGTGTGTTGGATTCTCACCAACTAAAAACCCTTCTTCGCATTACGGCCAGATTCATGCACCCATCCGTAGCGCGAATCCTCTCCGTGGCTCTGCCGAAACTCAGCAAGGCGCACCTAGCTCCGTCCTCTACGTCCTTTACCCCCGCGGTACGACCGTTAAGCAATCCTTCGCGGGGGGACGAAAGGCTTGTTGCCCTTTTCTATTCGATGAAGTCATCAACTCGTCTTCTTCTTTCTGCATCTTCCGGGCGTCTACTTCCTTCTGCATCGTCCGGTCGTCCTCTGGACAGACTCAACCCCGAAACCTACGTTCCTCTGCATCGGGTGAGGGAGTCTGGGCTCCAACTCAGTTACCTACGTTCCTCAGCATCGATCTGAGGAGCACTTAAAGGTACTCAACCCTAGCTCCTACGTTCCTCTGCATCGGGCAGGGGAGTGAGAGCTCAACTCTATGACCTACGTTCCTCTGCATCAGTCAGAGGAGCATTTCGTACTTGTGACTCAGTAGCCTTCGTCTACCAGCATTTAACTTGGCTGTTTGCCTTATCTTTTCCTTCTATTCTCTTCGTCATTTCTAACCTTCTTGAGGATGGTCCTTACGTAGTTGTCTACTGCGTGCCAACCATCCTCCGTCGACAACATGGCTGTCATCATAGATTCAGGTGTCACACTTGTCTGGAGGTAACACTCGAGTTCTTCTCGCTCCATTTGGTATCGCGAACAGTCACAGAAGACATGCTCCGCATCCTCGTTAGCGTCCAAACAAACTGGGCAGTTTGGACGGTCCTCTATTTTAAATCTGTGTAGGTACGCCCGAAAGCATCCGTGCCCCGTCAGAAACTGTGTGAGGTAGTAGTTAACTTCCCCATGTCCTCTTTGCGTCCAGTCCTCTATTCTTGGTATGAGGCGATGTGTCCATCGCCCCTTATCGACGGAGTCCCATCTTTTTTGCCACTCAGTCATTGTCTGCTTCCTTGCGGAATCCCAGATTTCGTTATGGGTGTTGTCGTTAATCCGTCTCTTTGCCTCGTATACGTCCTTCCTCTCTATTACCAAAAGGTCGATAGGCGGCATGCTTGCTATGATGCAGGCCGCTTCGTCCGATACCGTTCGGTAAGCTGATGCGACCCTAAGTGCACTTCTCCTGTACACTGTCGATATCTTTCGTGCGTAACTTTTCACCAACATGGCATCTGCCCATATTGGGGCCCCGTACAGAATAATCGATGTGATTACACTGGCTAAGAGCAACCTACGTTTCTGCGAAGGCCCTCCTGTGTTTGGCATCAATCGTGATAGAGCTGCGCCAACTCTTGCTGCTTTATCGCTTACTACTTCTAGATGTTGTTTAAAATTAAGTCTTGCATCGATGGTGAGACCCAGGTACTTGATGGTCGGTTGAGAAACGATCTCATGTCCATCTACTATCAGTGTCATTTCTTCTATTTTCTTCCTACTGGTAATCAGAATAGCTTCCGTTTTGTGGCTGGCTAATTCTAGGCCCGTCTCCGTGAGCCATTTGTGTATCGTACGAACAGCCTCGTTAGCAGTTTCTGCCACCTCGTCCTTGTCCTTCGCCACTACTACGACTGCGATGTCATCCGCAAATCCTATGACCATTGCCCCTTGGGGTAGTTCTAGTCTTAGAACTCCATCGTACATGATATTCCACAATAGTGGGCCCAGCACGGATCCCTGGGGAACGCCTCCTGTGACCTTATAGGTTTTTGTGCCGTTCTCCGTATCGTATAGTAGGATTCTGTCCTTAAGGTAGTCAGCCATAATCCTTCTTACATACCCAGGTATCTCCTGGTTTCGCAATGCCTCGTGTATCTTACTCCAGTTAGCCGAGTTGAACGCATTTTTTACGTCCAGTGTGACGATAGCACAGTACTTCTTGGATCCTCCTTTCCATCTTTTCCCTTTTATTGCTGATCGGGCAGTGTCGATCGCCAAGCCGGCGGCGTCCAGGGTGGAGCGCTTCTTCCTGAAGCAGTATTGGTGCTCTGCAAGTCCACTGGATCCTTCTATGGCCTGGTCCATCCTTACGCAGATTATGCGTTCTAGAATCTTGCCTGGGGTATCCAGCATGCATAGCGGTCTGTACGATGTGGCTTCTCCAGGTGGCTTATCTCCTTTGGGTAGCAACACAAGACGCTGTTTTTTCCAGTCTGTAGGAAACGACCCTTCTTCGAGACATGTGTTGTACAAATCTACAAAGACTTCGGGGCGGGCTTTGATAGCATGTTTCAATGCAATATTGGGTATGCCATCCGGGCCTGGAGCCTTGTTGTTCCCAACCTTCTTGCATGCAGCCAGCAGCTCCTCCGTGGTGATTGGGGGAATAGCTTCGTCGTCTGTCCTTGCGTCGATTCCGTATGCTTCCTTTAGCTGGAGAGGGAACAGCGTAGTCACGATACGGTGCATCAATTCCGGGCATTTGGGAGGCGGTACATAGCTTCCTTTTATCCTCTTCATTACGACTTTATAAGGACGGCCCCAGGGGTCCCGTTCGACTTCGTCCTGCAACTCTTTAAGGCACCGTCGCTTGTTTGCGCGGATTGTCCGTTTAAGGTTCCTTTTAGCGTCCTTCATTTCTTCTTTGCGGGCCTCTACTACCTCCTGGCCTCTTCCAGTTTTGTAGTATTTCTTCCTTGCCCGTCGTTCTCGTCTTCTGGTCCGGTGACACTCGCTGCGTGCACTTTCTACCGCTTTATCCCACCAGTATGCTGGTGGTCGTCGATTGTTGGTTACTCTTCTTGGCATGGCCGCGTCGCAGGCTCGGGTAATATTTTCCATTACCTGTTCGGCCTTGCTGTTCGCTGATCCTTGTGGTTGCATTTCTTCCAATGCCAGCAGAAACATCTCCTTGTCGTAATTTTTTGCTTTCCAACCGATTCTATTGGTCCTTGTACTCGCGCTGGTTCTCTGCTCTGATTTCCTTACCTCCATTATTATGGCCTGGTGGTCGCTATTTGTGTAGTGATCACTCACGGTCCACGTGTCAATTGAGCCAATTAGACAACTACTAACAAAGGTCAGGTCTACAATAGATCCTGTGTTTCCTCTGCTGAAGGTGTGAGTGCTACCCTGATTAACCAACACCAGGTCTAGAGGAGCAAATAGGAGGCATATCAGCTGTATACGTATATACCTGCTACCTTTGCGCGAACAAATCCTTCCTCCCGAGTCCTCATTTTTTCCTGGAGAGCGACGTTCCCACATGCCCAGATCGCCGCTCTACCAGTGCCGTCGGCTTCCAATGATGACTCGTCAAGATCTCTGTATTGCTCACAGATGATGGCCACGTCAGTCTTCGTCTCACTGTGTGTGTGTGTGTGTGTGTGTGTGTGTGTGTGTGTGTGTGTGTGTGTGTAGCGTGATATTCGTGATATTTCTGAAACTACTCCTTCAATATCAATCAAATTTGACATGCATATCTATTTTTGGATTCTGAATTCGGGAAAAACATTAATTTTTTTATTTTTTCAATTACTTTCTTTTTTATGGCATTTTTTGATTTTCGAAAATTCCATTGTTACAAACAATTTAGCTAAAATGCATTTGAAAGATAATAAAATTACCTACTTTTCCCCGTTTGGTCCTCGGGATTGACCGCTCCCTTCGGCAGATAAAATGAAAAAGGTAATTAAAAAAAAAAAATTTATATCTCTGAAACTAAACATCATAACCTCACGAAAAAAATATTTTGATGGGTTACTGGTCAAATTATATTCCATTAAAATTTCAAGTGATTTGACTACTTATTTTTTCAGTAATAAATCGAAAACTGAAAAAAATGAGTTTTTTTTTGAGTCTCGAATATGGGCGTAAAAAGTCCTTATTGCACTTGAGATTAGGAAAAGGTAGATATTTTATATGTTTTGGCTAAGTTCATTCGCGCAGCTTTAAAACCCCTATGGTTCTTAAGATATCAAGGTTTGAATTTTTTTTTTTGAAAATTTTTTGATTCCTTATATCTCTAAAACAATGTAGTCAAATGCTTCAAAATTTTATTTGGCGATTCACCATAAACGAAGATATCTGCTGTTAAAATTTCAAACGATTTCGTTGAGCGGTTCTTAAGTAAAGAGCTGAAATGTAAAAACCGATATTTCTAAAAAATTAGCCTTTCCCTTATAGGGTTGTCGTTGCACGTTGTAAAGTCCCTCCCTACGAATTTATGTCATACTGATAATATTAAAATAGCATTCACATACTGTATTTTAAAATAATATATTATTTATTGGAACAATAAATTTCGTTGGAGGAAGCTACGTGCCAATGAATTGGCAGCGGTTTTTTTTTTGTTTTCACTAGTACGTAGTAGGACAAAAGTCCGTTTTTATATTTTATGAGCGCTTCTTTTTATAATGATTTTTTAGTTTTGATATTTCAGTTTTTTCTAATACAGTTATTGACAAAATTAATAAAAGTGAATTGCTTAATATGTACCTAAAAGAGAATAAAATAACCTAATAATAATAATAATAATCTAATAATAATAATCTTTTTACCGCAGAAAATTGATATTATCGTTTGTCGTTCTTTTATTATACACCATAAAGCGCAATTTTTGAAATTGTTTTAACTTAAAAACTAAATGTTAAATCTTTCAAAAAAAACATGATTTTTGAAATATAGTTATTAGAACTATACTTCACTGTTATTTTAAATCTTTTCATGGGGCAGATCAGAGAAAAATGGTGACCCTTTGTTGGTGGTGGAATGTTTAAATAAGTTAGACGGACTCGAGGAATTTATGAGTTTATAGATTGTTTATTTGAAGAAGTTATAAATATCAAGAGTACAGAAAAGACTGACAAATCTGACGAACGCCAAGATTTAACTTAGTGACAAAATGTCGCGAACAGCGATACGAAGTCAAACAGCGTTCGTATGCAAAAGGCTGCTCGCTGAGGGCGTCTCTGGGGTTTCATAGGTAGGACGTGTGGGAAATCGGCAGGCCCTGCTAAAATTCGTTGATTAAAAAGAAATGAAGTCGATTGAAAATCAATCGATTTTATAATTCATCCTTGTTACCAATTTCACAATTAAATTCGATTGTTTTCTAATTGAAATCGATAAAAAACCATTCAAAACAATCAAACCACTTTATCGAAATTTGAACCTCTAATCGTCCTTAATCAATTCCAATCGATTTCAATTAGAAAACAATCGAATTTAATTGTGAAAATTAGTAACAAGAATAAATTATAAAATCGATTGATTTTCAATCGATTTTCATTCTTTTTAATCAAAGATTTTTAGCAGGGGGGTTGGTTGTTCGTTATTACAAAGTAAGGCCGGGTGGATCTTGCTTGCTTTATTCCTATTGGTTGGTTATTGTAAGCGAATTTAGACGTAGGCGCGTTCATGTTTTTACATTCATTTTTACAATTGTGTCGATTGTTTCTCATTGTTGACCCAGCCCCCCTTGTTCAAAGTTATTTATTATAGGTTTTTTATATAGTATTGTAGTCGTATTTGACTTTAACTGTCAACGTCTCCGGATGCGTCGTATTGTTCGCAGCGGGAGTGATCCGTAGCAGTCGTCAGTAGATTTCATCGGACTTTCGTGTCTCATCGTCTTCTTACTCATGGTTGAACTGGTAAAGTAGTTTCCCGTTGAGTTATCCTCGTGGTCTCCGGCCGGTTGTAGATGGACCTCGGAGCCGTTCTGGGCGCGTTGGATGCTACCGTGTGGTTATCCGATGAGGCTTGAGTCCTTGCTCACGTCGGCAAGGCTGGACGTGACACCCCCCCTCCTGGTTTAGCTTGCACCAAGGGCTGCAATCAGTTTGATTAAGAAGCATGATGTGGGATGTGGGAAGGCTGGAATAGGACATTTTCATTTTTCTTTTGTTCAGGTGTACCTTTGTACCTTTGTACCACAGTACACAATACCACAGTACTTTGAGGTGTAGTGATGATATACATGTTTGTTTTATCGAATCAATAGTTTTTTAATGATATTAATGTATCCGTGTATCAGCTCCGCATGTTATTACTAGTTTTGTTAATGATATGTTGAATATGTAGGTTCTGGTTTAGGTGTACCTTTAATTGCGGACCTCATTGTTTGCAATAAATTAATTAGGGTGTACGATTGAGGACGTGTGTATCTCGATTTTTATGACTTACCTGTATGCGTTCTATCGCATCTTTTGTTACCGGAGAAACAGCACACGTCCATCGTTTGATTTCCCTCTTTCTAGATAAGAAAAACCGCTGCCAAGTCATTGGCACTTAGCTTCCTCCTATTCTGCTAGTGGAAGATAATTACATGGGACAATCAACTCATTCTTTGATTTAAATATTCGCTACTATTCGATACTAAAAGGATAGGTTTACTCGAATTCAGAATCAGAAAACATATATACACGTCCAATCTTATTACGATCGATCACGTAGTTCCAGAATTATAACAGTATACGTACGCACGCATGCACGCACGCACGCACGCACACACACACACACACAGACAAAACCATTTGCACGGACATTTTATAAAACCATGAAAACTCTCAAAATATACTAAGCTTTAATTATCAAATTATATGGTTTAACAAAAATAATAATGTTCAGTCACACAGAGTATACAGGGTGAGAGTTGAAGAATTTGAATCTTAATATCTTTTAAACTAAAAGGTTTCATAAGCTACAAAAAGAACCTAGCCGAAGTGATCAAAAGATCAATCTTTTCCTAAAATTTCAACTCAATTTAAACATTTTTACTCCCGTAATCGTACGACATAAAAAAAAAACATTTTTTTTCAGTTTATGTGTTTGTTTAATATATTTAGTACTCAGTACTCCCAGAAAGTAAGGATCCGGCAAGCAGCCAGCAACGCCAACCAGGACTACTAGAAAGCAAAAATACAGCTCCATAGTCATTTCAAGGTGGTCAGGCAACTAGAACTCGCCTCCAGGTGGTTAGATGAGCCAGAAACACCAAGCAATCAGCACCATGACAGGAAGAGTAAATCTAGCTCCAGGGTCATCTTGGCTTAAAGAAGTCAACAACGCCAGTTTACACTGCTTAAACAGTGTGAATTAGCTCCAGAGACACCTTAACATATTTGAAGTACCCAGCAACGCCAAGCTGCACTGCCCAGACAGTGCAAATCAACTCCAGGGTAGTGCATGCATGGTGCAAATTTCAATGCCACATAACTACCAGTAGGAGACATCAGAATTAGAACACTGATTTAACTTTAAAAACAGATCACACAATCACATAGTCACTGATTTCACTGCATATAACACAATAAATAATAAATATTTGTTTTGAAAATGATTAACGCTGCAAGAACACAGTAATATTTTTTGTGGATCTTGTGTGATGGAGAATCATCACCTAGACAGTATCTAGTCAGTGTCATTCTGGGTGCATCACTATTGAATACCTTTTGCACTATAAAGCAAGAACCGCGAGCAGCCGATCTGCAGCGAGCGAGATGAGATTGCTTGAAAACACAATACACAGGCGTCACAGTAGCACTTCTGAATTTTAAGCTTCTTATTACATTGCTGCATCGTGTCATTGTCGCTGTTTTGTACTACGAACTCACATATAATATCGCCTAAAAGATAAACCGAATGAAACATTGCGGTGAGCAGAGGCCGGGAGGCTGCTCGAAACGTCCAAACACATGACACGGCAGGCGACTGCGTCGCAAGATCGATGAGCACAATGTATGCGCAGTGGTCGAGCTCGCTGCCTCGCTTCGACATCGACAGAGCGAACGAACAGCTGCTTGGCTTTGCTTAGATGATAATAAAACTAATACTTTTTATGTTCAAATTATATAATAAACTATCGTTGCGCAAAATTCATGACTTTATGAACGGGATAGAATTCGTCTTGTTAAGCGTGACGTCAAAGCTCCCATATAAACCAATATATTTTCCACCAATAGGACAGTTCTGATTTCGGCCACCTTATGGAATTTCGCGTGTATTTTGTGCGCTACTTGCGGCTCAACAAGGCGAATTCCCATCTAATATAATTTGAATTAAAGTACTATAAAAAGATAATTTATTAATTTTACGAAATAATAATGGTTTTTAATCATATTTAAAATAAATTTCGGATAGATAAAAAAAATATATGTTAAAATTATGAATGTATATTTCAAAATAAATAATATTCAAAATCATGAGTCAAAAACTAAAATAATTAAAAATTATTCAAGCTATGCATAGCCAACACATTTTTTAATTGCGAAGCGCGAGTGTCGGGGGGTCATGGCGAGCGCGAAGTGCGAGCGTCAGTGGTCGTGCCTTATGCGCAAAACGCGAAGCGCGAGCGTTTTGCGTGTCTTGCATCGCCTTGCGATGCAAGGCCGCACGTGACGCGCTAGTTTTTTTATAGGTATGAGTTCTTACGATTGAGGTGCGCAACTTTATGAATGCGAACGTCAATCGTTTTTTTCTTAATTAGTGTATACATGATTTCCGTAGTTGCTGATATAGTCAGTTCGGTGATTGTCTATTTCATAATATTACTTAGATCTAAGGTACAGTTGAATAAGTTTTGCCAGTATCAAATTTTTTATACATGTTGGTATTGATGCAAGGTTCACATTGGCGTTTCAAATCTAAATTTCGTGAGCGTCGATTTTTTATACGAGTTTTATGTTTATAAGAGGGCTATACTTGCACTTGAATACATTTTTTTAAGAGTATCGATTTTTTTTGCTACAAATATTATGCTTAGATTGAGCTGTGTTTAGTTGGTATTTTTATTATAATGTATTACGATGATATTAATCCGTGTAAGGGGTATATTATATTCTGTGCGTCCAGAGCGGACGGGTGGGTGCCTACCACCACTAAACAGCGCGTCCTCAGGTTGCGGATAGAGGAACGGCCCCTGAGAAAGAGGTTAGCTGCGAATAAATCGAATAAGCAACCGCGGACAGCCGATAGGCCCGGGCGTGGGTGTGATGAACCCACACTGGCGATCGAACGCATTCATCTAGAATGCACTACGCAAGCACCACAACAACGAACATTCAACAATGTTTCTTATTTTACTTTCTCTTCATACCTAACTATGTCTATAATCTATCTCTCTTAGCACACATTACAAAAATCCTGCTGTCGTGGAGAATGCGGGAGCGATGACAACTGCCCCGAAAGGGGATGTATAAAATGATTCGCCACCTGGTCTTACAAGGCAACGAAGCCAGTGAAGGCGTGCTGCCTTGCAGGGGGGCGTTAGGATACGAGCGTGATTCCGTAGTGTGTCCGACGATGAGCTGACTCCGTCCTTATCAAAGTCGGAAAGCTCTCATACTTAGTTCTAGAGAGGTATGGGGGTTATCACCTCTAGAACGGATGATTCACCTGCGATCGGAACAGGATCCAAAACGCGTGGGTTTCACTTACTATCATGGTTCAAAAAAACCCAANTCATGGCTCAAAAAAACCAAAACCAAACCAAAATCAATAGGGACTTAAAGGTAGGAACGTGGAATGTGCGCAGTTTATACAGAGCAGGCGCGTACCAGGAAATCTTAAAAGAAGCTGACGGGTACAATCTAGACTTAGTAGCTATACAAGAAACTCGGTGGCAAGTTAGCAGTATGTTAGGAAACGAAAACTTCACCTTTATGTATGGGGGCGCGAGCGGACATTCCCTAGGTACCGGATTTCTAATTAAGAAAAGAATTATACACGAGGTTAAAAGTTTAAAATTCGTAAACGACAGACTCTCGTATATCATCATCGAAGGAGCGTGGTACAATTACGTGGTTATTAACGTGCATTGTCCTACGGAGGACAAAGAGGAAGAGGTGAAGGATCTTTATTACGAAGCCTTGGAGCAATTAATCGACCAATTCGTGTCTTACGACACCAAAATAGTAGTGGGGGATTTCAACGCCAAAATAGGGAAAGAGCAAATGTTTAGGCCCACTAAAGGCAAGGAAAGTCTGCACGAAACCAGCAACGATAACGGTATTAGAGTCATAAATTTCGCGGCGGCAAAAGATCTTATAGTAAAAAGTACGTGCTTTAAGAACAAGGATATACACAGAGTAACGTGGACATCGCCGGACAGAGCCACAAAAAATCAAATCGATCACTTTCTTATCGATAAGAGGCGCCACACGAACGTACTTGACGTATGAACCTATAGGGGGGCGGATTGCGACTCGAATCATTTTCTAGTAGTGGCCAAATTAAGAGCCAAATTAGTAGCTGGGCAAAATAGTAAACGGGCGAGCAAAGTAGAAACGTTCGATATTGAAAAGCTACGGAACGGGATAGAACGAATTAAGTATCAAGTAGAAATAAGAAATCGGTTTCAGGTACTCGAAGAAACGGATGCACCGACGGAGGTCGATTACGACCCGAACAGTCTTTGGGGAGATATCGAAAAAGCGATAAAAGAGGCCGCGAATAAAGTGCTAGGTAGAAAGAAAAGGCCAAAGAGCAAACCATGGTTTGACGAAGAGTGCGAACTCTGGTTTGAAAGGCGCAAAAAGGCCAAATTAGACAGCGTACGCAATGGAGGCGATAGGGCCGTAGAGGAGTACCACGAAATAAGAAGGCAAGTGGGGGCGATTTACAGGAACAAAAAACGCGAGTATCAAAAGAATCAGATTAGAAAAATAGAAACTAATAGTAAGGAAAATAACCCGCGCGAGATGTACAAAGGAATTAACGCTATTAGGAAGGGTTTCCAGAGTAGATCACAATTAATGAAAGATGAGGGCGGGAATCTCGTCACAAGCGAAGGTGAACTGATAAAGCTGTGGAAGGGCTACTTTGATAAGCTGCTAAACCTACATGAAAACTGCGAGGAAACGGGAGACGAAATCCACACTGCTGAACTCCATTTGGAAGAACCGACCTACAAAGAAGTAGAAGCCGCGATCAAAAAACTAAAAAACAATAAGGCCGCGGGAAACGATTCTATACCAGCTGAACTACTTAAATATGGGGGCACTGCGCTGACATCGAAAATTTTTGAACTAGTACGCTCTATTTGGAAAAATGAAACAATGCCGGAAAACTGGAAAGAATCCATCATCATACCGATTTTTAAAAAGGGAGATAAGACAGACTGCAATAACTATCGAGGAATCTCACTTTAGCTACCTGCTACAAAGTTCTGTCAAACGTAATACAGGCCAGACTCACACCCTTCGCGGAAGCTATAATAGGAGATTATCAGTGTGGATTCCGGCGTAACAGTTCAACGAGCGATCNTGTCAAACGTAATACAGGCCAGACTCACACCCTTCGCGGAAGATATAATAGGAGATTATCAGTGTGGATTCCGGCGTAACAGGTCGACAAGCGATCAAATGTTTACTATAAGAGAGCTGTTAGAGAAAAAATGGGAATATTGCGAAACAATACACCAGTTATTCATAGATTTTAAAAAAGCGTATGATTCTATCAAGCGAAGCAAAATGTATCAAATCCTTGTCCTCCTCGGCGTACCAAAAAAACTTGTGAAATAAATACAAATATGTCTGAACGGAAGCACGGGAAAAGTACGAGTAGGCGGTAATGTATCTGAATCGTTCATGATACACGACGGTTTGAAACAAGGGGACGGGCTCTCCACGGTACTCTTTAACTTAACGCTAGAGTATGTTGTTAGACAAATGCAGACTAGCGGGCTGGGCGCAACACTCAACGGAAAAACGCAGATTCTAGGATATGCAGATGATTTGGACATAGTGGGGGATAATGGCGAAACGGTAGCGAGAAACGCGGAAATACTCATAAATGCGGCCGAGGAAACGGGGTTAGAGGTGAGCGAATCGAAAACGAAATATATGATTATGGATAAACTGGGAATTTGCGAAGAAGAGGGGGATCTTAGAGTCGGAAATTTTACTTTCGAAAAGGTTAGCGAATTCAGATATTTAGGCACAACTATAAATGATCGAAACGAAATCAAAGCCGAGATTAATAAGAGACTACATTCGGGTAATGCCTGCTTCTATGCCGTGAACAAACTACTAAAATCAAAACTGCTGTCTAAAAATGTAAAAATTATGATATATAGGACTATAATAATGCCGGTAATCTTGTACGGAGGCGAAACTTGGGCGCTCACTAAAGCAGAGGAAAGCCGTTCTAGGGTGTTCGAAAATAAAGTTCTGCGAAAAATATACGGGCCAAAGAAAGATGAGGAAACCGGGGAGTGGAGAAAATTGCACAACGACGAGCTACATAACTGATACGCGTCACCGAATATAAACGGAATAATTAAATCGCGAAGACTAAGATGGGCAGGGCACGTTGCAAGAATGGGAAATTATCGCACGGCAGCGCGTATAATGAAAGGAAAGCCAAATACGTCGCGACCTCTAGGTAGACCTAGACGCAGGTAAGAGGACAATGTAAAAGCGGAGTTAACTGAAATCAGGCGGGACGGCGCGAAATGGATAGGGTCAGCACAAAATAGGGATACGTGGAATGCTTGCGTAGATGAGGCGATGAACTTTCGAGTTCGAAATGCCACTTAAAAAAAAAAAAAAAAATCTGATAATCAATCAGACAAGGGTGCATGTGTGTTGGAGTCTTGTTAAATTCTGTTGAACTCACTCCAGAACGTTCAACATAACCTAGTTTCCCTGGCCACTCATTCGAGTTGGACAATGCAAACTAATATTACCTTTCTGACTACACAACTAGCATTCACATTCTTAAAGAAATTTTGAGATTTCTGTTTCTCAAAAGATTGAGGACCTTTAGACTAAGAATTCGAAGAGTTGATTCCTGTCTTGTGTGACATTTTTACTCCTTGAGGCATCTCTCCTATTTAAATCACGAATAACTTTTATTTCCATGGCACGAGCAAGAGCAACTTTGAGAGAAGTTATCGTTTCCCTATGAAGGACATCCTTGGTCGACAAATCAAAAATAGCAGAAAGAAATTGGGTACAAGCAATTTTATCTTGAACTTCAAATGGACATTCTGGATAAACCAAAGTAGTAAGTCTCTCAAGATCAGCAGCCAATGTTGGGAGATCTTCATCGAAATGATGACGCCTATTCTGTAATTGTGTGTGATAAGTGGGTGCCAAATGTTTATCACCGAAACGAAGTTCAAGACGTGATACCAAACTATCAAAATTCGAAGAAGTAGAATCAGATTCAACAAGAATTGATCTTGCCCTTCCTTTCAGACAAGAAATAAGAGCTGCAGTTTTAGATTCAAATGTCCAATTATTTGCTTTAGCGATGACTTAAAATTGAACTAAGAATTCACGAAGAGTCGATGAACCATCGTAATCACCAACTTTCAATTTTAAACCCAAATCTGTTCCTGAGAGGATAGGTTCAATGTTCGGTAAAACAGAATTGCCTACATTGGAGCCTACACCACGTGTTCCAGCAATCAATGGATCAATAACAGAGGTTCTCAACCCTAACGTATTCTGATTCGGAAATAATCCAATGTTATTGACTCTAGTGTTCTCTGTTCCTGTTGCGTGTGAATGTGTGTTTCTATTTTGTAAACGACTTAGCTGATTGATTTGTTGTTGTAGTTCTCGCAGTTCTGCCATCAATCTGTTATTCAGAGTTTGTAGTTTTGCTATCTCCTCGTTCAAAGTAGTCCTCTGTTCTTGGTCATTGAACAGTTCTCTCCAAACCGATTGATCTTCCAATCGGTGAATCTTTCCTTCGAGTTCCTCGATGAGACGACGAGCATCCAATAGTTCTGTATCACGAACGTGGAGTTCCCTTTGCAAATCCAATGCATACTCGTTGCAATGATCCCTCAATCTGCGCTCTTCTTCGAGTTCTTGAGTAATTTCCTCCATTCGTCTCTTCAATCCTGCTATCTCCATATTTGCTGCAGTGAGTGACGGTTGAGATGATGGAACTGGTCGAGCATTAGTTGGTGTTCTTGTAAACATTGAATCTTGTCGGAACGTAAATGCATAAACCTTCACTGATCAATTTCCGAAAAATATTATCCCGGACGAGCCCCCAAAATGTTATACTCGGGTTCCGGTAAAGTGAATGAGAAGACGTATTTAGAAAAGCACAACTCAAACTCTGACTCTTTATTAATACGGAACACGTCTTAACTTATCAGCTGTCACGATCAGACTGAACATAAACAATAACATCCGCGACGTCGTTGATCCCGTTGCTAGGGGTTGCTATGCACGATTCTTGATGTTCGAATCGCGCAACGTTCGAGCTCGGTCACAACAATACATAGTAATATAATGTAATATTAACAAATGTAATATTATTTATAGCCCATTCATGAGTTATTTGTTTAATTTTATTTGTAATTGCTATTACTTCGTTTCTGCATGTTTAAGCAATTTTTTATGAAACAATAAATTTTCAATTGAATAATTCAACTTTAATCCACCCCGGATTCGGATTCAGCGACCTAATAAACATATAGATTAACCCACGAAGTCTATAAAAACAATTCTTTTTCAACCAAGTAAGCAGGAAATGTAAATTTTTATACGAATTTCTTGTTTTCGGAGTGAATTTTGAGGGTGTAAATGGGGTGCTGGTGAAACGCAAATAATTTTTCCTTAATCTATTATTCTTAAGCATTTCAATTCTTTTTTTTTAATTTTTTAATCTTCTTTCTAATAGGCGCTACTTAATTTTGTCCATACCCAAGTCAAAATAAAACATAGTGCGACGACGACGACGACGACGACGATGACTTTGTTGAAGACGATGACGATGCTGACCTCGATGATGATGACTGTGACGTCGACGATGACCTCGACGTTGATGATGACCTCGACGTTGACGATAATCTTGACGAGCTTGACGACGTCGACGACGACGACGACGACGACGACGACGACGATGAAGAATATGATGATTTAAGTGACCCTCTGCTGCGTTTTAAAGGGATTACATCAGGTGGGCTCATAATAGAAATAGGTAAAGGGGAATACATTTTTCCCTCATTTTCAATTTCAGAAAAATCTGAGGAACTGTTTATAGGTGAGCAGTCTAGCAATGGATCTGGTTTATTACTAGAAAAAGGAATATTTATAGGAGAGCTATTTGTTAATGGTTCTAATTGGGATGTTTTGTTGATTATGGAAAGAGGAATATTTACCGATATAATTGACTTAATTATTGGCTTATGGGGGCTTCTCGAGGCAATATATAAATTCAGGAGGATGATGCTGAGGGTATATATGGTGGTAATAATGGGAAGGAGGAATTCAAGCCAGATTTAGATATTGGTTCCAGAGCAGATGCTGCAGGGACTGACTTCAACATGTCATCATAATCGTCGTCATCGTTGCTAATCGGAAAAAAAAATAGAATGTTAAAATATTAACTAAAAGTAAAAGAAATGATCTATTGAAAGCAAAGAACAAGTTTACTTACTCCAACAGGCATTTTGGATACTCCATTGTAGTATTCAAGATCGAACGATGCGAAAAGTAGCTAACTAGAATCGTCGACATCCATACAATTATTTAATCGACGTTCCTGTAAGAAAAAAAGAAAAATGTTACTCATTTTATAAATAAAATGTTATATTATGTATACATACATACATACATACATGCATACACACATACATACATACATGTCGTAATGAAGAAGATAAAAGGAAGCTATGTACCGCCTCCCAAATGCCCGGAATTGATGCACCGTATCGTGACTACGCTGTTCCCTCGCCAGCTAAAGGAAGCATACGGAATCGAGGCAAGGACAGGCGACGAAGCTATTCCCCCAATCACCACGGAGGAGCTGCTGGCTGCATGCAAGAAAGTGGGGAACAACAAGGCTCCAGGCCCGGATAACATGCCCAATATTGCATTGAAACATGCTATCAAATCCCGCCCCGAAGTCTTTGTAGATGTGTACAACACATGTCTCGAAGAAGGGACGTTTCCTACAGACTGGAAAAAACAGCGTCTTGTGTTGCTACCCAAAGGAGATAAGCCACCTGGAGAAGCCACATCGTACAGACCGCTACGCATGCTGGATACCCCGGGCAAGATTCTAGAACGCATAATCTGCGTAAGGATGGGCCAGGCCATAGAACGATCCAGTGGACTTGCAGAGCACCAAACGGCTTCAGGAAGAAGCGCTCCACCCTGGATGCCGCCGGCTTGGCGATCGACACTGTCCGATCAGCAATAAAAGGGAAAAGATGGAAAGGAGGATCCAAGAAGTACTGTGCTATCGTCACACTGGACGTAAAAAATTGCGTTCAACTCGGCTAAATGGAGTAAGATACACGAGGCATTGCGAAACCAGGAGATACCTGGGTATGTAAGAAGGATTATGGCTGACTACCTTAAGGACAGAATCCTACTATACGATACGGAGAACGGCACAGAAACCTATAAGGTCACAGGAGGCGTTCCTCAGGGGTCCGTGCTGGGCCCACCATTGTGGAATATCATGTACGATGGAGTTCTAAGACTAAAACTACCCCAAGGGGCAATGGTCATAGGCTTTGCGGATGACATCGCAGTCGTAGTAGTGGCGAAGGACAAAGACGAGGTGGCAGAAACTGCTAACGAGGCTGTTCGTAGGATACACGAATGGCTCACGGAAACGGGCCTCGAATTAGCCAGCCACAAAACGGAAGCTATTCTGATTACCAGTAGGAAGAAAATAGAAGAAATGACACTGATAGTAGATGGACATGAGATCGTTTCTCAACCGACCATCAAGTACCTGGGTCTCACCATCGATGCAAGACTTAATTTTAAACAACATCTAGAAGTAGTAAGCGATAAAGCAGCAAGAGTTGGCGCAGCTCTATCACGATTGATGCCAAACACAGAAGGGCCTTCGCAGAAACGTAGGTTGCTCTTAGCCAGTGTGTAATCACATCGATTATTCTGTACGGGGCCCCAATATGGGCAGATGCCATTTTGGTGAAAAGTTACGCACGAAAGATATCGACAGTGTACAGGAGAAGTGCACTTAGGGCCGCATCAGCTTACCGAACGGTATCGGACGAAGCGGCCTGCATCATAGCAAGCATGCCGCCTATCGACCTTTTGGTAATAGAGAGGAAGGACGTATACGAGGCAAAGAGACGGATTAACGACAACACCCATAACGAAATCTGGGATTCCGCAAGGAAGCAGACAATGACTGAGTGGCAAAAAAGATGGGACTCCGTCGATAAGGGGCGATGGACACATCGCCTCATACCAAGAATAGAGGACTGGACGCAAAGAGGACATGGGGAAGTTAACTACTACCTCACACAGTTTCTGACGGGGCACGGATGCTTTCGGGCGTACCTACACAGATTTAAAATAGAGGACCGTCCAAACTGCCCAGTTTGTTTGGACGCTAACGAGGGTGCGGAGTATGTCTTCTGTGACTGTTCGCGATACCAAATGGAGCGAGAAGAACTCGAGTGTTACCTCCAGACAAGTGTGACCCCTGAATCTATGATGACAGCCATGTTGTCGACGGAGGATGGTTGGCACGCAGTAGACAACTACGTAAGGAACATCCCCAAGAAGGTTAGAAATGACGAAGAGAATAGAAGGAAAAGATAAGGCAAAACAGCCAAGTTAAATGCTGCTAGACGAAGGCCACTGAGTCACAAGTACGAAATGCTCCTCTGACTGATGCAGAGGAACGTAGGTCATAGAGTTGAGCTCTCACTCCCCTGCCCGATGCAGAGGAACGTAGGAGCTAGGGTTGAGAACCTTTAAGTGCTCCTCCGACCGATGCTGAGGAACGTAGGTAACTGAGTTGGAGCCCAGACTCCCTCACCCGATGCAGAGGAACGTAGGTGTCGGGGTTGAGTCTGTCCAGAGGACGACCGGACGATGCAGAAGGAAGTAGACGCCCGGAAGATGCAGAAAGAAGAAGACGAGTTGATGACTTCATCGAATAGAAAAGGGCAACAAGCCTTTCGCCCCCCCGCGAAAACACAATAGCCTGGTATACATCACAAAAGAAATAAAGATAAATGGGTGTGAAAACTAGATGTATTAAGATTTTATCTATCATTTTCTGGATACAAAATAAAAAAAAAACATATATACGTCCAGGGAGGGAGTTCGCTCCCTACGGGGGTTGGCGTCCGCCGACTGCCCGAGCAAGCAGGGCAGTACAAAGGTCGCCTCGTGTGCGACTGGAGGACTGCTCCTGCGTCCTTAGGGGGAGTGCCGTGGACTCCGGTCTGCACGCTCCACAGGAATTGCGATCCTGAGGTACCCAAGCTACGGTGCGCCGTGCGACCGGGCGGCCTGACTGACGTCTCTCTTTGTCGCTCGCACCCTGCTCAGTCTCCCGCGCTGGGCTCTTAAGCCTGAGCACGGAGGGTACAGCTCGAAAACTGGGTTGCTGGCGCTCCCAGGCTGCCGGATAGTACAGGGGCCCGGGTCTGTCTAGCCAACAGGACCTGGCTGCCNGGGGGGGGGGGGGCTTGCCGAGGCCACCGTGACTGGCGAAGGATGCCCGCGATGGGATGCGAGTCAGAGGACAACGCGAGTGGACGGGGAGCGGCGGAATGGCTTAAACGGCGCACGTGCGTATGGGAGGTAGGGGGAAAAAAAGAAAAGAAATGAAAGCGAATAATAAGCAGAGCCTACTAAAAGCGCCAGAACCAACGACATCGGGGTCCCCAAACCCCAAGCCAGGACAACAAGATTACCTATTGAGAATATAGTACATTTGACTGTATGTACAGTATAGTTCGTGCTAGAATGAGTGAGCGCGTTAACGAGTGTGTGAGGGAACGCACACATGCAAGTATCCCCTCTCGCGTATGAGTGTGAGTCACATGACTACTTGCGGTGTCGAGACTAAACGAGTCTCGCACATCGCTCTCTTGGGAACGAGCCGTCGCCGAATACACAAGGTGTGTGCGACGCATAGCTGTACATAGAAGACGAATAAATCCACATCGTTATTAAATATTAATCCTCTGCCTTACCTCATTTTTCTAACATGGTAGCAGACCGGTGGTTTGTATATTTATTTAGTTATATAGTTACTTTCGAGTACTATAAAGCTAATTAACTGAGGTTCAAAGCCACGTGGTGAAGAAATTTTTCAAAGTGAAAAATCAAAGTGTTTCAATAATATAAGAAGAAAAATACAAGTGAGAATAAATAGCTAAACAATGGAAAGATCTAAGTTAGGAACAATAATTGGATTATGGCACGTTGTTTATTAGAGTGAGGCACAAGTAGATAAAAATATGGCCAGAAATAATTATGCTCAAACATATTTGAAAAATCGTACTTGCTACCAACACGATTGGAAAAGAAAACTCCATATGTAAATATTTTTCAAAAAAGACCAAATGTTGAAAATCTAAAGTTATACGGTAGTAAAGTCTTGTTAAAACCAGAGCAAAAAAAGATCAGTCCAAATGGGATAAAAAAGCTGAAACTGGAATTTACTAGGTTACGTGAATGAGTTATAATTTGATATCGGTAGTATACCAGTTCGGAGTAGACATGTGTTGGCAGTCGTAAAGTCATATTCAACAAATGTATTGGAGTCTGATTATGACGACGAAAATATTCTTCAGCTACTTCCGACTCCTCGAGTCGAGTAAGAGAAGCGAACAAGAGTTCGGAAACGCGAAATCGATGATGATGTAATTTGATACGCAGAATGAAATGAAAATGTAACCGAAAAGAGATCAAACAAACTGTAAAGAATATCGATAGAAGAGAAGTTTGAAACCAATAACCTCCCGAGTCTTCGATCAATCACGTGTGAAAAAGAGTTCGTAAGATATCCGGAAATAGAATAGAACATCATATCCGTAATATAATTGTAGAATAGATACACCTTGTACATTTACGAGGCGATGAATAGCGATGAATGCGATAGTTTGGAAAATTGCTATCGATAAAGAAATGAATAGCTTGTGATGAAATGAAACATGGAAATTAGTTGGAAACAAAAAGGAAAAGACCGTACTAGACGTAAAATGGGTTTACATAAAAAAGGCCTGAATGATATATTTAAAGTAGGTTAGTAGTAAGAGGTATTTCAACAAACGAATGTATGGAATGCATAATACCGCTCCAGTTATGGCAAAAACGCAAACATTAAAATTTCTTTCTATTGTTGTCAATTCGATTATTATAGAACAGGATGACGTCTGATAGACATAGCATTCTAATGGTAAAAGAAGCCAGAGGTAATACTCAATCAACCAAAGTACAATGATGGATAACAAACAAGTATGTGTAAATTGTTTAAAGTCGCTGTATGCGACTACGATACAAGTCCAAAAAATGGTACGAAATGCTTGATGAATACTTACCGAAATTAAATTTAAAACAAGCATTGCTGATAATTGCTTGTATACGCTATGGAAAAGGAATGATGTTTATAATCTTTTGTTATAATTGTAGATACTTTATTGATGCTGTTTGTAAAGGCAAGAAATAAAATAAAAGACGGAAAGAAAGTGCAATTGAATAAATTTTAAAATGAAAGACCGTAGGAGAAATAAAGATTTATTAGAGGATAAATATAGAAATGATTTAAAGATTATAGAATGAAACGAAGCCAAACTAAATACAGTAGAGTCACTAGCATGTAAATAATCAAATAGAAGAATAGTAATATCATAGCACTCCTATGGAGAACAGAACTTTGAAATTGAAGAAGCCGAAAAATGCCGAGTCAAATATTAATAATATAGAAACTTGACTAGGGTGCTATTATTGTATATAAGTTCGAATCAACAGAGACCAGATTAAGTGTTAGCGGTAAATTACTAAGTAGGTATCAGAGATTGTTATGACAGAGCTCATTTGGAAGTATGCTTTAAGATGTACTAAAGAATTGTATTTAACGGAAAAGACTATGTATACAATTAATAAAGGAAAGAAAATGTAATAATATAATCGACTGCTATGATGATGCAGATTGGCCTGGTATATTATTGATAGAAAAATCTAGCGACAGGCTTATAGTTTAAGAATTTTCGAAAATGTAAATTGAATGGAAGTCAAGAAAACAAAAATGTGTAACTAAAAGCGTCGACATACGCAGAATATGTAGGCCCTATACGAATCGTAACGCGAACTAAGAATACTGATCAGAGGTGGTAAATGATATCGAAAATAATATGCAATGAACGGAGTTAAAATTTATGATAGACAGATTCGAGCGGTGCAATAAATTGAGCGAATGTCAAAGGTCGCGTAAGATGGGCAATTAGAAATTCTACCAGGCATATTGAAATTCATTATCATACTGTGACATCAAGCGGTGAAAAGTATCAGAGAGTGACTTAGATATGTTTGTAAAATGATAATACTAATGGAAATGTTTAGCGTGACATTTCTTACAACCACTCTTGTAGAGAAAAAATTTGAAAATTCAGACAGTTGTTAAAATGAAAAATATTAATGTACAGTACAGAATGTAGGAAGC